>JAOVYV010000048.1:6532401-6550722 GCA_025674545.1 Hassar affinis | reverse complement strand
CAGCCCAGCATTAAGCACATGCAAATTCAAAGGCGTGTAATCAGGGCGAAATTAATTTTGCTGCCACTGATTAGAAGCATTAATTAATCCGTTCGAGGTGCAGACCTAATCTGAGGTCGCATTACACCTCCTGTAAGATTAATTAGGACGTTACAATAACATACGGCGCTGCCGGTGCAGATTAGACTAAGCCCCGTTTCTTTGACGTGATGAGGAGCTGAATTACTTTAACAATTAGAGACGCGGTTCGGTGGTCGGTTCGGAAAAAGAGAGACGCGGATTGTGTGAAAATTATTCCGTTTTTCTTTTTATGGTAAACGTCCCGGCACGTGTAGGCATACGTTCGTGATGCTTTGGGAAAGAATGCGGTGTGGACTGCAGAGCAGAGCAACGACTCCTCCAGTTACCAGCTGGCAGTGTAGGTGGAAGCCTTCTAAAGAGGTCAGTTTGTGTGTTGTGTGTCGGTGTGTGTGAGTGTGTGTGAGTGTGTGTGAGTGTGCGAGTGTGAATGGGGACATCCCACCAAAGAGAAATAGAGCCCCCTTCAATCAGAGCAGCTCTTTGTGATGTTAATAAGGAAGTAAAACACATCTGTTCAGCACTCCCTCCCACACACATCCTCACACGCACACACACACACACACACACACACACACACACACTTCCATCCGAAGCAACGTCACCTGAATAGCATCCCTGCCAGGTAGTTCACAACGGAGATCCTCTCTCTATTCTAGCCAGTGGGTCCCTTTCCTGCCACCCCCACGACCCCGTGCCCTGCCCTTTGCTCATAAAAGCCCCGGGGGGGGAAATGAGCCGGAGTGCATCAGGGTTCTCTACTGCGTCCTTTTCATACTGCAAGCCAGGAGGCGGATGACGCTCCTGAGACTTCCACTGTACAAGATTTTGTTTGTTCAAAATCAACTGCCATCGTATAAAAGCGCACATCGTATAAAAGTTATTCAACTCGGTTTAATTCAAGGTGACCGGTTCCCTCCAAACAGATGTTGCATGCTGCACACCTGGAATCCTGCATGTTATTCATTAATAGCTTTGTTATTAGCGATAGACTGGAACATCTGGAGGAGATCTCTGCCTCACTGCGGGAGAGAGAGGATTAAACGGACGCCGGAGAGGGAGAAAGTGAGCGTGTGTGTGTGTTACTGTTTACAGGAACACACCTGGGGTAAGGCAAGGTGATAATTAGCTAAAGTGGATAATTAGAATGTAGATTACTGTAATCAAAAGGTAGTTTAGCGCTTAGAGCTGACTCCCACTCCTCCTTAAAGCAATCTTCAGCACAGGAGCGTATTCACACACTCTCTCTTTTACGACCATGCACTGTTCCTTTTAACTACTCATTATCATGCTACACTTTCTCTCCGTAATACAAACTCTTCAATAGTTCATACGTTTATTTTTACACACACACACACACACACACACACACACACACACACACACACACACACAGAAACCAAGCAATGAGCATCTTCTTGGCACGGAATATTACAAGCCAGACTTTAAGGGGCGATGAGGTAAATATTGAGGAGGCCATTGTTCCTCCACTTCCTCTGCTCGCTGTGGAGGATTCATCCCTCGCTGCCTCCTGGGAGCACACGCCGATCACATTAGCGGCTCAGACGGAAGTCATATTCATTCTTTCAGAGCTCTCAGAAGAGGAAAAAAAACCTAGATTCCTATTAAAGATTAAACTCAGGGAGTGGCAGAGAGACGCACTAGTCTATAATGTAGTGTTACAACGCGGGTGGGCTATGACAATATTTTTTTCTTGGCACTGCGCCTTCAGTCGTGTTACTAAACTGTAGACGAAGATCAAAGAATCTTTTACAGAGGTCATCCGTTCAGGATATAAGAGGTTGGCTCTTATATCATATACAATGACGTACCAGAAAAACTGGTATAGCAGTGAATACTTGCTAGGTCCCCCGCTGGATCTCGGAGGGAACGTTGCACAGTCCTCACGTTGATGTTCGTTGAATTCCGATGTTACTTGAGGCGGTGTTGTACGCCTATCCACATATCACGTGAAACGGTGATGTCACGTCTTTTTTTACGGCCGCGCTGCTGTCGTAAGTTCGAGGTTTTGCCAAAATCTGTCACGGTAGAAATGCTCATACGTGACAATCCAAATTTCGCTTCTACCTCCGAAATGCTATGACCCATCTCACAAACTCCAACTGTTAAACCACAAAATCGTGATGACTTATTCATGGTTTTCTAGACATCTCTAGAAGGTTCCATAGATGTCTATTGCTTTATATATGCACCGACATGCATAGGTGATGTTCCTATATATTCTGCATAGGCTCCCGTACCAGTTTTTCTGGTACTTCGGTGTATATACGATACCGATAATTAACGTATTTCTTTCATTACACACACTTTTTGCCATCTCTTCTGCTGTTCATGTAAACATTCACTGCTGGAATATTTTTTGGAGACAAAGGACAAAAAATAACAGGAGGCCTGAGCAGAGGTCACCCCAAGCTAGTGGAGTTCTGACCGTCTCTGAGAATGCCATGGAAAGAGAAACCCAGTCTGATGCCAAAAAAATATGTTTTCTGAAAACACAAAGGCCTGTGAAACTGTCTGTTTTAGGGAGCTTTGCCATCGATGCAGGTGCCAAGAAAAACCTACTGTCTCGAAACATACTATTTAAACAATAGTGAAGGGCCTGTGGTTCAAATCCTCCCTGAGGTTGCCTCTCCATTTTAAAGCCCTCGGTTGTACGACTGTTAACTCTATACTTTATATAAAAGTTAATTTCCGTGATCCTCCAAAAATACATGTTAAAGATATGCGAGATCAAATGAGAAAATTACCTGACGCTTTTGAAGCCACTGCTTCAGTTTAAGAAAAAAGACTAGGGCTGTTTTTGCATGTTCACAAACAGTATTTTTTAGTACTGTTATCAAGTTATGTCTTATCAGCCCAGGAGGGGAATAAGGTGTGACGGGCCACCGACGACAAGTTCCCTTTTTTGAAGTGTGATCACAGTGAGCGTGCCTGGGTGCTTTAGCAGAGTGTACACCACAGGAGGAACTTAATCAGGCTTTAACACCTTGACATTGGTGCTTCATAGGCGTTAACCCTAACGCTAAGTACAACAGACACACCTCTCACGTGTTCTGGTCTTATTCATCCAGCAAAAAAATTCTAATAAAATAAAAGACCATGAACTGTCACTTTGTTTCAGGGACTATCTTCTCAATTTTTTTGGAATTGTGTGATATAATATTATCATATTTAACAGAACAGGTAACAAAGGAGTTATTAATATTCCTTTTTATCTCTCAAATGCCTCATAAAGCCATGCACTCCTACACACATTTCTCTGCTGAGTTTTGTTCTGTGTTAATCAGACATTTTCCATTACCATTGAACACATTGAGAAAGAATTTACCATCTGACCAAGACGCTGTGTCACCTGATTTGCACTTCCTCCATACTAAAGGAGATGCAGAAGGGAAGTGGGCACTTAATAGAGTTATTACTGTCTATTAACATAGAGCTACTTTGATTACTCCCTTAATGCTCCAAAACCACATCGTTAAAACTTGCACCGTTCTAAGCAGCTGCTTTGCTGTACTCCAAGCATAAAATATATACATTAGAATTACTACTGTATGAGTACTACAACTACTGTTACTGCATTCATCATATGAGAGAAAATAACACATGATGAGAAGTACAGCACAATATTGGAGAACATAATACAGGTGAACACAATAAGATAGAACACACTAAGGGAGAAGGCCAGGGAGAACAGGATATAGGCGAACAAAGTAAGAGAGCTATAGGGGAAAACACAATAAGAGAGAATACTGTGATATAGGAGAACACTATGAGAGAGAAAAAAAGGTAGTGCGAAAGAATGCTGTTAAAGAGAGTACAGTGAGGGGGAATGTGAGTGGAGAATGTGTGTGTATGTGTGCGTGGAGGAGAGAGTGACAGGGAGAAAGAGCAAACAGAGAAATAGATACAGACAATTCTTATTATGCATCATCGTATAGTCTCGCCTATTCATTTCCCAAGTCTGACCAGATTTGCCCTGAATACCACAGAAATTTGAAAGCTATCTAAAAAGTCAATGAAAGCAGCAAAATCTTCTGCGTTCAGACGCACAGCCCGGACAAATCCATTAAGCCGTATGCCAGCCAGAAGAAAGAAAATAGCAAATTGGTCAAAGCAGAGTAGGAGGGTTAAAAATAAAGCTCCCGCCAGGATGCTTTAGGTGTGTTCATTACGGTTATGTAAAGCGGGCGAACCTGCTCAGTGCATCGGAGAGGGAAATGCAAAACCCTCGAGCTGTTTGTCTCTGATAAGGCTCTTGCACGCACCGATATCACGTACTGTGTGTGCGTTTGTGTGCGTGGTGCAACAGATTGTGTGGGAGTTATGTGTTGTTGAGGTATTTTTTTTTTCCCTTTTCTTTTCTTTAACTGAAACGTATCCACTCATTAGCTTTGCTCTTACACACACAGCGCCGGTGTTATTTGTGTATCGCGTTCCTTTCGTTTTCATGATGGACGCCTTCCCAGTCATCTGTTGTGGCTAGTGCATTAATTCACAGCCACCTCATAGCGAGGGTGACACAGTCTAGTAAAATGTAAGGCTCTCTTTCTCTCTTTCTCTCTCTCTCTCTCTCTCTCTCATTCGCTCTCTCCATAACAACAAGCTGCTACACTGAAGATGAGCTGAACTCCGGTTTAATTGCATATGCATATACAGCACACTCGTGTAAATGTTGGCAATGATGAAGCTATTTCAGTTCGAGCAGCCTGCTGGCTTCTCATGGGGACGCAAGGCCTACTTCCAAAAAGCATGAATTATTTATCGACCTAGGTGGGAGTGCGACCCCCTTTCCTCAACAAAAGAACATAACGTCTATTTAATCTGTAATATTTCCTATCTAACTGAAACTCCACCAGCCTCACACCACCTCAGTGCATGATTTAACAATGACTTTGCTCTCTCTCTCTCTCTCTCTCTCTCTCTCTCTCTCTCACACACACACACACACACACACACACAAAATCTTCTCCAACTTGATCTTTGCCAGGTAGGTGAATGTAGCTGTAGGCCCCATGGCCCACACATCCCACTGTGCTGTATGGCAGATGCTGCCAGTTGACCTTTGACCCATAAGAGGCTGACTGGAGGGTACTTTTTTTATTTTCCATCCCACTACAGTACAAGTCAAACCTTACTATAAAAGTCTAATCTCCCTCATTACTTCCAGTCATACTTTGGAATAAGACGTTTATCTACGTTTAGCAAATATTTAACGGTTTCTTCACGATGGTATTTGCTCCCCTTTGGCGCATAACGTACCCAGTTTTCCATTTTAGACTTTTCATCATTAGTTAATAAACCTATTTTGAAATCCCAATTCCTGAAAAATCAGCATTATAATCAACCTGTCATGTTCTGAGCGAAAATACTAAAATACTCAAATCATTCGAAGCAGCAAAAGCTCAGTCTTTCTCAGGCTTAATAAAAACATTAGAGCGATTAATACGACACAACAAGCTGATACGAGACGCCTCCTCAGAGCGGTGCGTGCCGATCTTCCTCCAGAGCCCCGTTAGCAGGATGCACTAACAAATAAAGCCGGATATTTGTCTGCTTAAGGGGTTTCACAGGAAAGATGCTGTTTTTCAATAAAACTCAGAGAGGTACCATATTACTAAACAGCTAACTAGAGATTTATCGCAATGGCGCTCTCAGGAATCCCGTATAAGGAGTTGCATGCCGTGTAAGACAGTTTAGTGTATTGACAAAAGTAAAGAATGAGCGAGACTTCGCGATCAGACAGGTTCCTCTCTCCTTGAAACGTTTAGTATTTCTTGTATGTGACGAAACTGTCATATCCTAGTCTACCTATTTGTACATTTCCTGAGCCAGGCATTTGCAGTAGTGAAACTCTATAAGTCAGCAGCCTGCAAGCAAGAGGCCAGGATTTACCAAAACAACTTCATCAAGGCGTACCGCATCCCCGATACTAGCCTTCGCCTCATCGACTGAACAGCACAACGCAAATGGGTAAATGGGTCAAAGCCTTCAGGCTAGAACTGTGAAAATAAATGATGTCCAATTATGTGCATCAAGGACCATCTTCACTTCATGAGCAACTCTGGAAAAGCTTGAGCAATGTCTGACTAAACATTTCAGGAAGATGGACTAGTTTTCCTTTTTAAATGATTGTAGATCACATTCACATTGCAACAGTCTTAGTCAGTGGTCATTAAAAGACCATGAGCATGTTTTGTCAAGATAAGGTGAACTAGCAGGGTAGGTAGGTGTCCTGATAAGAGGTTTGTTTTGACCAGTGAACCATAAACAGTGATACGGGGCTCTCGTCACCTATCCTTGAGCCTGACGAGTTAGATAAGTGCGCACCATGCAGCGTCGGTTTTCTCTGGTAATGAAACACGGAAGGAATGTTCATGAAAGGAAAGAAATCTTCAAGCCGTTTTCTCTGGTAATGGAACAGCTAAGGAATGTTCGTGTTTCAGGAAAGAAAAACCTTTGATAAGCCTTGTTACTATACAATAGTGTATCCCAGAATTACCTTTCTGAAGTTTGTGGAAGGCAAACAGGAAGGTACTGACAGACTACCAAGTACACCATTTTCCACCAGTTTCCTTCCATACCTCCGACTAAAGCTTGAGGAGGATACAGCTCGGTCAAACGTAAATTGGCGTAAACCAATTTAAAGCTGTGAGGTATCTCTGCATCATGGTAGGAATCGATTTACACACCAGGACACGATCGCTTACATTTTCCAGCGTTACCTTCAGAGTGACAGATGTATGTCTCCTACAAGTGACCTGTGAAAACGACCCCTGAAAACCACCTACCCCCAGGGCACAGTGTGGGCAATTTGTGTCACCCCCCCCCCCCTCCAAAAAAAAATCCATTCAATTCACTACTGTGGATGGCAACGTGTGTCTGAAGTAAGAAGAACTGACAGGCATTCGGTCCCTAGGGCAAAACTTTCCAGTTAAGTAAAGCTGGATGCTGGAGGTAGTGGAGAGAGAGGGGAAAAAAACTAAATAAATGACTCCTGAGTAGTCATTTGGTCTTCATTACACCCTCCCTTATGGAAGCTAAAAACCAAGGTCTTGCTCGTTCTCTTTTGCTCTGCCACCCATGTACATTTAATGGGCCTCTTAAAGTCTGTTACTTTATTGACAAGTCATATTATGAAAGAGGCATGGCCATTGTAAATCTCCCGCCTTCCCCTTGAGACTGCATCGAGGCAAAACCCTACAGATCTATACACCGTTACAAGGACAAGGCATTTTAAAGGAAATACAGGTAACAACAACAAATAAACACCAACGTAGCTTTGTCCATGGAAAGTAAAAATAAGATTCGGGGGGTGGGAAGAGACTTGAAATCTCCGTCTTGCAATATTACATTCCTTTATATTAGTTAATTAAGTCTATGCCTTAATCCATGTCTTGGATTAAGAGATAGAAGGTAAGGCAATGGCCGGATAACAGCTCATTATAAATGGATAGCTCCTTCTCACAAGTATTAATTTCCAGAGAAATCACATTAATTTTTCATCATATTAAGATCAGTGAGCACTTCGTGGCTGTAAATTGTCTCTGAATATAAAAAAAAAACTATAAATAATACATCTAAACATTAGAGTGCATAAAGTAAACCCAATTCTGAAGAGACAACAGGCTGAATCTGGTGAACCCGGATGTCAGAAGCTTTACGACTAGTTACACCCCGCGTTAGAGAGCAGCAGCAGCTGGATGCAGCTAGCGAAAAAAAAAAGTGTGCACAATTCCATCATAGGTGCGGAATGTGACGGTTCACGCTCATAGCATTTTCCGCAAGGTCCAACATTTGACTCAACAAATCGCCATAAACTTTTCCTGTCAGCGAGGTGCGTTTTAGAGTGCAGAAAGTCCCACTGGGGGGGAAGAGCCATTCTTGCAAGCTTTTCACACTCGTATTTTATTTCCTTATAGTGTTTGGACTCAGGCCTACAACATCCAGGTGGAGATGATTTCGAGGGCGAGTGCCAGAAATCTGCTATTGCAGCCAGAGATAGACAAGAGTAACTAAGCAAGTTCGACTCTTGGCGCTATACTGCCATTTTGCATCCAAAACATTTTCCTCCCTGTTTTTGGATCAGGAGGTTATGTTTTTCTCTCCATTCAGACAATAACAGGAGACAGAGTGACATGAGGTTTTCAAAGAAGAAGCAACAAATAGACGTGTAATGCACCTGTCCATATAATAGACTAAAGTAATCAAAGTAAACTGAAGTAATCAACCATGACTGACACTGGCAAGGCTATAAACCACCATATTAGCTATGTTGAACATTTGCTGCAGCTGAAACTCAATTTGTCACTTCCTGTTTGGTCATATGATTGGTAAAAAAAAAAAAGGAGAAGTCATATCGACTAAACTATAGCCTTTTGATAAAGACTTGCTTTCCAATGCCCTGAAATATACGTTTATCCAGTCTATTTGAAGGAGCCTAAATATATTATGCAAATGTTTTTTTTTCAACAACATTTGCATGAAGTTCGTCTTCAATTCTTCCCCAATTTTTGTTTAAAATAGAGAAACCTGTTGCATTCTCTCCTGGGAAGACACCAGCTAGGTCTACCAGAAGGCAAGCATTTAAACGTTAGCAAAACCACGTCTTTAAAAGAGGAAGAACCATCTAAAATGGAGAACCTGCCAAATAAAATGCTGATGCTGCTGATGGTCAGGCTATTCACATTTCTTTACACTGCAGCACTTTCCTGCTGAGAACAAAGCACCAATGAAATATCCTTCTCCAGTGGTGGCTATCTACCTGGCTATTAGCAGGGCTCTCGAATTGCTTGCTGGTAGAGAGGCCAGCCAGGATAAGGCCATCATCAGGAAAGGAGGGCTGGTCAGGGCTTCCTTTAACACAGCAGGGTCTGTTAATAAACGCTCGGCCTTTTGTTCCCAGCACAGTTGGCAGGAGGCAGGCCAACAATACAGCAGCATATAATGCCCTCTCTCAAGGGATGCTAGAGGCTAGCACAGATGATGTTGCATTCACTCTTGGTTTAAAGAAGAGGGTCATGAACTACTTTTAACATCACCTCTACAGCCATTGTTTTTTTTTTTTTGTAGTCCTTCAGACAAAGTGCCTTTTGACTCACAAGTGGGTCAGATAGACAGACAGACATTTTTCAGGATCTTGGAAATGTTTGCTACAGGCAACGGGTATCATTGGTGGGTACTGCATTCTTAACATGAGTCTTATTTTTAGGCATGTCTGAGTGACAGCTATCTTGGGACTGCAACAGAGAGAGGCTTGAAGATCAAAAGGACCACAGCTGCTTGTCCCACAACTCTGGCGATCACCCGCTGCCAAGGCCTTAATTTGCTGATACAATCTGACCATTGACTCCAGTTCCCTGCTGTAGCCAGAGGCTTAAGCCACAGCAGACACTGAAATGCGATTAAACCTATGCTACAACTTAAGTCTAGACTTCATCCCTGCCCCTGAACCAGTGATAACTGACACATTATACAGCGTTATACGACTCCTGGTTGCCAAGGCACTCAAGCTGGCACTTGTCTCTCTGTCCGACCATACTAAGGCAAAGTCCATGCCCCTTCACTAGGGGGACGGGGGAGATAAGCGACTGGTCTCAGGTGTTGTTACAGCTGTCAAACACCTTCCCCCACCAGCACTAACAATAAAAGAACTCCGTGGGCAGGCTGTGGTTAGGAGCACTAGGAAGTGACCTCTTGATCAAATCCAGATGACAGTGAAAGAGGCTCAGAGAATTCAAGACTACAATACCTACAGAAGGTAGGACCGAAATGTCAGCCCACCGAAGAGGAATCATGCTGCTCTCTTTCCTCTTTTACCAAACGTTAACCCTGTTTCTACGATCCCGTTTTCCCATCTACAGTATCTTCACTCCCTGTCTGTGGTCATGTGGGAGGAATGTCGCTACAGATGTCAGAATCCTGTAGACGAAGATGACAAGCCACTTATCTGCCTGCTGAAGTCAACGGCCTATCAAATATTGTGAAAATCGAAACGATCCCTGATCCCACCCATGAGAAAGCAGAGAAAGAAGCAGACTGGGACTTGCGCCACGGCTGTGTCTTTTGAATCCTGCTGTGACCACTCAAGGTGCCATCTAAAGCAAGTGTGTGTGAGTGAGGACACTTCTCCCTCTCCCTCTTCCTTTCCTTTTGCTCTTTTTCACCCTCCATCCTCGCTCGCTCTATTAGACTGCGAGCTCCAATTAGCAATTAGATGGCGCCATTGTTGGAGAAACAATTTGTCACTTAAAACGTGACTCCTTAAGACGCTGGTGGCCTTTTTGGTCTGAAAAAGCGCCATTCGTCAGTGAGAGCCTTATTAGAGGAATCAAAACAGGGATCTTTGTGAGGAGGGCATTTTTCGTGGTACAATTAAGAGATGGTGTTAAGAGGCAGAGAAGGATTGTTACTTCCATCTTCAAATGCACCTCACGTCCACATGAGCCCTCTCAACACCACCGCGAGTACGCACGGACATGCACATACACACTCACGGTTTTGCCGTCAGCCACGTCTTCACCAGGCACCAAGCCGAGCCCGGTGTGCGTCTCTTGTTTATCGGGTCCTCGAACGCTTTTTTTAAAATAGCTCCCTGTGCCAGCCTCTGTACCAAAGGTACGGAACTGCTAAGCTCAGAACGAAGGGTGCACAGGCAGGCAGATCCCAATGACAAAACTTAAGAACTTAAGACCTTTCTACAGGCGTCAAACGAAAGTCGAATGCACGAAGCGAATTTAAAGGAAAGCCGGAATTATTCACAACTAGCCGTTACACACACAACCAGACAAATCGTACGCCCAGGCGCTCACTTGCAGGGATTCTTAACAAGGCAGGAAAAAAGAGATATCCTTAATAATTTTAGTATGAAGAATACAAGCCCACCCACACAACAAGGCTTGGAGCATTAAAAAAAAAAAAAAACAACACACAGACATTTTGCACAGCAGGGAAAAGGGATTTATCCGTTTCCCCCTGTGCGAGGAGATATTGTTGCCTTTCTTCACAGGGGCTCGTGAACTGCATGCAGCTTTTATTAGAACGGTTAAATATTTGCTGGTTGTGTGTGACGAGCAAAAATTTATATCCCCACTGCTTTAATTTATGTGGCCATGCGCTTCCACCTGTTCGAAGAACGCTGCGACTCGGTCTCACGGTTCCAAAAGGCGACACAGCATTCTTTCTGCTGCTTTGGAAGACTATCGAGGGAATGCATCATGACAGTACGTGTAAGACGTTATGTGGTACGTGGCATTGCCGAGCGCTTTATCTGTCTTATCACGTCTGATAAACTACCGACCGACCCGTACGCCTAGGCAAAATACAAGGGCTTGCTCCGATTACCATGACAACGGGTTTAAATGAGAAAGTGCACCAGGTAAAGTACACGCTGCCTGCCGTTTCATTACACTTTCCTTAGAAAGTCTGCGACTGCGTTTTATCCGGGGAGTAATCGTTTTTTAAATATAATGACACATAATTAAAGGCTTGGTCTTACCTGTAACGTTGGAAGGAAGGCCCAGACAGACATCGGTCAGACATCGGTGCCAAAAAAAAAAAAAAAAAAAAGAGAGAAAAGAGAAAAAGAAGAATTTGTGAGTGTGAGGGCAAAATCCGACTGCAGGATCAAATGTGATTAAAAAAGCAAACTTAATATTTCAGCTATACAGTGAAATTAGTATTAGTATTAATTCAGGAAATGATTGAAGGAATGCAAATATTATTAATATATAATATTTATTATAATATATTCATATTTTTAACCAATCAAAATGAAATGTACTTTTAAATCTAACTGAAAACAAAGTGTGTAATTTAAAATTTATTTATTTTTTGTGTGTGTGTGTGTGTTTGTGTGCATGTGTTGGTCCATAGTAGATCGAAAGATCGAAAATAATTACTTTTCCTTCATTTCATTTGAATGGCATTTGCCGCCATGGTCAATTCCTAATGAATTAGCTTCTGGTCTAGTGCACGTATTTACAGCTAACATGCCTGTTATTGCTTAAACTAATTTGCATTTAACCCAGATTTCCCAGAACATGCCGACTTGACCGACTCGAACGGCGAGAAATGTCCACGCTATTTTTTAACACCTGATATCTGATAAAACATTTAAAGAAGGAGATTCCAAAAACTTTTCCATGACAATTGAGTCACTACACACACAAGGTTCTCCGTAGATAATGCCGGTGATTTGGGATGGTATATAGAAATGTCAGTCACATCCTTTCCCTGCTTCATTATATATATTAAACCAGGCATATCCCTGCACTCCAAGCATTCATTCATTCTCCTGTGTGAGACGTGCAAACAAAAGGCTCTCTTAGACAAGAGGTACGACCCCCAGACGGCCTACTGGGTCACCTATTTCTGCCAAGCTGTCATCTTTCCCACGCTAACCTTCCTCACTGAATGCCTGCTAGGCGCATTTACTTTCAGGTGAACTGTTTGACAGGGTGCCATGAAGGATTTAGACTTCACTTGACTCCTAAAGTTTGCTTTGAGTCGCCTGTGACTCCTGTATACAACTCGACGCAAAGCTCACGGAGTGAGCAATCGAACCGAGAAGTTGTCACGCAGGAAAACTCCCGTGTCTGTTTCTGTTCTGATTCTTGACACGCTGGAGGTCAAATCAATGCAGCAGGAAGCTTCTGTGTGTGCAGCGAAGTGGCGGGAGGCTATTTTAGACCGTCCGCTGTCTGTTCGGGGCCTGGTGCGGCTGACGCTCCTCCCCTGTCGGAGTGTTTCGGGTAGGACGTCAGCAGATCTTTTCATCCTTCGCAGTAAGGTGCAGTTATCACATAACCTCTGGAAAAGGGTGGGCACAAAGCCCAACCTCTAATTAAAAGGGACAGTCTGGAAGCAAACGTATTCTCTTAAATGTTTACAGATGGCTCTGTCATGAGAGGTGAGCGTCACTAACCTGGCTGGGTGGCACCATGTTCGCCACAAGAACCTTTTTCATAGACAGAAAGACAGCAGCGAATGAAAAATGTACTAATAGCTTTAGATCTAAAGTTAGATCGTGGTTTGTGTGTTCAGGCTTTTATTGTGGAAGTCATTTGCCCCTGAATGAGTGGTATTTTCCAGGAACCTTCAAACTGGGATCTCTGGAGAATAGATCTGTATCAGATGTTATTGGATTGACACTAAACTATTAACTCTGGAAATCACTCCACTGCACTGCACTACACTGCACTGCACTCCACTCCACTGCTACCTGGTCCTTGCATACATTTTTATTTAATTTTATTATGCACACATTTTTAGATGCCTCCTACTGACTCAGCGCTCCTTTAGATTAAATGGATACAATAAAGACGCCGCCTTCACCTTTTCGCACTCGACTCGCAACTTCTTTAACAAGAACCTATGAGTTATATCCTGTCAATCAGTTCAGTTCTTCAGCTTTTCTCAAGTGCAAGTAAATGAGATCCTGTATCTCCAGAATCTAATGATAAACGTTAAACGGCTGTTTTTATCATCTCCGAGGACTCATTCACACAGTTTATAGGTAATAGCAGTTTTGAAACGATTTCCTGTCAAACTAAAATTGCCATGTAGGCTTGTGCTGTCTGGAAATGTTCAGCCCAGTCCTGGACCTCCTACTTCTGTATAGCGCTTCCCTACTTCCCTACACCCTCTGATCTTATACATTTATATATATCTTATACATGTTATAAGCCTAGTCCCTAAAATAGATATAGCCACAAATGACAAACGCTGATATACTGTATATACGTGGCTTAAGAAATTAGTAACACAATTGCCCCTCGGGAATAAATAAAGCTTTCTGAATCTGAATCTGACATGTAACACAGTTAGATTTGTATTGATGGTTATAAATTCTATACAAATTCTATCTGATTGGGTAGACTAGGGGTTGCCAGGTATGTCAATTCCAAGCTTAACAGATCTGTGACTCTCTAGAGTTAAGATAAACAGTTTGAGGTCCTGGCTGTTAAAAAGGATGTGTCTAGGATGTATCTTATATCTTCTTATAACACTGTGTTTGGCTGTTATAGACCCCCATCTGCCTGACAGGATACTCTCAAAGCCATTTCAGATAGTTCCCACCAATGAAATGACTCTGAATTCATCTTCATGGGTGATCTGAATTGGGAATGCTAGGAAAAAACTTTTGCATTCTTTATGATTTGGTGGGCTGGATATCATTGACCCTTAGCAGACAACAGCTGTGTGCCCTTCTCCGGCTCAGCTCGGGGCATCTACCAGTTACATGCCCCTAGGTTTTTTTTATTATGCACCTTTTATTATGGACATGGAATAATCTTTAGAAAGATCTTTTATGTCCATTGATAAAAGTAAGAGCATCATAAAGAATGTGGAGAATGAGAGAATAAGAATTGTTCTTGAGAAGCCATGTTGTATTTTTTAATATTTAATATATTTAATATTTAATAATATGTTGTATTTTGAGTTTGTATAGCTGCTATCATTGCCAGGTCTCTCTTTTCTAAAATATTTTTTTTTATCTCAGTGGGACTTCTTGTATGATAAAATAAAGATTAATAATAATAATAATAATAATAATAATAATAATAATACTACTACTACTACTACTACTACTAATATTCTCAGTGGGACTTCCTGTATAATAAAATGAAGACTAATAATAATAATAATAATAATAATAATAATAATAATAATAATAATAATAATATATTTATTAATTATTATTTTTTAATTTTTTATTATTATTATTATTACTATTAATAATAATACTGATACTAATAATTATTTATTAAAAATACATTATTATCAATAATAATAATAATAGTAATAAATAATAATAATAATTATTATTAATATTAGTCTTTATTTTATTATAAGTCCCACTGAGATTAAAAATATTATTATTATTATTATTATTATTATTATTATTATTATTTTTTTTTTTTTTTTTATTTACTTACTTACTTATTTATTTAATTTATTATTTTTTTTTTCTGCCAAGTAGCATTTGACCATTGGCCAACAAACTTACAAACAAATGTAAAATTCTCACACACTCCCTCCAACACACTTGCTCCATTTTTTCAACCTGCCCCTCCATCCAGGCATTCGTCTCTTGAGCCATGGGAAATTACTCTGAGACTTGCTTAGTTGAAACTGTTTATGTAATGCCAATGTGCTTAGGCACAAATGAAAACAACACAAAAAAAACAAAACACAATGCAATAAGAACCTGTATCTTTTGCGATTCCTATAAGGTTCTTTCTCCCATTCGTTCTTAAACCCAGATTGAGGTCACGCACATTAAAAGGGATAAATAGTTTTAGGAAGACAAATTTATAGATAAAAGTCGTGTTCGGTGAGGAAGTTGATTAAACCGCTGTGACCAAAAGCTTTTGTTGGTCATGTAAACTATTCCTTGATTCAGCTAAAACGGGTGATCGCTGGCCTCTCGCTCATTAAGCTGCCCTTACATGACACAGGATAGAAGGCACAAATCGAGCCAGCGGGCTGGAGATCTGTGCGGCGGCTGCAAAAATGCCAGGATGCACTGCTGCGTATTTTTAGGTTGTGCATGGAAAAAAAGAAAATGGCAGTGCTTCTCTGTGGTTTCCCAGCGCTGTTTTGGCTGTGGGGACGGCAACCACCCGTTCTGCGGTGAAAGCGACACAGACGACAGGAACGTTTGAAGTCGAAACCCTCTTGGCCGGCGATCAAAAAGGTGAACGGTATTAACAAGCCTTTTTCTGCGTTCTCATTATACGTCCTGCCAGACAAGACTGACCCGAAGAATTAGACGAGGCTGTCGCGCGGACAAGCTCTTACGTCTGCGGAGTTTCACGGGAACTTTAGGTAATCTCCGTCATCAATCTGGGATGGTTGAATACCACAACTAATGTACCATTGCAATTATTTCTGAACATAATGGACGAGAACAATTCAGCTGCCCCTCCTGCTTCGGCTCCTCGAACGCTGCCTGTGACCTTTTCCTGCATCTGCTCCCTTTGCGAGAGACACCAAAAGGTACGCTTGACAGAAGGCAAGGCTAAAATTCCTCCTTGATTGTATCTGGCTTGGGGTAATAAAGTTAGAATGAATTTTAGACCTGCTTCCCTTTGTAGTCGCTTCAGCTGCTCTCTTTGGAAAACAAGTCAATCACTGGCCCGCAGTAATCTCGTTACCTGTGAAATGCACGCATGCCGGCTCTATTTGCAGGGCACTTGTGAATCAGAGACTTAACTCATGAAAAGCAACAAGCGAGGAATATATCATCAGATCTAAGTTGCTGGAAAGTTTCTGGCTTCCTTTTAGGATCTACTCTCCGATACAATTCGAACAGGGATCCGGTGATCTGAAGTTTCAGTGACTGTCAGGATGCTACTTGAAAGGATGCAGCACACCTTATTAGCACCCTCTACGTTTGCGTAGAACAATCTGTCTCACGGGACCCCACGACATTCTGAAGCACCTTGTCAGATGCCGCCCGACCTGCTCGCTCTGCCCGGCGCCCATCCACGCCCCCCACCCCCCCCCACCCCTTCAAGGGAAAGAAGAAAGAAGAACGAAACAATGACGAAAAAGGGTTGTGTGCAGCCAAGAGGAGAAATTTGGAAGGGGGGGAGGAAGGGGGGGTGACAGCGACAGAGAAAGAGAATGGGGACGCTTCGACACTAAGCCTACCATTCCGCCGTTTCCTCCCCCTCCACACACACACACACACCCAGACCATTGTACACCCGGGGGCTTTGCAGATAAATGGCCGCATGTTAACCACATTTGACGTGCTGCACAAAAGGGGACACCGCGGGTCCCATGACGCAACCTGCAACAACTAAATCCCCCCTCCAACTTCCCCCAATCTTACCTCCTCCTGCTCTACCCATCCTGAGCGAAGAAAAAAAAGGACATGAGGTACACTGATTGGATGAAGCTAGGACGTCAAGTGCAAAGAGAAGGACGACAATTTGTCGCTAGGCTGTATGGGCTCTTTAGTTTTATGCCTGGCTGGACTTTTTGACCTAATGCCGAGCTGACAGGTCCCAAAACAGTAATGAATCACGGGACCTGTATGAGTTTTTCTTTCTTTTTATTCTTTCTACGGCTGGTTTCTTATGACAAACCGACGATTCATATACGAACACAAAACACAAACACACATCAACACAAAAATCCTATTCCAAACTAACAACAGATGCAGATATACTGTACATGCAGATATAAATGTTACCTCTGATCATGTTTACAAAAAGAAAAGGAAGAAGGAAAAAAAGATCGTTTCTTCTTATTAGGACTATTAGAATGTACCTGTATAGCTACCTGTAAGAACGGCACTTCAGGCATTCTGCATCTTGGTCATGAGAAAGCGAGTGTGTTTGTGATATCAGGCACCATGACGGCACTAAAAGTTGTTACTCTCAGACTTAAGCACGTAGCCCTCTTCCTTTGGAGCCCATTCAGGTACAAAACGTGACCTCTGTAACACCAGAGCATGGGAGCCAGGCACCACCCTCTCCCCTGCACCCACTTGCTCAGCCACTGAGCCAAAATAAAAAAATAAATAAAATAACAGGGGGACTTGCTTCACAGCGCCAGCACTAACCTTTTCAGCCCCATCACGTCTTTGATGCCTGACGGCCTGTACAAAAGCACCTGCTCCATCCCTGGAGAGCTCCTCTGGTCCCCCCCTGCTCCAACCCCTGCTGACCTCACTGGCATTCCATGCCTTTGGGGGGCCCTTCCCATGGCTACCTCTCTCCATCAGCTGCCTCCGAAGCCTCCCACGGCTCAGTCCTCTACGTACCCCCACCCCCTCCGCCCCATAATCCCATAGTAAACACCTCGGTGGATCTGGGCGGCGTGAGGATGCACGAGACTTCTCAGCAAGCTCTGGAGAAAGGTGCTGAGCTGATAGGACCGTGATGCGTGGGAACAAGGGAGGAGGGCTATGGGTAGAACACCTCATTGAGATGCAAGGGGGTCACTGGCAGAGTGAAAACCTAATAAAGTGACAAAGGCTTCCACAGGTTGATGTGGAGATGTAGAAAAAGACTCGAAAGAGCCAGATCAAATGCTTTCCTCTAACGCTGTTTTGTAGAAGATCCTGCATGCTAATGAATGAACATGATCGAATAGATGAATGCGTTTTTAAAGCGAATAACTTCCTAAAGAAATGCGCGAGTCACGTCGGCGTTATAAACAAAACTGCACCGTCATTCTACTAAACGCGTCTCTTACTCGGTGTGGTTT
>JAOVYV010000048.1:6248240-6260346 GCA_025674545.1 Hassar affinis | reverse complement strand
GCGCTCAGAGTTGCCGGCTGGGCACCGGCTCCCCCGTAACTGGGAATAAGCGGTACAGATAATGACTGACTGACTGATTTAATATTTGTAGTGATGGGGAAAGGAACACAAACAGAAGGCAGTGTGTGAGGCTGTGCATGTGGGACTGTGTGTGTGTGTGTGTGTGTGTGTGTGTGTGTGTGAGAGGGGTACAGGCCATGCTTCTGATTCACATGCACTCTTTTCTCATTCTCTTCATTAGAAGGCCCTCCTTATACACGGAATCCTTCGTCAGCGCGGTGAAGAATAACCCGGACACACGGGTTCCGTCGGATTTCTCAGCTTGCATGTTGGCATGTGTGACGTATGTGAGGTGTGACGTGTGCGCGCAGCGTTGCGGCTGGCGTCCTGCGTGTGTGCGTGCGCGTACACGTGTGTGTGCGTGCGTGTGCGTGTGCGTGCGTCGAGCGTCGGGCGCGGTGGCTGCCGGGATTGCTGTGCGAGAAGCTGTCTCTGGGTTAATGTCCGCCATGTTTGCGGCGGCTCCGAGACCGGAGCGGCGGAGAAAAGCGGATTCGGCGTAGTTGTAAACCCGCCAGAAATGGGTTTCACAGCCGCATGTCGACTGAGACGAAGTCGATGAACGCGACCGGACAGAGAAAAGTCGCCTCTGCGCTGCATCTGCGCGAATACTCGGTGTAGTTCAGACTGGTTCCGCGTTCACTGGTGTGGCTTTTTTCCCCTCCAAAGGGGCGAAAACAATATGAGTAAACTCTCGTTCCGAGCGCGAGCGCTAGACGCCGCCAAACCTCTTCCCGTTTACTGTAACGGAGACATCCCGGACTTAAACGACTGCGTGTCTATCAGCCGAGCGGTCCCGCAAATGCCCACCGGAATGGAGAAAGAAGAGGAATCGGTATGTGAACGGGTTTCTGTATTTTAAGCTGATTTATTTTAATAAGGTTCAGGTGTGTAGCGGGCGGCTTGGATTCACCAATCGGGTTTACGCAAAGTACGGTGCGTAAACTGCCTTCCCCACGCCCAGTATACGTAGATCGCGTAAGACGTTACGGCTCCGGCGTACGCAAACGGAGTATGTTTCACTGCGCTGTGACGTACACGCAAATCGACGTCAATGACGTCAAGACGTCACGTCCTGCGTGCGTACGTTACCGGCTTGCAACAATGCACACACACACGCACGCCATGCTAACTGTCAAAAGAGTGTGTTAATTCACCCCGGCACACTTCTGTATTATGTTTTAATCACATTTTTAAAATAAGGCTTTCCTTTAAACTGTATTCATGTTCCTGCCGGTGTAAGAAGTAGCTTTTTTTTAAATAAACACCCCGCCATTGTCTCTTCTTCCTGCTCAGAAGCGTTTTATTTAATTATTTTTTTTTAATTGAATTAAAATGTGATTAATATCACAAGCTGTAATATCACAATCAAAATTGGCCGTGTAATTTAAAAAAAATGTAAAAAAAAAAAAATAATGTTCATTTCAAATAGGCAGAAAGCTGCGTGCCCAAACCACGCCCCCTTCCCTTCCCCTTGTCAGTGCTGTGCGTGAAGCCTATAGCGCACTGCACCCTACTGAGTGCACTACGTGTGTAATACGGATGCATTTGGGATACAGCCACAGATTACAGGCTTCCACAGGAAGTTTGAGTGATTGCATAATTAAGTGTTATTTATTAATGGGAATGATGGGATCGTTCTTAGTTCTGTAGAACTCTAGAGTCCTGGTGTTTTCCCAGGCTCTGAAATCTCTTAATGAGCTGATATGAAGGGTGTCGGGTGTTTTAGTGCAGGGTTTACACTAACATGTGCATTACAGGATGGAACTCATCATTTCCTGCTGAATTCTACAGAACGCTGCTGCTGCTTTTTCTTTTTTTCTTTAAGACCTCAAGACAAACGTGTCAAGCTTCCGTTAGAAAATCTCCATCAGAGCTACACACACACACATTATAGTCGAATACGAGTTTCAGATCGACACCGAACGTGTTAGGGTTAGGCTTTTCATCAAGTCGTGTTGAGGAAAGGAAGTAAAGACACCCCTGAACATCACGCACATCCACATTACTCTGCTCAGAAAGCAAAGCAGCATCAGGACACTACACCGGTGCGCATGTCTCCCATTCAGGAAGTGCTGTTTGTGTGTAGAAACAGAAACAGGCGGACTTGTGAAGCTGTGGTTCACCGTGTTGTTGGGTCATACGTTTCCTGCAGAGCTGAAAAGGAAATGAAAGTGCAGGCAAAGGCGCCACTGCGTTACCATTAAACACCTTCGCCCTGATTGGCTGTGCCACCCGCGTGCGGTATTGCACAAGAACGTTCCACCGATCACAGATGAGCACGGAGAATGGGCACTGCGTAGCGCCGTGGACGAAATCTTACAAAGCTGCCTGATATCAGAGAACTTAATGACTTAGTAGTGCTTTAATCCGGAGTCCAGCACTCTACATTTGAGGGGTCCTGCATGTATAAATAAATATAAATAAATAAAACACCCCATTTCCAGAAATGTTGGGACACTTTCCAAAAATGCATTAAAAACTGAAATCTGTAATGTGTTGATTCACTTGAAGCTTTATTTAACAGGCAAAATGTCAAAAGATTTTCAGCATTTTCACTTAATTCTGTTACATAAAGGAAATGCCTGTAGAGATGCCTGTAACACTCAAAAGCAGTTGAGACAGAGGGCGTGTTTACCACTGGGTCACATCACCTTTTTTTTTTATTATACTTTTTAATCGTTTGGGAATTGAAGATGCTAATTGTTGCAGTTTTGTGGATTCAAGTGGAATTTTCATCCATTCTTGCTGTGTATAAGACTCTCAACTGTATATATAATATACTCTTATAAGCTGACCACCATTATGACCACCTCCTTTTCTGTACAATCCATTTTCTCTATAAGCTGCTCAACAGTCTGTGGTCACTGGTGTCTGATGCTCCATACATTTCAATAGGAGACAGAACTGGACTGCAGGCAGCCCTGTCAAGCCACGCTGTTCTAACTCGTACAGAATGAAGCCTGGGATTGTCCTGCTGAAATACACATGGAGTTCCTTGGAAAAGACAGCAGTATATGTTTCTCCAAAATACCAATATAAGCCTCCACATCAGTGGTACCTTTATTACATGCACTATACTGCCAAAAGGATTCACTCACCCATCCAAATCATTGAATTCAGGTGTTCCAATCACTTCCATGGTCACAGGTGTAAAAAAAAAAATCAAGCACCTAGGCATGCAGACTGCTTCTACACACATTTATGAAAGAATGGGTCGCTCTCAGAGGCTCAGTGAATTCCAGTGTGGTACCGTGATAGGATGCCACCTGTGCAACAAGTCCAGTTGTGAAATTTCCTACCAAATATTCCACAGTTAACTGTCAGTGGTATTATAACAAAGTGGTGGAAGCGACTGGGAATGACAGGAACTTAGCCACAAAGTGGTAGGCCACGTAAAAGGACAGAGCGGGTCAGTGGATGCTGAGGGGCATAGTGCAGAGTCGCCAACTTTCTGCAGAGTCAATCACTACAGAACACCAAACTGTGTGTGGCCTTCAGATTAGCTCAAGAACAGTGTGTAGAGATGCAGTCGAGTGTCGGATGCAGTGGTGTAAAGCACACAGTCACTGGACTCTAGAGCAGTGGAGACGTGTTCTCTAGTGTGATGAATCACGCTTGTAAAGTGTAAAGTTTGGTGGAGGGGTTGTTTTTCAGGAGTTGGGCTCGGCCCCTTAGTTCCAGTGAAAGGAACACTTAATGTTTCAGCACACCAAGAGATTTTGGAAAATTTAATGCGCCTAACTTTGTGGGAACAGTTTGGGGATGGCCCCTTCCTGTTCCAACATGACTGCACACCAGTGCACAAAGCAAGGTCCATAAAGACACGGATGAGTGAGTTTGGTGTGGAATTCCTGATATCAACCTGATAGAACACTTTTGGGATGAATTAGAACAGAGACTGAGAGCCAGGTCTTCTCATCCAACATCACTGTCTGACCTCACAAATGCTCTTCTAGAAGAATGGTCAGAAATTCCCATAAACACACTCCTAAACCTTGTGGAAACCCTTCCCAGAAGAGCTAAAGCTGTTATCGCTTCTAAGGGCCGACATCATATTAAACCCTATGGATTAAGAATGGGATGTCTCAAGTTCATGTGCGTGTGAAGGCAGGCGAGCGAATACTTTCGGCAGTATAGTGTATATGCAGATCAGCCATGCTGAGAGATCTAATGCCCCCATGCCATCACAGGTGCTGGTTTTTGCACTTTTTATTGGTTACAGTCTTGATGGTTTTTTTCATATTTGGCGTGGACGAGTAACATGACGGATTCTCAAACAATACCACCTGAGGGCTCAATAGTCATTCAGCAGCCTTTTCCACTCTTGACCTTTACACACCGAGATTTCCCCTGACTCCCTGAATCTTTTCATGATATTATGAACTGTAGACGGTGAAAATCTTGCACTGAGAAACATTGTATTTGAACCGACTGACAATTCTCTCATGAAGTTTGGCACAAAGTGGTGAACCACGACCCATCCTCTCTTACGGAGACTAAACCTTTAAGTGGAGGCTCCTTTTATACTCAGTCTTCATGACCTCACCTGCTACCAGTTAAACGGCTAACTGTGGAAACTTCCAGAACAGTGTTACTTGTAAAACCTTTTCAGCCGAATTTTGCCTCTGACCCAACTATTTTTTATTGTGTTGCAGTCTGTTGAATAAAGTTTCAAGTGAATTATTGCATTTTTAGAAAGTGTTCCAACATTTCTGGAAACATTCTTAAACTGCAACTAAACTCTAAGTTCGTGTTGCACTAAACCATGTGTACTTTGTGTTTTCTCAACAACTGTTAGACGTCTGGGATACTTTGGGCTTTGCTCTTAATGGAAAGCGTTTATACAGTAGGTCAGACATTGCATCGGTTTTCATCAGCTTTATTTTCCCAGGCCGGCCCTTGTCCTTTTGTGTTTTGTTTCTTCATAATAGACGTTTAATAACGGTTACGAATGCTCAGTGAACGTTTAAACGGTCTGATCTGAATAATTAAATCCCAGCGCTGAAATCAGCAGAGCCGCCAGGTGCCAAGAACCCGCTTTAATTGTAACACGCAATAACCGGGTAATGAGCGCTTCAAACTTAATCGATCTGTTCATTACCTTGCATCACACAAACGCAAATTATGTAACGTCTGCGGAGCCGTAGTGTCGGTTCCCCGCAGGCAGCATTTCACCTGGGTTAAATATAAATACAGAATCACCTTGACATTTCCATGGTGCGGATCAGCAGAGCCGGTCTTTTTTTGGCATGGTTTTTCTCGTACTTTGCATAACACACCCCGTAAAGCCATCTTCTCAGGACTGTCTCAGGCATGATTAGCATGCAGCGTGCATTTAGTTTACGTCGTCTATGGTTGCTGGGAAAATGAACGCACTCCACACCAAAATGTTTGGCGATTTCAGGACAGAACTGAGTTCTGAGTTTGAAGAGAACCTTTAAAGCTCCTCAGACCCGATCTGGATCTGGAGTGTATGACGAATGGGTGTGTTAATGTTTCAGCATAATGAAGGAAGGTCTATGAACGAACACACACTGTGTATATTGTTAGACTCAATTCCTTATACAGGAAGAACAATTTCACCAAATCAAGACCGTATCTAATTCTGAGATGCTCTCCTACAGGAGCACCATCTCCAGCGAGTCATCTGTGGCCAGCAGGTGTTCCGGGAGAAGCGGGACAGCATGGTCATCCCGGTGCCCGAGGCCCAAGGCAGCATCACCTACTACGATCGCCTGTACAGAGGAGACTTCCGGCAGCCCAAACAGCTCATCCACATCCAGCGTGAGTCGCTTATATTGTGTGTCTTGATTCTACCGAGAACATATAATCGAATCTTACTGGAAATACAGGGTGGGCCATCAATATGGATACACTGTCATGGGCCAGTTGAATGGCCACCAAGGTCCCCCAATAAAAGTCTAAGGGGGTCAGGAGATATAGGATAGGATAGGTCATATACATATAGATGGCCCACCTGTATATTCCTGCACTGTTCGTTTTCTTCCACATTTACATAATTGTCACTTAATGGTCATCTCCCCCCCTCCCCGCTCTGTGTCCAACAGCGTTCGGACTGGACAGCGAGCAGCCGGATTACGACATGGACTCGGAGGATGAGACGCTGCTCAATCGACTCAACCGCAAGATGGAGCTCAAACCGCTACAGTTCGAGGTCATGGTGGACCGGCTGGAGAAAGCCAGTGCTAACCAGGTAACAACACACACACTCTGTACAGCATATTGCGTAAGGTAAAGCGTTTCGCACAGCCGAACACGCCGAAGAAATGACATCTGTTGCATCTTAGTAAGTGGAAATTTGGGTTCTGGATGCAAAAAAAAAGCAGTGTGACCGTCAGAGTCTCCAGAAGAGCTGTGGCAGATTCTCTGAGACGCTCAGTAAGACTTACAGCTGATTACTGTACAGCGAGTCTTAATGTGTCTTCTGCATCGTACTGTACAGTAAAGACGCCTTCATTGTTATAATAATGAAGATGTTTCTACACCCTCTTAAATAAAGTGCAGTAAACAGTAATAAACTACAGGAAGTCCATATATGGTGCCTTTTTCTTAAACAGTGTTCCCAGGTGTTCACAATGTGTGCAGTTTTATTTATAATTAAATCCGCTTTAAAGTGTTACTGAGCGTCTTGGAGAATCTGCCACAGCTCTTCTGGGGACTTTGACTGTCACACTTAATTCGTTTTCTTTTCTTTTTTTTCATGCAAAGCCTTCATTATGTTTGAAACTAACCCTAGGATTCATCCAGTCTTCCTAAAACTTGTCCTTGATGCAATCTGTAGGATATGTAGGTAAATCATGATCAAAAATACAGACTTTAACCCTTTCTTAAAGCTATACATGTAGGAAAAACGTTGCAGGTTGAGTTTTATCAATGCGGCTATTGCAGGTGAAACGGGTTTAAATTTACACACTCAGGAGGTTAGCGTATCATAAGCGTCTCTTCTCTCGTAAAACGTTAGTCGCTTTACCGCCGGTGTTGTCCGTTCTGTAGCTGGTGACCCTGCAGGAGGCCAAGCTGCTGCTGAACGAAGACGACTACCTGCTCAAGTCCGTGTACGACTACTGGGTGAGGAAGAGGAAGAACTGCCGCGGGCCTTCGCTCATCCCGCAGATCAGGCAAGAGAAGCGCGACGGCTCCACCAACAACGACGCCTACGTGGCTTTCCGCCGGCGCACGGAGAAGATGCAGACCAGGAAGGTAACCTCTCGCTCTGAACAAGAACGCTTCCTTAATAGTGGTTTTTCTACATTGGGCGTCTCCTTCTACTTTCAAGCAGATCTCATTAAGAAGCTAATCTGAAATCCACACAACCTTCGTAATCACGTTTAGTGTTTACTTATAGAAATACGATGGAACACGTCTGGAAAACGGTTCAGAGTTCTGTAGCTGCTTGTATCAGGTTTCTGAGAACCGACGAGTCGTTTTTTTTCTGCCTGCAGAACCGTAAGAACGATGAGGCATCCTACGAAAAGATGCTGAAGCTGAGGCGGGAGTTCAGCCGAGCCATGACCATCCTGGAGATGGTTAAGAAGAGGGAAAAGAGCAAGAGAGAGCTGCTTCATCTCACACTGGAGGTGGTGGAGAAGAGGTATGCACACACACACACACACACACACACACAAAGCTAACACGTATATGTTTAAACGCAGATTTGTGTAGATCAGTAGAAGGGGGAGGATCGGAAACCCCCAGGATTCGGCTTGTTATTACTCACTGAAACGCTGCTGTGTTTCTGAACATGCAGCTGACCTGCTGTTGCTTTCTTTCGGCAGGTACCAAATGAGCGATTTCTCCGGAGAGATCTTAAACGAGGTCTCGGCACCGCTGGCAGAAAAAACAGTCTACCCAACTCCAATATGTCTACCCAACGGGAACAGGCATAAAGCAGAAAACAAAATTAAGGTGAGGTCTTATTTCCGTCATGGGAAGCCCTCTTGTCTCCTGACGGCGGAAAGCAATAACGGCAGCACTGCAGGAAAAAAAAAAAACCCACAGCGCTGCTGAATTGTCAATCCGATTGGTCAGAAGACCTTCGTCACAGGAAGAAGAAGATTCATTTTCTATAATAGCAGCCCTGGCAGTAAAGTGATTTTCCAAAAACAGCATGGCATGAAGTGTGTTATTTCTTACCACGCATACTATTACAGCCTGCGTCATGTTTAATAGAGTGTCCATGGGCCGAGCATCAGGGCTTCTTTAATGCTTTTAGACTGAAGATGCATTAATTATATACGCACACACCTTGACAAACTGTGTATCAAGCATATCAGGATGCTCACTTGTCACTCCTTCACCTTTAGACACACAAGCCCATGCCTAAGCACCACCCGCACCACTTTCCAGTCAAGATCGAGCCCCAGTTCGACATTGTCCGGAGCCATAAAAAGTACACGCGCAGACCCAAGCTGGAGCCGCTGCGCCAGCACGCCGTCACCAAGGCGGACATCAAACAGTACGACTTTCACAGCTCCGGGGAAGACGAAAACCCACTGGTAAGCAATCTTATGCATTTCAATCGTCCTTCTGACTGGTGTGCTGAGCAACTGTGGACCTAGTAGTGGTGCTAGAGAAGGTAACATGTCTGCTATGCTTTCTTTTCTTTGCCAGTCTCCATCATCGGAGCCGGATGAGGAGAACGACCCAGACGGAGGCTTTGTTTTCAGGCGTAGAGCCGGTTGCCATTACCTTGCTGTGAGTCACATTGTAGTAATGATAAAGGCTTTTTATCATATAGCGACATTCTGACAGACTAGCATGCTGCACGGTATATCGTCTTGGTGACACGGTGTGTGTGTGTGTGTGTACAGCCGCTGACGGATAAGAGCTGTACTCCGGTGCCACGTCTGGAAGGCATCGATGCTCTGTGTCGGAGAAACTCCCTGACAGCTCTGTCCGTG
This sequence comes from Hassar affinis, assembly GCA_025674545.1. NCBI lineage: Eukaryota > Metazoa > Chordata > Actinopteri > Siluriformes > Doradidae > Hassar > Hassar affinis. The sequence continues at coordinate 6,251,362 of JAOVYV010000048.1, read as the reverse complement.
CCGCGCTGCTGCATAGGAGTGACACGCAGACGTCTGGGTCGTGGTGGCAGGTAGACCCCCATCCTGTTCTTCTTCCTCACAACTTTTCACACGGTCTTGTTGTTTGCTCTTACGCCCACCACCATCCCACCACCTGACACTTTTTTAAACTTTATTTGTGCACAAGGGGAAAGTGTTTGTCATCCGTCAGTAAGGCAGCTTTTATTTCCATATCTATCCGAATGAAATATTGCGCCTCTAGGATCAGGTACAAGATTAAAGTCTCGGTGCAATATGAGAAATGCACAGGGCATAAAAGTACCACAAAACAGCATTACCAGCATCAGAAGATGATATAATTGTGCAGCCTGACTCACATTTATCATGCATATAAGCATACCAAATGTCACAGCATTTTTAATATCAAAAATAGTAAACATAGCAGCACCTGGGTGCTTGGAACAGCTCTGGATTAACGGCGTTGGACCCTGTTCACTAGTTAACACTTTAGAAGATGCTAATATTAGATCTTAATGAACTGCTCTCTGCTTCTCTTCTGCTTGTGATCTCGTCTTTCTAACGCTGCTGTAGAGTGCTGCTCGACCGAACCTCGTCAGATCTGGACCGAGTCCTCAGGCACTTGGACCCTGACGCCGTCAACCCCTCGGACTCGCTCGCCGTTCTCACGGACACACAGACGAACACACACGTTCCCGTATCAGCCAGCGCAAAGCCTCAGCGCTCTCTGCCTCAGATCCTTAGTGACATCCAGGCCTGCCGGTGGAGGTACTTCCGCCCGCGATCCCTCCACCAAAACGCAAAGGAAGAGAGCAGACCGGACGCCCATCAGGACAACAGGAGCGGAGGAAGAGGAGCCGCAGACACCAGTAGTTCGAGAACCAGCAGTTTAGGTCGGCAGCAGTTTTTATCTGAACACGTACAGCCCGGGGGGTTAAGTGTATAAACATGCTTGTTAAATTGCATTCAAGTCACCAGGAATAACCTACGTGTCTATTACCCAACAGCGGAGGGTTCTTTAGTACTGAAGAATGACCTAAAATATTATACAGAATACTGTTTCTTTCATTAAGTAATAGACCCAGTTCAGTGTTCAGGTAGTTCTAATGGAAGTCCCATTGTGCCACCTAGTGGTGGTGATTGGAGTTGTTTCATTTTGCCACCATTGAAGAATTGTACTTTTAAGTTTTGAATGAAGTAAGCAAATTTGATGAATGTAGAAACGATGACCGTTTATTCACTCTTGACTCTCTGGCTTTGTGTAGGCGGGATCACGGAGGAGCAGTTTCAGTCCCACCAGCAGCAGTTAGCTCAGATGCTCCAGCAGCAGAACCCATCTGTGTCTGAACATTCCCATGCAAACGTGTCTGTACGTGGAGCTATACACTAAACACCAGCACAGAGCTGTACTATACACTACTGCATGCATGCACACACACACACACACACACACACACACACATACATAGATTACCCCATTCCTAACATGCATGACTGAGCTTACGGAAGACTGGACTTCAGAAACTACTGTTAAATATTTTTAGAAATCTTGACAAAAAGCCACATAAAAGACCCTTGTAATGATTGCTAACAACTCTGCAAAGTAAAGTTACAAATATGCCTTATCTCGAGCACACAGTGACACACCTCTCTATCGGTCCTGTAGAAACCGGCCTCCTCCGGCTGCCTGTCTAAGACGTTAGACTCGGCCAGCGCTCACTTCGCTGCCTCTGCTGTGGTCAGTGGCTCAAACAAGGATCTCAAAGCCCACAGCACCGGAGTCAACGGCATCCTTACAAATTCAGGTGAGCTGCTTGTACAAAGAGCGCTGGGATTCAGCTGGCAAAATTGGGCTTGGGCATGAACGGGCATGTTTTAGTACAAGACCACCACTTTAACACGACTAAGAAAACCGCTCTAACCAGGTTCTATGTCTCGACAGGAAACTCCAGACAGACAAAATTCAGCTGTTCATCTCCGCTCGGAGTCGGCAGCGTCTCCTCAGGCTCATCGTCCTCCGCCCGCCCCCCTGCCGTGCCCCAGTCGGTGCCCCACGTGAGCGTCGTGTCTCCCGCACGGCCCTGTGCCCCCTCATCGCCCGCGCTAAAGCTCGCCAGCGTGGCCAGCAGCAGTCTGGAGCGCGTGCCCAAAGTCACACTCAGCAGGTAAAAAAAAATAGTGAGTCGGTTATTTTCTTGATATCATCTATAAAGTAAGAGTCTTTCACTCGCTGTGACGTTTGTACTAGAGCTCGGACGAGTTATAGCGTTTGAGCATGTGGCTCTGGTTTTAACTCTGAGCTGTGACCGTAATATCCGTGTTATATAACCATTAAACTGTGCATCACTTCGAAATACGAAATACATTTTACGGTAAAACACACGACCCTCTGAGATTTGTTGCGTTTTGTTCAGGGATAAACACGAGCCGGAGAGGCTGGCTCTGAACGGATTAGCGGACACCACTGTGGCCATGGAGGTGACATAGCCTTCTCCTGACAGGGCCCTGACGAGACGCTGGAACCTGTACGTGGACCTACACCGCATAGTAGCATATCAGACATTTGTGAATATTCTATGTGTACATTTTTTTTTTTTTTTTTTGTAAAATTGGGAACTATCACTACCTTGTAAAATAGTCTGTTTGTATCATTAGGTGTCATTTGTTACTTGAATTCTAGTTCTTGTCATCATGCTTTTGCACTTGAAAATCCAGCCAGTGGCAAAAAAAAGTGCATCAGTAAGTGCAGGGATCATGCATGAGTCCAAATCATACATTCTTGTTTTAACTATTTATTTTGCCATGTTTACATTTTTGTATCTTGTACAAATAAATTTGTCAGATTTTTGTCACAAAACATGGATACCAGGACAGCTCGAGTGTGCCAGGTCTCTTTTTTTGTTTGTTTAAATATGAGTTTCAAAACCTTTCCTACGTCGGACGATTCTTTGTAATTTAAAGTATTAGACTTGTTCATACAATGACACAATTGAGCACGTAACGCAGACCATGCTACCAACACCAGTACAACAAGGAAGAATATACAGGCAATGAAACAAACACCTGTCATTTTAGTGTGGGAGGTTTCATGGCTAAATTGGACCAGCCTGGTGGCCAATCTTCAT
>JAOVYV010000048.1:6221159-6234416 GCA_025674545.1 Hassar affinis | reverse complement strand
CTGTAAGTGTTACAACCCCCATTTCCAGAAAAGTTGGGACACTTTTTTTTGGCATATATATATATATATATATATATATATATATATATATATATATACACACACCAAAAAAAAGTGTCCCAACTTTATATATATATATATGTGTGTGTGTGTGTGTGTGTTATTGAATGAAGAACATCATTAATGCTCTGCAGTAAATACGATACTCTAGCTAGAAAAGGCCAGGCATCATTACTTGCCTACACCCTTGTAAATAAATGTTGTCCTAAGCTGTCCTTTTTCTTATTGCTATGTGCATACATAATAATTCAAGGCTCATTAAGGACCACTGATGTACCTATAAGGCTACTTAACGATGGCACCACTCCGGCGACAAGGAAAAGTAGGATCTGGTACCTTTAAGCTGTGAGAGAGGACCAGCTGGGGGCAGTGTAGCTCTGTCAGTGCAGGACGGAGACAGCAGGACACAACAAGCAGCTCCCGAGCTAAATTACATTACACAATGATTCATGAGCTTTAGTGGACTGGTGAGGCAGACCATCCTTTACAGGCAGCCTATTTATTTATTTATTATTTTTTAAAAAATCCTACTAATCGAGATAGACACCCTGGTAAGAGAAATACATTTCAATAAATAGTAATATCAATACTCCAACAACCCTATAATAATAATAATAATAATACTACTAATATTAATAACGACGAGCGCTCTGTAAAAGACCGAAATACTGAATAACCATCTTCAGTCATTTCATTTCCATCAGAGCTCTCAGTAATGCGATTCTGTGGATGCGGCTGGCTCTGAGGATACAATAGCTGTCAGAAGGTAAGGTGGTAGTGTGAATATTTTAATAACATAACCACAAGATACATGTTAATAGGCAAACTAGATGTGAATATGAGGTCAGTCAGGATGCGGTTTAACCCAAAAAAATGGATCCATCGAATCTTCCTTTCCATTGTTCATAGGAAAGCCTTATTAATCCGACTCATAAAACTGCGAGGGTGTTACCACGGGTCAATAGACATTACCGTCAAATAATAGTCATCCATTAAAGCGGAGTTATACGGCACCCGTAGGGTTTAATTGGAAATTCATGGAGACGCTGACAGTTGCAATATGACAGCTGAGGGTGAAGAGTTGACACGGAGGCCTAATTTAATTCCGAGTCAATCTGTAACTGCAGCACTTTAAGCAGAGTCAAGTGTGGAAATGTCTGCCGAGTGTCTACCGGGAAAATAAGTGTAAGAAAAATGATGACATTTGTCTCCCAGAGCTCATACACTCGGCCGGACTGGATTGTACATCATCTCGTATTTGATTGAGTAACAAGTGCGTGGAAAGGCATTACTACTGCGCTTGGAGAGAGCAATAAAAACAATCAGCTAAGCAGAGGTAAGCTGTTTCAAGTTCAAAATTCTCCTGTTACACCCAGAGATCCGTTTCACCGAGCGCACAGCCCTACAGCTGCTGTTCCACTTAATACGGCATTAATAAGCTCGATGACATCGTGATGAAGATCTCTGCTTTTTTTTAATAAGGAAAAAAAAAAAAAAAAGTCTCTGGCACGACCGCAGTCCCTCTGGCTGATATGAAAGGCAGCCAGGTGGGCAGGATTCTTCTTGCGCTAAATTGCTTTGACGTTATTAAGGAAAGGTGGGGTGAAGAACAGCAGGAAGGGGGGGTGGGGTGGGGGGAGAAAGAGAAAAAAATTCTAGATAAACTGTAGGGCAGTTTGGAGAGATGAGGTTGGAAGAAGGTTAATGTAGCAGACAAATGGGCCAATAAACAGAATATTGAGATGAATAGCAGCTGGCAGAGGAGCAGATGACAGGCCCGGGATATGCCATGCTAACAAAGCCTCAAACTCATAAACGTGGTCTAATAGAGACAGCAGCCTGCTCTGTCAAGAGATCAGCTCTTAAAGAATTATAAATATATCAAGCAACAGCTCCAGGAGAAGGAGGAGGAGGAGGAGGGAGAGGGAGGAGGAAGAACTCGGCTTCATCTCGCATAAAGACGTCATTTGGTGTAAACATTTATTGGTTTTTTTCAAACAGAAATAAAAACGACACCAGTAAACATTAAACATCCTTTCAGAATCCACACTTTTTCTTTGAGAAATAAAAGAAAAAAATATATATTTATTTATATATATATTTATATATATATATATATATATAGCGAATTGTATAAATGTGCAAATTGTGTAATTTTTTTCCAGTGACCCCATATATCATTTTTTAAAAGATTTTTTTTTTTTAAATCAAAAGTTCTAACAAGGTTTTCCTTGCGTGAGGAAGAGAATCAGACAGGCAGAGTAGAATCGTTGGAGATGAGGATTATTAAAATAGCAGTGAGGAGCAGTGGACGATTTGCTGGGACATCTTAAATAAAGTTAAAATCAAGGGATGTCAAAAGAAATTAAAAAGAAAAATCATTAAAAAAAAAAAAAAAACAAAACAGCCTGTGCCTATTCCCAACATTCAGATGAAAGGAAAACAATTGAATTATTTAGCTACTATATAAATTATTTACAAAAACAATGCATGGGTCGTCATTTTACACTAGACACTGAGGCGTCTTCGTTTTTCTCTGTCGGAGAAAAGCAAAGCTGGCCTCGGATCGAAGGCACGACATGAGACCCATTGTGTAGCACACAGGTGACTCCATGATTAGACCACTACGGGCCGGCGATGGCTGGGTACGGAGGGGCAGCTGTGCGCCGGGTGGGCCTCGGACAGGGGTAAGTCTGATCAATGGTGCTGGACTGGGGGGGAAAAACAATGCTGGACTGTTTAAAAAAAAAAAACAAGGGGGAGAGAAAATAAAAAAAGAGAAACGAATACAGGTTGCCCTTTGATATGTTCCAGTCAATTAAATACAAAGCGGATGTTATATATCTGGACTGTCATGGGAGTTTGTCTGAACAGTAGTCCGTTTACCTTTTCCCAAAAACCTACATCACAAAGACAGCGCATCTCACCCCCCTCGAGTGTCTATAACCCGCGTGTGGAGACAGGAGGGAGGAAAAGTGCATCCTTTTTAAAACAAAAAAGGGCAACTCGGAGTCAGAAAGGAGAAGGAGAGGGTGAGGGTGAGTAAGGGAGGGGTGCTGGTGCTTTAAGGGTCATGGTAGGGGTCAGTTACAGTTAACACTCTCACTGAGAGTTGGCCCTGTCCACTCCGGGCCGGGCCGCTTGCCGTGTCTGATGCTTAGGGTTAGACTGAAGGGTGCCAGGCAGGCACTGTGGCAGGTTATTTGCCCCCCCACCCCCGTGATGATATGCCTGGAGGGGAATGTGGACAGGATGGTGTAGGTGGGGGCTGACTCAGAGGATGAGAAGAAGGAGGAGGAGGAGGCGGCTAGGCACAGCGCTGAACGTTTGGGGCCCACTTGCACAGTTTCCCCAGCAGGTGGTCAGCCTGTGCATGGCTGACACCCTTGGGCAGCTCCATCACAGCCTGGACCCACCCACTCACTGCAGGAGAGAAGTAGGGAAAAGAGTGGGAAGGGGGAAGGAGTGGGAGAGAGAGAGACAGCGGGAGAACATAAAATAATCAGCATAAGAACCATAAACAGTAAAAACATTTTCACGTTGATTCTATATATAAAATTGTGAAGTCTTCAATTAAAGTATTAAAGCCCCTTTCATTATTAATTCATCATTCCTTCCTTTGGCAGTTCAGATGTTTCTGAATGGATTAATTTATTGCTAAAGGTGATGTCACAGCTACCAAAGCACTACCGAGTATTACAAAAGGTTAACCGAAGCTGTATTCTTATCTAAAGCTATGCACTTTACGGTGCTGGTCATACACACACGATCACAGAACCCGTTCCTGACCACTTTTATACATTCGGAAAAATCTGTTGACCTCTTGATTTCATCAAAGTTAATCAGATCTCACAAAACCTCACAGCCCTCAATGGTTAATGAGCAGCTTGTCACTTCCACGTGTTAGCAGGTTAAACGAGAGGACAGGAAAGCTCAATTTAATCCGTTTAATTAAAGCAGGCGTGTTGCGTGTGGTGGAGCGTTCACAATCTGCATCTTTTTTAGCCCATCTTTTCAATCTTCCGTTGATGACTGTGCACTTAATGACGGATTGTTTGGTATGTTTGAAGTCAGGCTGCCAGGGGCTTTAATTATACCCAAGACCTTTTAGTTATACAGGAAATACACAACGCTCTTCCGTTTTTAAATTAGGTCTAAAGCTTTGGGAGGCTAAGGGAAGCTAGGGATGGAGATTTAATATTTAGGCCAAGGTCACTGTCCTCTTTCCGCTCGCCCGTCCTCGCATTACGGGCTTCACCTACACTGAGATCTGTAGAGAGCGCCTTCCTGGGCCCCTTCCTGCCTCGACCGCCGTGCCGAATTCCCACCGGGCTCTAAATAAAAGAGGAAAGGAATGAGGGTGGGGGAGAAAGAACATGAAGACACAGGTTCTCTCTAAACCTCAAAACGTTAGCCCTAATGATTTACACTCTGTAAGCTCACGCTAGTACGCATTTCTGCACGTAAGTGTTTATTGCTGTGGGTTCTATGAAGCTCACCTGGTGATTGGTGACCATCGAGGGCGCGTGGAGCAAAGGAGGACGGATCTGAGGGTTGTACTGAAGAGGCTGACCGAGAAGAGGGTACCGTGCATCACCTAGTCGCAACAACACAGCCAACATTTGTCATAATACGACTGACTGTATTTTTGTATCTACCTGATGATTGTTACCCAATATTACCCACATGAAGTCTACTGCTATTTTCAGCATGTCTTAATAGCCCGGCTTGTCCTTCCCCGAGCAGCCAAACTCACCTTGCCCCGGGACGATGGATCTGGAGAACTGAGGCATGATGGGAAGTGAGGTGAGGCCGGGTCGGACGTTCTTGACGTTCGTCAAGTGGGAGGGGGCGGGCGACTGTGCTGGGGATGTGGACGGGCTGCCGAGCTGAGTGCTGCTCTGGAAGGCAGAAAATCATGCAAAGATAAAGCACGGCGTACACATGCTTCCGCCTGGCCGTGTTTAATAAGAACATTCATGTCGTTATATTCATTTAAAAAAACGTTAAAACAAGGTTTACTTGGGAACCATCCAGAGTGCAGACCTCGGTGGATTTCTGGCTGCGTTGATGATCCAGGCTGTGGTACTTGTTGTGTTTCCACTGTGGAGGCGAGTGCGGCCGCGGCTGCTGGCCTGGCGGTAACGTGAGCTGCATCATCACCATGCCGCTCCCTGGAGGTGGAGGAGGCACACCTGTAACCAAACACACACCATGAGACCGTGTTCAACTACACGTCTTTAGCTTATTAATCGAACGACGAGGCGACGCTGGGAATACAGTCTGACTAGCGTGAAAGCTGAGCTCATTATTAACAAAGGATTACAGTTTGCACTTGAGGAAACACGCTTCGTTTCTTTCACTTGCTAGATTTTCATTCCTATAAATAAATCATCTATCGCTGCGTCAGGCTGTCGAACCCGTACCTGAAGGCATCGTGTTAAACGGGGTGAATTTGGAGCTATGCCACTGCAGTGAAAATCAGCATCTAAATGAAAGGTTGGAGAATTTTAGAGAAAAGACTTGACCCCATTTACAAAAGGCTCTGAAGGCTTTTTACTGGGTAATTACTCTTTTTTTCCCTAAATGGCTCAAAGTAACCTATTTAATATCCTCTTCAGATTGAGATCAAAACAAGGTTGAATTCAATTAATCTGCGTTTGCATTATATCCTCCTCACACCCTTATTAATCTCGCGTCACGTGAAACTGACATGCGTGTGCTTTCTGTGTGTGTGTGCGCATTAAAGATATCCTGGCTTCATTCACAGACAGAATGAACAGCCATAAACTTACAGGTAAGTCTAATTTCACACTCAAATAAAACTGAAACAGAAACGCAGAATGACTAGACAAGCTCATTATAATCTCCTATTCTAAAATCTAAAGGGCTGCCAACAGCATCTGATCGAGACGCACAGAAAAGCGACGCTGAAATATTTAGGATTTGCCCTGACAGAGATTTAAAAAGGGCATGTTCTTTCCACTTGGTAATCCCTCCATGAAATTAAACCATTTCGGCCAGTGGCTACTAAAAGGGGCAGTGGGAATCTAATTCCAGCTTTTGAAAAGCAGCTTTTCTTCCCTCCGCTCTCCTCATTTAATTAGCTGTTACGGGCAAAAGAAGAGGAGCGCGATGGAGAGACAGAAGAGAAAGATCACGGGGGCACAGGGAGAGAAGCAATTTGCGTTAACGGCATGCACATAAAGCGGCAAATTAGAATTAGAGGCCCCATGAAGGCCCTTGCTTAATTTTTTTTAAGATTGCCATAACTGGGAACAAAGCGGCACAGGAATTACTTTTTAATTACCACCCCATATCTGTTCAATAATTGGATCGTTAGGGCTGGAGAACATAATCTCAATTAGCACCTTAAAGCTTGACGCTGAAATGAACTGTGGGTGGGGCAGGCTGACAAGTCAGATTGCCTGCATCACGACGCAACTTCCTTTCTTTTGTCACGGCTGAATTATATAGCTACGGTCTCGACAATGCCTCCCCCCCCCTCCCCCCTCTGAGCTGGTTCCCTATTGAATTTCTCGAACTTGCTCCGATTGAGCAGAGCGAGTAGCCATTTCTTAAGGTGCAACCTTCTTTTGTGGAAGCGCACCATTTAATTTTGTGAGGTTTGAAGTTAGGAGCTCGAATGTTTAGCAAGGAGAGACTGGAAGATGGCATTATGTGTGTGTGTGTGTGTGTCATGGTGAGGATTAGGAAGTTTAAAGGGGGAGGCCAATAAAAGGGAAGCACAGGGATAGAGAGGATATTGATTTGAAAGGGTAACCTGCAGGAGAGATTTTTGCCCACGTGAGCAGCAGGAGCAGCAGATTCTGCCGTAATTCACATCGCAGTGCAATAAAAACGTGATGGGCAACGGGTCAGGCGATGGCGAAATTTTTTATTCGTGCCATTTCAGCATTTCGAAACGCGCCGGAACGAGAGCCGTATTTTAAGACCAACGTTCCACACACGAAATCAATGACTGTGTATTATTAACAATGTGGGCGCTAACCATCAGGAAAGCCTACAGATGGTGCCATTAACTCCTATTTAAAATGTAGATTCACAGGCATGAAATATTCATTAGGTACAGTTTCCGCAAATGTTGCTCCAACTAATTCTGAATAAAAATGAATCGAGGAGGCAGGGCGGAGGATGTTGACCGAGCGAGTTATAGGTCATCCTGGCCTTAAGTACCTGAGCACTGCTGGGCGGGAATCTGTTGGGAACTGCAGGGGGAGGACGTGCGAGGGAACGGCATCTGCTCCGTGCCTGGAGGGGGTAGGAATCCCACTGTGGAGCTGCGGAAACACACGCACACACACAGACACACACAGACACACACAGACACACACACACACAATCTGATAAACAGGTCTCGCCCGCCAAGGCTATAATAAAATTCCACCAAATTGGGGCTACAGTTGACTTAATACAGCACAAATTCAGCTGATTGCCTCGGAATTGGAAGGAAATGACTAATATAGGGCGCTAAGCACACATGGGACCAGCACAGCTCCACATGCCAGCACTACTTTAAATATATTTTCTGCAAACCTATTGGGACACGCCTCCACACACAACCACAAAAAAACAAACAAAAAAAAAAACCAATACTGCCAATGTAATTTTCACAAAAGCAAAATAGATGTGGCACGACGGACAATCATCATCCATCGTCCAATTTTCCAAGGCGCTGTACCCACTCTTCACTGTTCTAATAAGGATGTAAAGTGCTGGTCTAATGAGGATATAAGCAGCACAGAGAGTGATGTGCCAGTCAAAGTGCACATGCAGCTGTGTGAGTGAGTGAGAGAGAGAGAGAGAGAGAGAGCGAGCGAGCGAGTGAGTGAGCAAGCGTTCGCCCTGAGGAATATGAAAGATGGTGGCTGTGTAGAGAGCGCTCCTTTTGGGACAAGCTGTGTTATATTAAGAGTGACCGGGTATCTAGTTGCATAAATCAATGCCAAACGTGGCCTAGTAAAGTCGAGGCGCTTTAAAAAAAAAGTGACCTCTTCTTCTTCCTTAAGCTGTGACGCTCAGTTTAATGCAGGCTGACCTCTTTAGCGCTGAGAGAGAAAATGTACATATGTACATGTACGATACTGCAGAGGAGATGTACATAGCAGTTTGTGGACTGAGTGTTGGACTGAGACTCTGGTACGTGAATGAGCTCGTACCTCATGGTGTTCTGTTGATTTGGTGGTATAACACTGTAGTAGACCTGAATGCTGGACGCATGGCTCGACTGGCTGGGAATAATGACTGGCTGCTGATATGTCTGCTGGGATCCTTGAGGCATGGATACCTGACAAAAAGCAGAGAGGTTTTCCATTTCTTATTACTCACCAATACATTTTTTTTTTAGGGCCTAAACTGAAGCTAATGAGTTAAACATTTTTACCCTGGCGAAGGTGTTCGAGTCTCACCTGATAAGATGGCACTGAGGGATACTGGACCATCATGCCTTGCATTTGATTTCCCATATTGCTATGTTGGCCACTGACCAGGGTTTGACTCGGCGGCTGCTGCACCATGCTCTGGTAGCTCGGCTGCTGATTTGGCATCACAGTTTGGTAACCTGAAGAGACGGAAGGAAGGAAGGCGATCATGGAAACGGGATTGTAAAACTTGGACTGGTTACATCACCCTGCTTTGTATTTGCTCCCTTTTTACGTCACGTGACACTACTTGCAAAGAGTAAACCTTAAAAAAAATATATAGATATTTCGATATTTTGCATAATTGCAACCAAAATTGACCGGAGGGAACACATTCATCTCAGCTTGCATTCTTATTTCTATTTGCTGAGAATTAAGTCTGAAGAATGGACTAACATTACAGCTAAGGAGCATAATGCAATGCAATAAAAACATCAGAGAATCGGAATCGGATAAAAAAAAAAAAAAAACGGAATGAGCCAACCTAAAGAGCGAAACCGGGGGGTGGAAAAAAAAAATGCACAATGATGAATTTGAGCTGGTATGAAATTATATTACATCCTGAGGCTAAGAAGCAGGAAGTTTCTGAAGAGCACGGTGTGGTTGTTCCTTTCCATCACTGCAGTACTGGAATGAATTATTTAGAGCCAGAGAATGTCAATTAAACCAAATCCACCTAATTACTCCCTTGTTAGCTAAAATACTTTACGATCACCCGGTGGCAGCACCTGCGAGTCTTTTGCCATTAAGTGGCTTTTCATTACTTCTGAGTAGGGCTACAAATGTGCTATATTAAAACGCCTTTTATTACGGCTGCTGAGAACCTTCACTTGTTACATCTTTTAAGGCTATTGGAAAATGGCGAAGAGAAGAGAGGAGAGGAGAGGAGAGGACGTTTGCAGAAACAGCCCGGTGAGGTGAGACGTGATGAAAGCAGCCGACGTGGTTTTGTTCCGACACCCATTATAGAGACGGATAATTTGCATTGGTGTCAAGGTTATTGGGAGGAGGGTGGGGGAGTGTACAACCAGACGACGCTATTGAAAAGCTCTCGTCGGAGGAGGTGCCCAGTGGGAAGACTCAATGGGAGGCCTGTGTGGGAGCTGAAGAAGGTGGGGGTGTGGAGGATAGGCAATTTTCAATTTCTCCTGGCTTTTGGCCAAAGCGACAGCAATCAATTTAGCCCTGATGAGAAAAAAAAGAAGTGGGACAAAAGGAATGGATGGCCCACGGCGAGGAGCCGAAGAGAAGCCGGCTATTTTTGGTTCGCTTCACTCACCTCCACTTAGGAATCCAGCATGGAAGAAAATTTCATATTAAACATTCTCTGTGCAGGCTGAGTGAGCAAAGAAGAGAAAAATGATGATAGTGAGAGAAAAGGGAAAACTTGTTATTTCACTAAACTCCCTTGGAACGTTCGTGGTTTCGAAGATGTTCGTGCTCACACGATGCCTGCTTTGGGGAAAAAATGCACTGTCAGGCGCTTATGATTAAGATTTAAAACTCTAGGGTAGAAGAGGAAAAAAAAAAAAAAGGCACACAAAATGTGTCTTTCTTCTTTTCGAGGGCAGATGTTTTGTTTCCTCGGGCTCTCTTATTTTTCATTTCCCCCCTCTCGCTGGCTGTGAAGTTCATTCTGCTCATCCATCACTGATCTGATAGTGTTTCGTGCATCAAGACAAAAAAAAAAATACGATGTTCCTCTATGCCTTCAATAAAGTTGGAAAACACTTTTTTTTTTGTTTCATATTTTATTCAGAAATGGAGGCAACTGAGATTATTTCTAATAGCATGAAGATCCAGCTACTAGGTTTCCCTTTTTCAAACCATGACGGGATTCAGATTTGAAGCTTCAATTCACAAGACAATCAGCGATGAACGAACAGCCGGCAAACACAAAGCAGAATGTTCAGGCGATGCGTTAATGGCCCGGGGTAGAAGCCCTAAGTCTCAGAGGCACCTCTTGTGCCGGCGCTGCTGCACGTCCACAGATGAACAGATTAGTGTTTAGTCTGAGGAGGAGTGAGGGGCTGGAAAAGAGACCGGTTCACTGTGAGAATCTTAGCGCCTCTCAGACAGTGTCCCGGCCCCGCATTCAGCCACTCTGAGTCAGATCTGATGGCCTTCTTACTTCAGCTGAAAAGAACACGGATGCTTGGCACTCCGGGACCTTTCAACCTACGAAAGCTATCTATATCCGGACCTCTGTCTGAGCTCGCCGTTCTGAGCGCATCATAAAGCAGCGCGCGAGGCTTGCCGACGAGGACGGTTCAAGGTGCCGAAAGCTAAACTGATGCCTTAAAGAATGAAACTCTCGCTTAAGGCTCTCAAAGGAAGCAGCTCAAAGCCATAAAGGGTATTTTTTTCACTTTTACACTTCAGCTGAACAAAACATCCATCAAAGCATGCAGGGTAACAAAGAGGAGAATTTACATGAGAGAGAGAGAGAGAGACAGAGAGAGAGAGAGAGAGAGAGAGAAACAACACTAATTTTGTATTTGATTGGAAATGCTTATTGTATCTGTTTAAAAAAGGGCAATACAACACGAGTACAAAAGCGCTCGGCTCTGTGTAATTAGCTTTCGGCGCCGCTCCTCTGCCCCTGGGGTGCTTCCTCATTTCCAATCATTTGTGTGAAAACTACAACCGCTAGGAAACAAAAACAAAAAAGTACTGAAAAAAAAAAAAAAAAAACGGTGTGTGTGTGTGTGGGGGGGGGGTTTAGTTACTGGCTGAATCAGTCGAGAAATTTTACTTTCCTTTTGAATACAAGTTCAGATTCAAGTGCTGAAAGGAAAACACTTTTATGATTGTGTACAAACTTGAGGAAATGAACATGACTAAAGGAACTGATAAGAGCGAGGCGTGTAGGTTTGACAAGCAGCAGACGGGTCTGGGGTGGGTTACCTGGCTGCTGGGTAGGAGCGGGAGGTGGGGGGGGCATCGGCTGGCTCTGGGGGCTGTTGTACTGCACCGTGCCGACTGGCCGATACTGCTGGCCAGACAGAGGGTACTGACCCGGTGCGCAGTAACACGGCATCTGCAGACAAAAAAAAAAAAATAATAATGTGGAAACATGCAGATATCTGCAGATGCTGAAAGAGATCTTAATACACTGTATGGAAAAATATGTTTAGAAGAAAACAGACCCTAAAAGGAATTTTTATCGTTATTTATTTAGGTAGTTTGGTCTTGATCAATGATGAATAAGCTTAGGTTCCACCGTCTACTGCTCTTTCAGTGTCGCTCTTTTCTACCCTGTAGATAAAAGCTTTCCCTTTTGCTTAATAAAATGCATTCAGAGGAAAATAAGTAACACCGAATACTTCAGTGTGAGTATAATCTTACGCTTTTTTTTTTTTTTTTTTTTAAACTACATTGATGACACCTGGAAAGGCGCATTAACCTTCATTATCTTTTAACCAGTTCAGACGGTATCTGTTACTTATCCATTTTAAAGCATGCTGAAAGAAAAAGTCCATCCCGATCATAAGGTATTTGCACCGATATAGTTTAGTACATCTGATCCTGAAAGCATGACAGCCATTTTAAGACCCTGACAACGTTCAAAGCAACACTGCAGTCATTTCTAATAAGAATTACTGCCATGCACAAGCTTGATTTGAGCATACCTGCTGCATAGGCTGCTGCATGTAGCCCTGCTGCTGCATCACCGGCTGGCTGACAGGCACCGGGCCTGGCGCAGGAGTGGAGTAGGATGGGGTTGGCATGCTCTGCCCAGGCGTGGGCACCATGTAGCCAGCCTGCTGAGGGGGAGGAGGAGCCTGGAGCACCACGGAGGACGGATACATGGCAGTGTGGGCATCGCGGGCCTCGCCTGATGGCTGTCGCGCCAAGCTCATGTGGCTGAACTGGGTGTTCAGGTTGTCTTGCTATCAGGTCACACACACACACACACCATACTGTCAACACCGTGTCAACATTCTGTACTATTTTAAGCTGTGTGTATCCACTGCAATATTTTTTACGTTGCACCGTATGTCATGTTTTGTTCCGTAATATCTTCTAAATACAAAAATCTAATTCACTGACTGGATTATGAGAAATATTTTGTCCCATCATGCCTTGGGCACAAATTAGATTTTTTTTTCCAGCTCCTAATGAGTTCGGTAAATCAAACCAATCCGTATCAATTTGTTTTATTTTCTCAATTAGACGTACACAGGGGCTGTGCTGCATTTCTATTCATAGAAAATTCACTCCAACATCTGTTCCTACATTAATTATTCAAAGCAGGCCTTCCTCCCTTTTTAATTAGTAATTCAGAAATGCTTACTGTTCGAGGGAGGTCAAAAAACACAGGCCTGCCGTGAACAGTAAAGAAACGAAATGGCTACTGGAGCTTGCAGCAGAATCTCTTTAACGCTGAAGTGTAGAAATGTGTAAACACTGACTACGGAGTATGAAGATATGAACATCGTATTAATCTACTGTAGGCACAAGACCAATGAGTGTCATTAGGGGCGGCGACGTCGGCAGCGGCAGCGTTCTGCCATCCATTCCACAGGAGAGCTTTTCTATATTTTATTATGCAGAACCATAAATCAGGGGAGATCGCTTTAAATGATGACATTATATTCAGATCTGGGCCAAAGGAACTCATCATAGAGCCAAGAAAAAAAAAAAAAAAAATCAGATCTGACTGCATCACCATGTATGTATATATACAGGGGTTAGACAATGAAACTGAAACACCTGTCATTTTAGACCACAATAATTTATTAGTATGGTGTAG
>JAOVYV010000048.1:5894893-5905574 GCA_025674545.1 Hassar affinis | reverse complement strand
CAGGCTGGTCCAATTTAGCCATGAAACCTCCCACACTAAAATGACAGGTATTTCAGTTTCATTGTCTAACCCCTGTACATTTGTGCAAGTGCAACAGCAACTCAAATCTGTTACCACACTTACTGTATTGTTAGCAGTATTATAGCTCAAAGTAACTTGAATTCAGGTCTACCAGCCTTAGCATTGGATAATCCAACTAAGCACTCTTGTAAATCGCTCTGGATAAGAACGTCTTCTAAATGCCATAAATGTAAATGTAAGTGTAACTGTAACATTTCACACTTTCTATACATCTTTCAACCCATCCCTTATCTTAAAAGCCGTAGTACATGTCACTGTGTAATCATCAACCAATCCCCATAACACAAGGTGACTTTAGGATGTAATTAAAAGGTCATCCTTCACTCCGGTCATCCAGGACATAGCGTTATGGATTTCATAGCAGGATACAGGAGACAAAATGTGACTGGCCTGTATAGATTAACCTTTCTGGCTTTCATGGTGCTGTGAGGTCATGCTGTGGGGTCACTGATCTCCATCATCGCACAGGTCCTGAAAAGATGCCCTGTCAACTTGACAGAGTGGTGCAGATAAAATCAAAAACCTTTGTCCTGGAAGAGCTCATGCTCAGATTTACTAGTATAATTTTGGGTTCATGAGGTTCACTCAGGTTGGTTGTTCTTACTTCTGTTACTCCTGGTTTTTTTTTATTCTGAAGAATTCTGGAGGTGAATGTTTGCAAACATGGGATGGATATTGAAAGACATATTGGGAGATACTTGGGTTCAGATGGCAGAGCCTTCAATGATTTGCTTGATACAGAGCTTAAAATGGACCACCAGGTTAAATATTAACCAGTGTGAGCTCAAGAATTACAAACAATTGAACAATCAAAACTTCCGTCCATCCATTCTTCCATTATCTTAACCACTTAGTCTGGTCACAGGAGAGCCAGCCTAGACAGGGCGCATACACACACACGCAATCGGGGCACTTTAGAGACACCAATCATGTCTTTGGACTGTGGGAGGAAATCGGATTACCCTGACTAAACCCACGCAGACATGGGGAGGACATGCAGACTCCACACAGAAAGGACTCCACCTGGGGACTGAACCCGGGACCTTCTTGCTTTGAGGCGACGGTGCTACCCACCGAGCCACTGTGTCACCCCAATAAAAACTTAATCATTTATAAGAGGTTCAAGGACCATTGATGTCTCATCAGTTGCAATGTTCCATATTCATGAATACAGTAATGTGATTATAAAGGTTTTCTTTTTTTTTTTTTAACATTAAACAGATGCACCAAATCAGATGCAACACTGAGGGCTGCTGGGTGTTCATCACATGCAGATGGTTAACTGTATAAGAGCTATGTTTAGACATTGTATGCGACTTTAATTAAATAAAGCTGTGCACCTGTTAAATGACTCATCCATCATCTGATCTGGAAGAAAAAATGAAAAGGGCTTATGCACAGCCCTGTTCATAAACCTGCAATATTTTAATGTACATGTTGATAAATTGAACAGGTGTATACAGTATATTCAGGTGTGAGAGATATGAAACATATCCAAGAAAAACATTGCATTGACTTTACAAGTACACGCTTACAAGCTAATTAAATCTGCTCCATCCATGATATGGCCACATAATGCCGTAAAACGTATTCCCATTGTGTTCCGACAATTCAAATGAATGCCAGTCTGACCTTCATTTTTGTGAAGAGGGGCTTTGGCTCCGATTCTGCCTGCATAGTAGTTACGACTGGGGTATATCTAGTGTGTGTTTGTGTATGTATGTATGCATGTATGCATAGGCTTAACTCTAATTATTCTGGACTGCATTTCCCATGAGATTATGTCCATCTACCAGACTGAAAAGGAATACAGTGTGTCAGTCTTCTGCATGCCCCACTTTCATTATGTTTCCAGTTAAGCTGGCCTCACACTAGAGGATTTTGGGGCTAATTTTGGGTCCTTTTTGTTCCTCCAGAGAATTGCAGGGTCGTAGCCCAATTTGAGGCTGATGTGAACCAATTGTCAGCCTAAAAGATCTTGTTCTGTTGCCCCTGACTGGATCAGAGCCTACCCAATTTCAATTCACTTGATATTTATGATTTGAAATCTTGCAATGTGAAGGGAGCAATGATTAAAAGTCCATGAGGTATGAAAGGAACAATGGAAATAACCAATGAGAGTGAGTTTTTAACTGGGAAAAGTCACCAAAAGGATGTACAAACCCCATTTCCAAAAAGGTTGGGGCACTTTCTAAAAATGCAATAAAAACTGAAATCTGCAATTTGTTAATTCGCTTGATGCTTTAACAGATAAAAGGACAAAGAAAAGATTTTCAGCTATAAAAGATTTGGCTATTTGTTAAATATGAACAAATTTAGAAATTGATCCCTGCAGCATACTCAAAAAAGTTGGGACAGAGGCATATTTACCACTGGGTCACATCACCTTTTCTTTTAATTTTTTGCTTTTTAATCATTTAGGAATTGAAGATACTAATTGTTGCGAGTGGAATTTTTGTCCATTCTTGCTGTGTACAAGACTTGAGCCTCTCAACAGTCAGTGGTCACCGTTGTCTGATTCTCCTCTTCATGATGCTCTGTACATTTTGAATAGGAGACAGACCTGGACTGCAGGCAGCCCTGTCAAACCACGCTGCTGTAACTCATGCAGAATGAAGCCTGCCATTGTCTTGGGAAAAGATGTCTTGACAGCAGCATATGTATCTCCAAAATATCAGTATAAGCCTCCACATTAATGATACCTTCACATACAATATATATACCATTTAAACTGCTAAATTTACTGTTCCAGAATAGTCTTATCCAACTTTGAGTGTGTTACAGGCATCATATTCTACATCTGTTTGTATTTAACAAATAGAATTAAAAATCATTGATCAACACTGAAAATCTTTGTCCTTTTAATTTTTTTCCCTTTTAAATAATTGCCCAAGTGTACTAACAAATTACAGATTTCAGTTTTTATTGTATTTGTTGTATTTTTTCCCAACTTCTCTGGAAATGGGGTTTGTAAAAATGCATGCATAATAGGGCATATAATATAATATAAATCACATTGTTGCACACAATATGTATAAGCCATGCTGATACTGTCTTCTCAGCCATGCCTTCATTCACTGTTTTTTTCAGCCTAATATTCTGTTTTTCAGTGCAAAACATGCAAAACAAGTACATCCTGCTGAGGACAACAGTGTGCCTCCAGGCTTGTTTGCTCTGAAGTCACGTTTGATCTCATGAATTTCTTTCAGATCCCCACTCTGAAAAACTGCCAAATTTGAGATCACGCTTCTAGGCTGAATCATGTAGTGTGTGCGCTCTTACAATTAAAAGATTTAAAAAAAAGTTAAAATACGTTATTATGTCTGTCGTCACCGACTATTTAAAATCGGTTAAGATTTGAAAATCCTCTACTGGTTTTACTGACACCTTTTATTAAGAAATGCATGTGATGTACAAAGAAAACGAGAGACAGATAATGTATATATAGGATATTTCTTCTTGACATGTACTGCTTGGTTAAGTATCAGTGTAAGATAAAATCTATTTAGTTAAAGCTGAAATCCAGGTAGCACCCTGGAACACATCTGTCTGTATCTGAGTGCTAATATTTTATCAACATAAATAACAGCATTGCACACATGGTTGTATGACTAAGGTGGAGGGCTGCTTCCTTTGGAACGAGTGGGGATTTCCGTGTGCTTGTTTCCTTTCGAATACAAATGACAAAGCATTCACCGTGTGACCATGACTCTACAATTGTAGCCTATAAAAAGTAACCACGAGCCCAGCCGTTCTACCTTCTTACATTCCAGGCCACCATTATGCTCTGTTAGAGATCTCTTATCAAAGTATGTGTGTGTACCAAGTCCTGGCTGACCAAACAATAATGAATTTACTAGCACGTATCTGCTTCTGCTCAGAGCAAGCCAGTGTTTTTATTCTGGTCCAAAGGGACCTTAATGTGGTATTATCACTCTGCTTGTGCGGAAAATGAAAAACTACCTAAGCTGCATAGCAATTACATTGTAAAACAATACATCTATGGCCACAAACCGGTTGTGTTTGCATTACATATTGCATTTAGTGTTCTTATCCAGCTTGGGGTGAAGACTTTTAGGTCCTACATTGAGAAAATATCACACCTCTGTGGGGATGATCTCTGTGTGTAAGGTGGTCAATGGTGAAGCAGTAAACAATAACCTGTGCTCTCAGTGTGCTCTCCACTGAAGTTATCAAGCTCCATTGTTTCAGCTGCAGAAAGGAAAATCAGCCCACACTACCTCTGACTGCATATTTCTTTAGAAATGATCTCAGGATGTCAGAGCATTTTCAGTGACTCCAGCCCTGAAAATTTCATCTGTTTTTTTCTGTTCTGGTGACACATACAAGGTTCACATTTTTTCCTGTGTAACTCTCTGTCTGCTGTTGCGGTTTTGGAAACCTTACCGTACAATAATATTTCAACAGCAGACAAGGGCATCTAAAGGTAGCCTGCTGCATCACATGTTTGATCACAAGTGATCATCTAGTACACCAAGACCTGTCCAGGTACCAAGAACAGGTGATGCTCTGGCAATAATGTCAAACTTTACTTCTCATCGACTGTACCACTTGTCTGGCTACCAGTGTCTTTTCCACAAGCAGTGATCTTAGCTCTAGTGTGTCTGTAGCTTCCATTGTAGCCAGTTTGTGTATTCTTTATCTGCTTGCAGCTTCAGTGATCCATTGTATGCACATACAATGTGGACTGTAAATAAAGTGTACATTGTGAAATAGCCTGCTTGGATGGTTGTTTCCAACTAGGGTTCGTGACCCCTCATGGGGTCTCTTGATTTACAAACCGATTTACAAATCACCTCTTTTCTTTCATAATTTTTACAAATTATTAGAAATATCAGAGATGAATTTTACGTGAATAGTGAAGAGTGTGAATGTTATTTTAGTCTTTTTCACTTTTCTGACAGCAACACTAGCACTAATACATTTCAGCAATAACAATAGAGAAAGATCCCCATCCATCTACGTCCACTCATCAGACAAGTGCTGTGCCTGAAATTGTACAAGCCTACCTCTAGAACTATTCTAGACTGTTATGGAATATTGACACTAACCAGATTAACTAGTACAGTTGGTGTAAGCATATAGTTAAACCACATCCATCTGTTTCCTAAGAAGAAAATCAGTTTACTCATTAAGCTCAGTCCCATTTTGATGGCCTCATTAGATGGGGCATATCATCTGCAAAATGTTGTCTAATTGTTATACCATCTATTCTGTAAGTGTTGAAGTGAGCAGCTCCATATACAGTAGTACCTGCAGTAAACCAGTCTCCACATACTGCCGCCGAGTTGTGCTCATTATGGAGAAAACCATTGATCCAGAAGACTTTGAAAAATGAGGAAGAGCCACCGATTTACACTGCCAAAGCATTTAACTACAAAAAGATGTATAGCTTTGGCTGTGTCCACCAGTCTTGTGATTAATTTAAAGGCTGCCTTTCTAGGGTAGAAAAATACTTTTTCAGACGCTTTCTCTTTGGACGCTTTAAATAAGCCTCTTTGTGGTTGGAGGTCTGGGTGTAGCCACGTGAATGGAACGTCAGAGTGTAAATGGATGAATTGTACAATATATTGCTCAATATTTGGCCACAGTCAAAAGAAAGATGGTGCAAAAGGCAAACAATAAAGCATGTCTGAAAAGATTGCAAAACCTTTGTGCAGAGTTGAGGGAAGAGGGTTTAAAATATTGGTGCACACAAGGTGAAACGAGTTCACCTTGTTCACAACACCAACACTAAGACAACACCAAGGTGAAACGAGTTCACCTTGTTCTGTTCTATTTTGTGTGAAATGATGTAATCAGTGTTGTTTGTATGTACGCACTGCTCTTCTGCATTGGGAAGATTTTCTGCAATGTGATGCATTCTCACTGGAAACAGCAATGCTGCACTGATTTTGATTATATATTGTGTGTTTGATTGCCTGCGCCTTTATTCCTGCCCAGCTCCTATAGTGCCTGAATGTTGGGAAAATCATTCATGCTGCCTTTCCCTTTATTCTTTTCCCAGATGTTGTGTTCAGGTTTGACCTCCAGGTCTTGGTTTCTCTGTGCCCATCTGCTCCCCTGCTATGCCAGTGGTGGCCATTTTCCAGACTGTTACCAGGCAGAACCTTGGCACCATGTCTTCAGTTGTCCCACACAGGCTTGGCATTTCGAATCACTGTTTCTCATTTGGATTAGTGGCATTTGTCAGGAATAGTGGTAGCAAGCATGTGCAAGATCAAACAGACCATAGTTCTGATATTGGTCCTTTCCCAAACATAAATGCAGATCATATGAAGTGCCTAGCCTAGTCTGGCACAAACCAAGTTCTTGCCATAAACCAGTGATTCTAAAAATCCTGCAAATCACCATAGCGATATAAAAAACCCCCACAACATTCTTTCATATTTGTTTATGAAGGAGAAGTCAGCTCTGTTTTCTGCTCTTCATGTCACTCTTCGTACCACAGCAGTGCCGTCTTCTTTCCCGCCTGCCATTGAAATGGAAATTCACCCAGGAAAAATAAACCTCAAGCAACTGCATCCTGCTGTGCCTGTTCATTTGGCTTTCCATAATCCCTTCTTGTAGATGTAGAAGCAGGGCATGCATGAATATGTTCCCTTCAGACCCCTCTATATAGCATTGCCACTTTCACCTGGTCCATTCGCCATAAATAATTGCTCGTATTTTCTCTTTGAAAAATGCTTCTCATTAGAGTGCAATGCCTGCATTGGAGGCTTCTGGAAAGATCTCTTATCCTACATCATCTGTCTTTGTTGGAAGCTGAACACCAAAAAAGGAAGGAAAGTAAGACAAAAGATAATAATCCCCCCTGGAGTGGGCTCTACGTGCCGACTATAATTTATTTAGATTTATTAGAAGGGCCAAACAGCATCCAGGCCTCATGGAGACATGCCAAGCTATGGCAGGATTGTGGGGGGTATAGAATGATAAAGAGGAGACCCCTCAGGGTAGGTTTAGGAACTAGATGGGAAGAGTGTGTGTGTGTGTGTGTGTGTGTGTGTATGTGAGATGTGGTGAGTGTGTGAATTACAGTGAATTGCACATCCTCCCTTATACCTAGCTGGTCTTTCTCACTCCCCCCAGCTGCAACGCATCCATGCATGGGGAGGACTAATTATGTTTCGCTCCAGCTATCTGCGTGTTTAATAAGCAATTACGGCACCACTATGGAGCGTGAATTGACAATTTGTCGGCTGTGATTAATAAGGCCTGTCGCATTATGGACTGGGACCAAACTGTGCTGCTGTTCCAGGTCATTATCCGTGACTTATTCAGATATTGGCAAAGATATTGTGACACTTGAAAGGGGCTTGTGCTGACACTCCACGTCTATTCAGTACCTTGATCACCAGCTTGATCTGGTTTTCAAATGGATCTGTGACACATTTATCTCCAGATACAACATACAACATGCCACTGCAGAGAAATGACAGAAATGTATAAGAGCAAAGTACATTACAATGTAGATACAGTGTATTAGTTTACATCTCGATTGAGATCATATATTTAGTTCATCTGACATTTGCTGAAGATCTGACCTGACCTTGACTTGCAAATCTAACTAATTTAATTGGGATTGAACACTCACCCTTGGGAAACTGCGATATTCTAAATGTATTCACCATATAAAGAGGTGCACTGTTGAATTGTCTCAATTTAGTACAGATACTCTGAAAACAGGGTTGTATTTTCCTTTACAAGCCTTTAACTGCCACTGCGTGGAATTGCACCATGTGAGCCCGGAGATTTGCATCACTTTAACGGTTATGGAGGACAAAAGGGGATCTCCTGAACATTAGCATGTCATTGGCAGCACATTTTCCATTTAAATGCCAGGAGAATTGTTCTCAGGGACAGCCCAAAGCCTATCTAATCTAACACAAGGGCAATTATTTAGTAAATGTTTAGTACATTGAATTTACTCTTCTCATGATTTCGGTCATTGTAGACCTTAGTAGCCTGCAAAAACGATGCATGTCTTTAGATGCTTCATCACTACAGAGGAGATAAAATCCAAAATGATGATTCTGTAATACTGTAGAAGTGATCAGTTCATATAAGAGCTCTACCATCTGTTGAAATACATTTTACATTTGTATTGTGCTTTAAACAGACAAAAAAAAAGCAGCTTTACAGGCTTTAATGTTTAGATCCCCAATGAACAACAGGGATCACAACAGTGAGGAAAAACTCCCTAAAAAGACATGAGGAAGAAATATAAAGAAGAAACCTATCCTATTCAGGGTGACTCCGGATAATAGGATTATTAATCATTACAGTATACAAGTGTAAAAGAGTAATGGTCAATCATACTCAGGGGGAAAAAAAAAACTGTCTTTATGGTTACATCAGCAGGTCTTAGATACAAGTCTACAGGAAGCAGATGAGATCATGATCTGAAGCAATACTAAGACTTGGGTATTATAGAAAATGCAATCAACACTGAAGTAGAAGAAAAACTGGTGCTGGAGCCTGTGCAAAATACATATTGTAACAACGCCACATAGTTTGCATCGGCCAGTGTGTATATAAAGTTGTAGACATCTATGGAAGCTTCTAGAGCTGTTTCCACCATGAGAATGACAAGTTATCACGATTTTGCATGTTTCAACACAGCTTAATAGTTGGAGCTCATGGGATGGGTCATAGCATTGTGAAGGTAGAAGCAAAGTTTGACTACAAGAGGTCTGGCAAAATCTTGAACTTCTGTCAGTAGCGTGGCCGTAAAGAGACCCTGGGTGAACGTGACCAGCATTGGTTAGTGAGAATCATTTCACACAATAGGCGTACAATACTGCCTCAAGAAACATTGGAATTCATGTTCATTCACAAATGTTGTTGCCTCGACATCATCAGTGTGAGGTCTGTGCAACGTTCCCTCCAATAACCCATGGGGGACCTACTAAGTATTAACTGCTGTACCAGTTTTCTGGTACTTCACTGTAGCGTACATTGCTCTACTATACTGTGTAGCCTTAAATAAGTCACAGGAATCATATAGTGGTCTTACCATTTAAGCATCAAATTGAATTTTTACTTTCTCTGGTTTAGTCTTCTATACACTCCACTAAGTACATAATTCACCCGATTCTCACAGAAGGTAAGTAACATTGGAATACAATGCTGTGACCTCAACAAACATCAGCGTGAGGACTGTGCAACGTTCTGTTCCAGATCCTGTGGGGGACCTACCAAGTATTAACTGCTATACCAGTTTTTCTGGTAATTCAGTGTACTTTACCATATACTAGCGAAAAACAACTTGTTTAAAAATCACAGGTGACTTTATTTGCTTAATTTTTTTACACAACGGCTTGAATATTACATTCGAAACTGATCCACTACTATTTTTCCCATACTAAACCGATGCATTGTCACAGGCCTTGCATAATAAACAGCGCCCTGCAGCGACCAGGATGGCATCCTATAAAATAATGAGAATAATGTTTAGACATTAATTAATTCTCATTCTATGAGCTGTGAGAGAAACCTGAGCAGGCAGATGGCTTAATGAATATATAAATAAGAATAAGTTCAACCATATGTGAAACCATATCAAGAACAATTTTTTGTACCCATGATATCTCTTGTAAGTAAATACAAATCATTCATCTTTTCTCAGATGTTTTTGCATTATGTAAACTTTCATGGGGCAGCATTTAGGAAATGTTCAACAAAATCCAGTTAGCAAATACTAATCATACCTTTTTCTCTTAACCAAAATACACAACAGAGAGTCACTCACTAAAATCAGCCATCATGTGCAGCCTGGTATATACTGATATGATTGAGTGACTTAGGGGATGAAATGTTCCCTTCGTTCTGTATGCTGAGTTAATTCCAAGCTTTTTTTGTGCCCACAGCTTGTTCATAGCCTACAATGTCTTTTCATAAGTGCTGCATTGTATTGCATGGCATTAGTGTTGCAGCAGATTTACAGCAGGTTAAACCTAATGGGCTGTATACTGTCTTAAATCAAAGCAACTGGTAAATACGGCTCATCATTCATTTGTTAAGTGAGTCTCCCAAATTGTCTAAGACAAGCAGCTTGGCACCTCTGTAACAGCACAGGTCTGATTACTCAAGAATCAGTAAAATGGTGCAATTCTGAATCTGTGCCCATGTTCTCTCTCTGACTATTCTTAACATTCACCTGCATATTTTATATCCATTACATGCCTTATACAGGGTGAGAATCAGCTTGTGTGTTAGTTTTTTTTCCCATGGCGGAGAATGTAAAAGAGATATGTGCAGCCTTGCATACAGAAACACATGTACCTCTGCTAATTGTAAAAATCCAATTAGCTAACATGTAGCAACATCTCAATGCACAAAATCATGCCTAAAATCAAACAGGTTAAAAGATTCAGCAAATGCTAAACTCTATGACTATGATGACGATGGTTGTTGGTACCAGATGGGCTGGGTTGAGTTTTTCAGAAACTGCTGATCTAATGAGATTTTCACACCAAACACTCTACATTTTACACAGAATGGTCAGTCATTTTCTGTACCGCTTATTCCCAGTTACGGGGTCACAGGGGAGCCGGTGCCCAGCCGGCAACTCTGAGCG
>JAOVYV010000048.1:5605208-5623872 GCA_025674545.1 Hassar affinis | reverse complement strand
TGCCTGTGTCGTTTCTGGTCAAAAATAAAACTGCTGGTTGAATAAAAGTAAATTTAAGTCAAAATTTGCCAGGGGTAAGAATAATTTTGGGCTTGACTGTATATATATATATATTGTATATATACAGTATATATAGTGCTTGTTCTTGTGCCATAGTGGTGGCCTTTCAAACATGTTTTACTCTTGGCCGTCTAGTATCAATTCTTTATGGACGATCCCATAAGAATTAAAAAAAGACAATCAACAGTGACTTGATTTTTGATTTGCTCATGCATTGCACTCTTCCAGTGACTATATGAGATCTCACTGTAACTGAACCACTTGAACCACCATCCCCATGCGAAAGCCCTACAGAGTGTCATGATTTCATTTTCATTATTGTTCAACCACACCTCCTATATAATACTTTTCAATTGTTTGTTAAATTATCTGTCACAAATTAGATTTTGCAAAAGCCTTAGGCACATGCATACAACTGCTGTAAACCAATGCTACCTTCAATGTAAAAATTGTTTCAGGTACAATTTGTGCAGTTTTACAAGGAAATTACAATGCGGTGAAAAAAGTATGTCCCCCTTCCCATTTCTTTTTCCCAGTTATGTTTTAGATAATCAAACTACAATTAACATGTTAACATATTAAATAATTGATTGCAATAAAAAAAAAAATAATGCCGTCAGTGAACACAAACATTGCAAAATCGCCCATTACATTTCTTGTTTTATGCTGCACTCCGATCGCAAGGAAAGCTGTTCCCCAACCATAAAGCTGTATCCCTGCTCCTTATACACTGCACAGGGTACAGAATCCCAAGGGCTCTTCATAGGGAACTCAGACACTAAAATGGCTCTTTTTAGAATGTGCTGTAACATCATCAAAAGCAGACAGCATCAGGGTCGATAAATCAAACAACACTGTTCAGAATGTTCTACTGTGTAGGCACTTTTGAAATAAATGTGATGAAACATCTATGAACTGTGGGTGATGCATTTTAACTTTTTAATGTATGTTTTGGTTGTCTCTTCTCGTGAACTTTGCGTGCACAGTACTTTGATCTCTCGTGTTCAGTGTTAGGATCTCCTGGCTCTTTAGCTATCACAAAGATTGAAAGGACCAATGGAGAATGAAGAAGTTGTAGCTCTTTTGGGGTTGCTATATTTTTGTACATTACATCAGTTTAATGTCAACAGAGATGACAAAGGTGACAGATCCGCATAACACATATGCAACCTTTCCATTTTGAGCACAGGTCTCTGAGGTAAAATTGCAAAATCAGCCAATCATGTAGCAGCAGCCCAACGGAACTTCCGGGTGAAGTGATATACCCACGTTCCCTAGCTCCCTACACACTGTGCAGTTCCCTGTAAATAAAAAAATAATAAAAACACATCAATCATCTTTAATATTTTACTTTTTTCAACTACAGTCCACTGAATAATGAGGCAACATTCAACATTTCTTATAAAATAGACCAGTGATAAATGGAAACAACATTTTCAATGGCCCTACGATGCCTACCTGCTTGTACAAAACAAATCAAAATGTACATCAATTCTGTGATTGATGCGTGATTAACGCGATTAAAAATTATTAATCATGTGACAGCACTACAAAAAACCCTTAACAAACACAAAAAAGTGCTATGAGACAAAGTATCAGCCTACATGAGAACTAATGAGGTGTAACAGGAAACAGGAAAGAGATGAGAATGATTATGGTGACTGTGATACGGTCATGCGATGTACAGGGGCTGATGGGAGACATAGCCCTGAGCCCTGTTCAACACAACCATGGCATTAACACTTTAAAATAATACAACCACATTAAACTCAAATCCACACTGACTGGTCATTAAGATAATACAACCATATTAAACTCAAATTCACTGACTGGTCATACCTCATTACATGCTTTAACAATTAAATTGTGATACGATTGATTATTTAGCAATTATATTCAGTCCCGCAGTGCTGACTGTGTGATTTTCAGTTTGTTTGTGTCCCCAGATAGTTTTAGCACTAAGTCACCGTTGGTCCACAGAGTGATGTCAGGGTTGTGGTTGCAAACGTTTCTACTCTGGAACCTGATTTCAAACATTTGTAGTTTCAGGCACTGAAAACTCTGTTGTCATGTGGACAAAAGGCGAGTGTTAATAGTATAATTAGTGTATTTTAATGTAACTAGTGTAACAATAATATAGTTTGTAGCTATATTTTGTATAGTAAATTATTTGTGTTGCATCATATTTTTTTTTCTAGGCAACCAGTATTTTGTAGTCCTAATTGACACCAGACAAACGAGTCTAGCCTCCAAGGTCTGGCATTTCTGCAGTGTTCCTTAGCAACCCAAAACCAGCTACAGTTTTTTTTTATTGCCTGAAGACATCTAATTAGTGATGCAGCACAGCTCCAGGCCTCCAGTTCAAATTCCCTCTCTGGTCAGTGTTACAAAAAAAGGCAGAATGTTCAGACGTAGCCAGAATACATATCAGAATGTTCTTCACCCACATTTGGATAATTTAAAGTCTCAGCCTAAATATAGCAACAATATTTTACATTTTTTCACTATTATGAAGTATGGGGCACATTCTTTCTGCATTCCTTTCATCTCCTCAGACTATTAAATGGTAATGAGAATGAGATGCAGTGCTCTTGAGAGGGAAGGACTTTGCTACAGTGGTGCAGGTCCATCTTCATTATGCCAAATGAATTCTTTACCTTATTCATTTATCAGACTATGAGCCCAAGGATCCGTGTATCATCCGACAATGATAAATGACATTTCCAATTTAGTTTTTAGTTTTACTTTAGTTCTCTGGGTGGAGATGGCAGTGTTTTTTATTTCATTCAATATTACATTGTGTGCTATTTTATAATGTTTAGAGGTCATGTTAATGAGTCCCTCAATCATTGCGGGCTTAGTAAATTGTAAATGCAATGTTAAATAATTAATGCAATTGAAATGAATAAATTTAGATGATTGCATACTGGTTACCAGAGATCCTGAGAACAGAGAATTAGTTTTAGTGCACAATTTATATATAGGTATTAAAAAACATGGTCTCATTACAGGAATGATATTAATGGTGATGAAACATGGACAATAATGCCATGTGTCCTTGAAAGATTTACAGCAGCAGTAGCATCATGTGTTTATGTTATACCTATATTACATACTTAATTTAGTCGTAACTGGTAGAAAATTTCCCACCTATGCCAAAAAGTTACCTATAGCATTCACAAGCAACCAGGACAATTATGTTTTCATTGTAGACTTTTGTAGATTTTTGATTAGCTACTCTATTCTTATGGCCATGAGATATAATGCCAAATAATTTTGTATATTCTCTATGGCCTTTTTCATTGTAGTGCAGCCAAACAATGTCAAATCATAAAGTGTTCATCTTTCCCCCAAAAATATGAGCATCCAATTTATTCCATCAGTATAAAGAGAAAGAAAATGTAACTGTCTCTAGCAGTGCACCGATTTTTCATCCATCCTAATGGACATACCATATGTATTATATGTACTGTATATTCATCCCATACACAATGTACAGTGACCTGCAGAGCCCTTACCTCAACCCCACTGAACACATTTGGGATGAACTGGAAGATCATTTCTACCCCGGACTTCCTCCCCTGACATAAATGCATATTACAGTCTAGTGGAAAGCCTTCCTAGAAGATAACTGCATGGGGGAATAAATCTGGAATGGCATGTTCAAGAATCACATATATACCAATCAGCCATAACATTAAAACCACCTCATTGTATCTACATTCTTTGTCCATTTTATCAGCTCCACTGACCGTACACGTGCACTTAGATTTACAGATAGAGACTGTAGTCCACCTGTTTTTCTGCTGACTTTCTTAGCCCCCTTTTATGCTGTTCATCAGTGGTCAGGAACACCACAGGACCACCACAGAGCAGGTACTATTTGGGTGGTGGATGATTGTCAGCACTGCAGTGACACTGATGTGGTGGTGGTGTGTTAGTGTGTGTTGTACTGGTGTGAGTGGATGAGACACTCCAGTGCTGCTGAAGTTTTTAAACCTGTCAGTGTCACTGCTGGACTGAGAATAGTCCACCAACCAAAAAAGATGAGAGGCTCTGACTTTCTCTGTCTCTGGGTGGATCAACTAGGTAGGTGTGACTAATAGGGTGTACAGTGAGTGGACACTGTATTTAGAAACCTCAATGGCACTGCAGTGTCTGATCCGATTCTACCAGCACAACACACACTAACACACCACCACCACATCAGGGTCACTGCAGTGCTGACAGTCATCCGCCACCCAGATAGTACCTGCTCTGTGGTGGTCCTGTGGGGGTCCTGAGCACTGATGAACAGTATAAAAGGGGGATGACAAAGTCTGCAGAAAAACAGATGGACTACAGTCTCTATCTGTAAAATTGCAAAGTGCACCTGTATGGTCAGTGGAGCTGATAAAATGGACAAAGAATGTAGATCCAAGGAGGTGGTTTTAATGTTACGGCTGATTTTGAATTTTGATGACCTCTAACCCAAACTGTGTTTTCACTGAAAGATTAAGATATTCATATGTTTTCCTTTTGTGTGAAAATGTAATTTTATTCAAACAAAACTATTTGTTTTATAACAGGGTTTAGTTTCCTGTCATCTCAGTCCTGTTGTTGTTGTTTTTTTCCATTCATTTTCTCATTTAAAGGCTATTGCAATCCCATAATAGCATGTAGATTGCAGCAATTCCTGACCAGGCCTCTTATTCATTGACGCTCCCATTAAACCACATTTACACATGCTGCTTAGCATGATTGAGAGTCCTGCAGAACGGCTGCAACCTCAACCACTTCAATTCTTCTCATTTGATTCATCTAGAAGGCCTCTCTATGTGACACTGAGTGCTTGGCTGACAGAATCAATGCATATTGTATTGAACATCCAGTCAAAAAGAATCTACTGAATGACTGTTCAATATGATTAATCAAATTTGCAGACTAATTTATTTAGAAAAAAGCAGCTACAATCACTCTCTAGATAGTGTTTGATGCGTAGATCACTCACTAGGGGATAAGGGTTCACATGCATGATGTCCTAAGTCAACCGAAAAGAGTACAGCCTGTTCCTTTCCTCATGATGATTTGGTTGGGCACTACATATTGTCATGAATGTATAGTTGTGATTTCGAACAGCTGATATACTACACACTGAAGGCTATGCAAAATACAGTACCGTTGCACATCACTGGTTGCATCCACCAGTGTGTATATAAAACGATAGACATCTATGGAAGCATCTAGAGCTGTTTCTGCCATGATAATGGCAAGTTATCATGATTTTACCATTTAGTTGGAGCTTGTGAGATGGGTCATAGCATTTCTGAGATAGAAGCAAAGTTTGGATAATCTCATCTGAATGCTATTCACTTCATAAAGACTGCTGCTATAATCGTAAAAACAGTGATGCTCATACTGAACTTTCATTCAACACACATAGAACCCCCAAGAACCATCAAGGTTTCATCCCCATTTTTTCTCATTGAGGTTTCCTTGAAACTGCCTTCTCTGGCTTCTAAGTCTATATCTACATGTATCTGGGATTTCTGTAAAGCTATTTTGTGACATGTTCATATCTATTACTAAAAGTGATACACAAATAGAATTGAAGTGTTGAAATAATAAAAAAGGCTACATTTTATTTGTTGTGTTATACCCTACAGAGGGTTTACAGAGTATTTATAACATTTTGACAACTCAATTCAATACAATTCAAGTGTTTTGCTTTGTCTGTAGACATTTAACAGATTATCAACAGAGTATATGTGATGATTCATGAAGATACAGAGCATTTTTTTTATATTTCAACAGCTTATAAAAGAGAAATCGCTAGCTTAGGAAACTCCAGGAAGAAGCCTGAAGCATGGGACAGATTTATACTAGAGAGACATAAAAAAAAACAGTCTTGACATGGACATTTGAGCTAATCCTTTGTTCAGCTAAATGAAATTACTTTTTTACCACAAACAAAGTATGAAAGGCTGCCAGACAAGACTCTTGCTTGGGGAACAACCTAGTGCAAATTAATAATGTAGGAGAGGAATAGGGTTCTTGGCTGCTGCGTGGGAGAGTGGTAGACACATTCGTTCAAGCCAGGAGAGACGACAGCGGAAAACAGCTCGGTTTCCTCCCACAGGGTCTGTGATTACAGATACTGATGGACATCCTGTAGACATGAATCAAGTACTTTTGCTCGGTCATGCTTAATGAATGTCAGTCTTGTTCAGTCTGACACATTATTGTCAACCATGGAGATTTCCACCTGTTAAAATACACATCGCACTGCTGTTTAACCAAGGGTTAGCCTTTATCACATCGAGGTTGTGTGCTTCTTGTTATGATGTCTGTCTTCGACACCAGAGGAGTCACAGTGATAACAGCCTCTTCTGTGAGTTAAGTATCATCTTTGGGCTATAGAAACTTACAGAGGTATAGTGTGTAGAGGACAGAAGAAAAGGACATAAAAAAGTGCTGTCCTTGCATTTGTGTCTGTGCGAGAGATTAATGGAGTTATCATAGAGGAGAAAAGCAATGCTGGGCTCTGTCCCAAATGGTAAATAGTCGGTGTCTGGTAAAGAATAGATAGATTGCTGCTGTTATGGATGGAATAAAAACAAGCTACTTACTTATACAGTTAGGGCTCTTTTACATTTCCTCTTTCATGACTTACTGTATATTTTGACACTGCCAGAAAGCCAGAGGACACATGACTCAACTGGTTCAGAACATTCAACTAAAGTAAACACACAAGCAATGTGGAAACACACACACTCACACACACGCACACACTAAACACAAGCAGGGAGATAACCAGTGTCCACCTCACACTGCATGCTGGGAGACTCCTGCCACGACGCCTCCACAAGCCCGGAGGTCGACCGCCCACTCCCTACAACCCAATATAATCAATTTATGCAGTTGTACTGCAGCTGGAACAACCTTAGGATCTACTGAGCCTCCACCTTAAGTGGATACAGATGAAATCCGAAATATTATCTTCTCATAAAAAAAAAAAACAGGATGTAATTTACATTTACATTCAAATGCATGCAATATGGTCACTTCATGAGAACTGTAGATCATACGATTTTAACAGCAGGCACTCACACCAAATCTGCTGTATGGCTAGAAATTCACTGCAGCACTAATGACTTATCAAGGGCAGCACTTTCAGCTTTAATTTGTCTGCATTTCCTTCCTAGCTGACTAATCTGGCAGGAAATGGAGACAAATTCAAAAGCCAATTTGTTAAAGCCAAATATCAGAAGCCAAAGAGACAATAACACTTATTGTCATTTATATCTTTGTATATCTTGACTCCCTGAAGACTTTGATAAATAAAAATCTACACATTTATACTGAAATAATCATACTTTAAAGTCTCTGTCACAGTTGATGTTCAAAGTGATCTCCTTTAGCTTGGATACACTATGGAAATCTGTGGTTTGTCCTCCTGGCTGGATACAAGCTCTTCCACTCTTTCAATATCACATCACTTCATGCTGAATTCCAGTTCACTCGCTTTGTTGATCCAGTTATATATTTTTTTCTTAATAATTTGTTTAGTCCATCAAGCATGCAGGCCCTATCAGGAAACCATATATCTTATTTTGTCGGAAAGCAGTTTAACCCTATCATTTTCACTGAATGCCACTGAACGCTACTGATGGCCTGCTGACATCATTAATGATGATATTCTTGCCAACTGATACTACTACACTGTTGTTGAAAGTTTGAGGTTTTGCCGGAATTCTTGTAGTCACAGTACACTTCTACTTCCAAAATGCTATGACCCATCTCACAAGCTCCAACTATTAAACCGTGTTGAAAATCTCAAAATCATTATAACTTGCCATTCTCATGGCAGAAAAAGCTCTAGAAGCTTCCATAGATGTCTGTCACTTTATATATGTACTGGTGGACCCAACCAATGATACCACACCACATAGGTATCTGTATTTTGTATAGGCTCCAGTACGGGAGAGTAAGGGTTCCCATTTTTTTACAGACAAGTTCAATCAAAAAGGGGATGTACCAAATACTAAGAAACTTGTAAAATTATTTTACTGGTATCAGTGCTAAGCAGCCTAAGTGACTATATTCTATCCTTAAATATCCTTAAAAAATGTAACATTTTGTTACATTTTTTCCCTGTTCAATTTACTTGAAAACACTGTATACAGTAAATCAATAAATCTATTGTGGTTATTGTGGTACTTTTTACACAGTACTTTTTAGTATTTTTTTTAAGAAAGGAAATAAACTAAACAAAACTGTCAAAACTGAGTACTGTCTTTCATGATACTGAAATGGTTACTGAGCTCATGAATAATGAGTTACTTTAGTCTTTTTGGATTTTGTGCTGACAGCTAAAAGCATGAAAGGAAACATTTACAGATGAGAGGGCATTTAAACTCTTCTCAGCAGGGTTGGCTTTCTGTGAGTGTCTTTTGTCCAACACCTGAGTCACCTCATTTATCCCTGAACCTCTTCATGGGTGTGTTAGAGCTGGGAAAAGTAATATGTTGAGCAAAGCAAGAAAGATAAAGTGGTGTGGAAACCTTAAGACGAAAATCCATTAGACATCATACATCACATTCCATATGCTGCATTAACTGATATACTGTACTTATTATGTCAGATCTCAGTTATGTACAGTTATACACTGTTTTGGTGCTACATAAAAGTCAGTAAGAGACTAATTATGTTTTCTTTTTAGGATGATTTCCTCTTCGCTGTATCTATTGTGAGCGGGATACTGTGTGTCATTCTGGCCATTGCCAAATTCATGCTGGGCCGGGTGTTGACCAGCAAAGCTTTGATCACTGATGGTAGGTATAAACACACAGACACACATACATACTATACAGTTGCATGCTAAACTGTAACCCTAAACCCTTAGGTTCTGCTCAATACTTAATAATGTATAGCCCACTGATTTAAGCAGTTTTTTTCTTTATTCTGCTGCAAGAATAGGTTTTGAAAATGTCCTCATATTTATTTCAAGTTGTGAATCTCATATTCATTCTATGCATTACCAGTATCAAAATATTAATATAAGTGGAATTTCCCATGTACATGAAGTAACAGAAAAACTGGTATATAGTTTTTGAGTTAATATTTGGTAGGTGCCCCATGGGATCTTGGAGGGAACGTTGCACAGTCCTCACACTGATGTTTGTTGAGGCCCCAGCATTGAATTCCGATGTTACTTGAGGCAGTGTTGCACACCTATCACGTGAAACGATTCTTGCCAGACAACGCTGCTCACTTTCACCCAGAGTCTTTTTACGGCCACACTACTGCCATAAGTTTGAGGTTTTGCTAGAATTCTTGTATTCACACAATCAGTACACCCTTGAAATGCTCATATGTGAAAATCCAAACTTTTCTTCTACCTCCAAAATGCTATTACCCACAAACCGAGCTTTAACTATTAAACAATGTTGATAATCGTTAAATCGTGATAACTTGCCATTCTCATGGTGGAAACAACTCTAGAAGCTTCCATAGAGGTCTATTGCTTTATATATGCGCTGATGGATGCAACCAAAGATGTGCATAGGGGGCGATGCTATGTATTTTCCATAAACTCATTGTATCTTCTTGATGGTAGGTGTGTATGCACAGGCAGTAGTTTAATAAGAAAGAGAGTATTTTACACTGTTTTTTTTTTGTTTTACATTTACTTTTCATCTTGACGCTCAAGAATCGACATGATCAGAACTTAAACAGGATGCTAGGCTGTCATTTTGAACAATAAAGGTCCACTTAGCTCTTGCCTTCCTTTATTTCCTTCCTTCACTTTAAGAACCAGATGACATAACATTGTTTGAGTTTTCATCACCAACAGTGTTGTTGATCTTAAAGCACTCAGAGGAAAGTGCTATCTACCCTCTTCTGCATATGTGAGTGCAGATGTATTTAAGCATATAAAAAAGACAGAAGTTCTGTTTGTATGGATATTTGATATTCAAGAATGAAAAAAAGTTTCAGTTTCTACGATTCCTGCCTCAGACAAAGGCATTGAACTTGGCTGGTCTTGAGAACAATTCCCATGTCCACCTTACCCCAAGACCCCATGAGTCCAAATGAGGTCAAGACCAAGACGAGATGGAGGCCGCTTATTTAAAGTGTCAAGACTGGTCTTGGTCTAGTAGTACAACACTACCCAAGACTGTTTATGAGGACTTATCACTTTTGCCTGATGCATAAACTGTAAAAGTGTTTCTCAAAAGAAGAAATTTTAGGAGAAGACATGTATAGTCCTGCAAAAAGAACCAGGGAAAGCTAAGGAAAAAGAGGTTTAAGTGTGAATTTTAAGAGTGGTGAAGGGCAGTTACACTGGCCCTCAGCCCAGAAGACAAAATAGAACTGGGAATACTAGACTCGGGCGACACGTTGGCTCGGGGGGTAGCACCGTCGCCTCACAGCAAGAAGGTCCCAGGTTCGATCCCAGGGTGGGGCGATCTGGGTCCTTACTGTGTGGAGTCTGCATGTCCTCCCCGTGTCCGCATGGGTTTACTCCGGGTACTCCGGTTTCCTCCCACAGTCCAAAGACATGCACGCTAGTTTGATTAGTGTATGAGTGTGTGCATGAGTGTGCCCAACGATGGATTGGCGCCCTGTCTAGGGTTGTTCCTGCCTTGCGCCCTATGCGGCCGGCTAGGCTAGGTTCCCCCGTGACCCTGAAAAGGAATAAGCATCCAAGAAGATGAATGAATGAATGAATGAATGAATGAATGAATACTAGGCTCAGCAAAGATGGAGGGAATCTATGGAGGTGTACATATGTGTTCAAATGAGTTTACATCAGCCCTACCACAATCTCTGTCCCCTGAACATGCTTTCCCCTGCAGCAGTCCTGGGTCATCTCCTAGGCCTTACTATGCAGAACCCAATCAACGGATTCCACCATGAAAGACCTGTGTGTGTGTCTGTAAAAAAGAAAGCAGTAAGAGAAATAGGAGCTCCAGCTGAAACATCAAGGCAGAGAGAGGCACCATGAGGAAATAGCTCAGTTAAAAAAGGCCAAACATCTTTCACTGGTGCTACAGTTTACCTGGCCTTCCATTTTACTGCCAATTATATTGACTTCTGAACAGAGTTACTTAGCCTAGTCAAAATCTGAAAATTGAAGAGGCTTACTGATTTCTGTCTACTGGATCTATTAAAAAAAAGCTTCACATTGGGAGTTAGTAAATGTGTATGGAGTAGAGACACAGCATCACCCAGTGACTAGCCACCAGTTAATGAACCATCCTTGACCAGCTGACACATGCCCGAATTGGTTGTGTAATCCCAGACAACAGTGTCTGTAAAGAGGCCTTGTTTGTCACATATGATCTGCACATTCTGTGCTGAGAAGCCTTTATGGGAAATGTAGAAAGGTCTCAAGAGGCTTGGCGTATTTCTGGGGATCAGTCTACTGCACCCACAATGCCAGGAATGTTTCCAGTGGCATGAGATCTGAACTTGCATCCTTATTGTGTGGAAATGCTAGGTACATTTGTGCATAGTGCAGCAGGGCTTTTGTAGTTACATGAAAAGATTTATATGCTGCAGCAGTGCTAGACCTGCAGTGGCAGACAAGTGGCATAAAAAAATCAGAAGGTTGTTAGTAGCCGCATGGAGTAGATTTCACCCCTAGACAGCCAGTAAGCATGTCAACACGTTGTCACTAAGATCAAGTGGGTTCATACTTAATCAAAGAGCAACATTAAGACAAACTGCCCAACCTTATGGATGATGTAGCCATATTAAACAGCATATTAGATTTAGAAACATGGTTCTTTCTAGAGCCAACATCTTCACCACAAAGCACCGTCATCAGCCTTTCACTATT
Organism: Hassar affinis; assembly: GCA_025674545.1. Classification (NCBI taxonomy): domain Eukaryota; kingdom Metazoa; phylum Chordata; class Actinopteri; order Siluriformes; family Doradidae; genus Hassar; species Hassar affinis. The sequence continues at coordinate 5,611,985 of JAOVYV010000048.1, read as the reverse complement.
TATTTGTGTAAATTATTATAAATAAGCAGGTTGACTATTGCCAGATCTGTTTCTGCCTTTTTAGGTAGAACTGCATGCAAGTTTCAAATAACCTAATGTTCTTAATGAATAATGAATGGGTCAGATTACTCATTAATTAACTCACAAATTTACTCATGAATAAATTACTTGTTAATTTACTCGAGTTTACATACAGCATTTGTTATGAGGGATTTGGGGAAATACTCATTAATTAAAGAACATTTTTACAAAAAAACATTAATGAAGTACTTAGCATTACCAGTGTTTCTGGAAGCTCCTGTTCTGTTAACTAAAAGAATATGGGACAATAACACAAATAACATGTTGAATTATTTTTTTTTTTACTGAATATTCAAGAAAAAAAACTTGCCCAGTCATGGAGCTAATAGAGCTTGAATTTCTAGTGTATTTGCTGCCAAGGTGAGTGACAACTGTAACAGTCACATTAACAACAGTAAAAGTAACAGTAGCATAATTACAATGCTCAATATGTATGTTTATCACAGAAGAAGTGATTATTATTGCCCTGATTGTCCATTAATATTGTCTACAAATAACTTACTAACAAAAAGGCACTTCTGCATTGCTGTTTGTTTGAGTTTTACAGCATAATCCTGTTTTCAGATGGTTATGCAGTGGATGCTGAGGTATTTCTAATCAAGCAGAACCAGACAGTGCTCCTAGCCCTGTTAATGAGTATCGCGAGCAGGCAGTGACAACAATACAACTGGAACTTTCAGTACTGGATTCTTGTGTAGTCCAGATAAATTCACAAGGCCATGAGAATGAACTGACACTGTTAGAAGACAGAGTAAATGTGTTGGAATGAACTGTCAATCAGAAAGACAGAAATAACAGCTAAAAAATTTTGCACAGTGTATTTCATGTATTTAATAACAGATTTATGAATTTATATCTATGAGTTTTGTTTTCTATTTCTGTAGGTTTTAACTCCTTGGTTGGAGGCATCATGGGCTTCTCCATCCTAATCAGTGCTGAGGTATTTCGCCATGAGCCCACTGTCTGGTTTCTAGATGGCACCACTGGGATTCTGATAGGCCTCATCATTCTAGCTTATGGAATAAAGTAAGTCCTTTCATTTTTGCAATAAGAGCAGATAAAAATGCAGATACATTTTGTATTTGGCATAATTATTGCTAATGAGGTAGACTGCTGTAAGACAATAAGAAGTGAAAGGATAGGCTGATAGTGAACACTATTGTTTTTGCCGCAGGTTGTTAATTGACATGGTACCACGAGTAAGACAAACCAGGAACTATGAGCGCTTTGAGTGAACGACTTTGAGGAGAAAACACCTTCAGCTCCAACACAGAAAAATACCCATCAGCAGCTACTCCAGGCCAGAATACAGATTGTTACACCATCTGTATTCTGACAGTGGTTACAGGACTAATTACCAGATCATTATCATCATCAAGTTTCAAATTCTCTCAAAGTCTCTCAGCACAACACACCTCAGAAAGTGAAAGAGGAGAAGCAATGATGAAGACACAGCAGGAGATGGTTTCTTGGTTTGATCCAGGTAAAGGAACTCAAAGCCAGCAAATTCTGGTTGCTGGATCAAAGCCTTGTAAATACAAAGTCTTTGATTGATTGTAACCTGCACTGCCATGTGTGGTGTGTCTAATGAAGTACATGAGTTTATGATTGGTTTTTCCTCTGTCACCATTCAGCAGTTATAAATGAGAATAGATATTTTTTCTGACTGCTCCAGATTAGGGATGCATTAATACCAAAAACAAAAATACTTCCCCTTATGCAGTATGCTGTTCAGTCTTTTATTGCTGCTTGAGGGTGATGGATTTTGACATATTGAAGAAAATGAAATGTACTTTACTTCATTTCACTTTGAAAACAAAATGTGAAACAAAATGTGCAAAATTCACAATCCACACACCAGCCCTACTTGATTCAAGGTAACTAATGTAGCTAACTAATGCACGCCATTTAAAATAAACTCACTATCATTACAAAGAATGAGCTTGGTATCCTAAGGCATGAACATGCATATCTTCCATTTTTATACCTCCTTTTTAAACTAGTGAAAAGATCTACATAGAGCTAAATAATGTGTTCAGTGATGCCCCTGATTGCTTAATGTCCTTGTATGTAGTCTGAAGACTGGTATCAATGCATCCCTAGTCATGATAACGTATCCCACCACACAGTTTCTATGTTGTACTGGAGGTCAATCCACTAAAGGTCAAAGGGGCGTCTTGCTGTATCTAACCTTTCCCATAAGCAAAGCCATGCTGTCAGAGAATTTATGATCAAATAGTGTGCATTCAGGAATCTGCATAGTAAAAAAAATAGAAGCACAAGAGAGCTTCCCAAAATCTATTCACTGCCTTATTCCCAATATAAGGATAAATGTTCCTTATAAATAGTGAATTATTGTTTCTGTCATCATTTAAGAACCCATAATCCAAGAAAGTGCAATTTGTAGTAATGCTGGTAGCTCTAGCACACGTTTTGTGTTGTTAAGATGTCAGATAACTTGCAGTATTATAACAGGAAGCCAACAATATGAACATGATAAGTGAATAGTAATGGCAGCTCTCTTTGTTTATGTGCCATCCGACATATTTTTAGCAGCACCAACTTTTTCACTACCAACAATACAATACAATACAAATACAAAAATATTACAATATATAAATCCAATCTTTAGGTTACATTCATTATATTAACCGCTTATTCCTGTTTCAGGGTCATGGGAGAGCCGGGGCCTAGCTGGCAGCTTATAGGGCGCAAGGCAGGAACAACCCTAGACAGGGCGCCAATCCATCGTAGGGCACACACTCACACACTAGGGCCACTTTAGAGACACTAATCAACCTAATGTTCATGGCTTTGGACTATGGGAGGAAACCAGAGTACCCGGAGTAAACATCACGGGGAGGACATGCAGACTCCACACAGAAAGGACCCAGACCGCCCCACCCTGGGATCGAACCCGGGACCATCTTGCTGTGAGGTGAACGTGCTACCCACAGAGCTACCGTGTCGCCCTTTAGGTTACAGTCATTTGCACAGTAGGTACACTTGGTACTTTTGTTTCATTTGGAGTCACAGAACCCAGATACAGCAGAGGTCAAAGAATCCACTGGTGGTGAATTGAACCTTTTTGTCATATAATAATGATAAGACTAAAATCCAAAAACACAAATAATTGTCCAAGAGCTTTCAGGGATGTCTCTTCAGATGTAGATAAATGAGAGGTGAGAAGACTTTTAGTGGACATGATAATGTGTACATGTAATAATTTTGAATTCATTGTGTTTAAAACTCAACTTTAGCTGCGGCTTTCTGGTATTTTTAACGGAGCGCAAGTCTCTGAAACTTCATACTGCAGTATTGACACTTCTTAAGTGCTAGGGAACTTATTAATTAGTCTGTTGTTAGTTAATCAAAAATTTCCACATTGCACAGGAACTGTAGCGCTTCCAAACTGCTTTATGTACAACCATATTGACATTGGATAGTATTTCATCCCTAGGTTTCAGTTTAGGTTTTAGTTGAAACAGTATATCACTGCTATATTAATTATAACAACTATTCTACACCAGTTTTTTTTTTTAGTAAACCTGCATTCTTACATGTTCCAGAGGAACATTGCGTATCACATAAAAATACCACATAAAATATGTTGCCAATATTGTTTTTTAATCAAGAGCACACTGTCTAAAAAAAGCACACTGTCTTACTGAGGTTTTTCTGTGTCAATGAAATCTTGCACACTATGAGCCAAGCACATGATGGGTCAAGAGGTTTGTTTCAAGCCTTATAAATTCTATGTACTATATTAAACATTACACACAACACACAAATGGTTATTATGGGAATTAAGAAGGCCAAGTTGCATAAGGAGCATTAAGCTACATGTTAAATCACAGGTGCGTGTTAACTGTTTAGCTTTTTAAGATTATTAAAATCTATCTAAAAATAATTCAAGCATATACAGTGTGTACAGTGGTCAGTGAAACTCCTAACAGCCAGGGGCAGTGAGAATAGCCTGGATCCCTTATCCTGCACCTGCAAACGTATGCTGACATGTTCCAACCAAGTCATATAGTAAGGTATGGCATGGTATTTTCAGAAAAATACAGCTGTCATACTTTATGAGCATGTTGTGTTTGCCTTCCCTGAGGATTGCTACTCCCTGTGCTGCTTCGATCTGAGAACCTGCAGTTCTGTGTACTTATTTTGTCTCCACTCACTAAGTTGCACTAATGTGGATGAGATTTTTTGCCGCTCTATAGAATATGCTGTTCATTGATGAGTTTTCAAAGTTTCCAATAATCCTGCAGTTCTGGGGTAGCAGCTGACAGTACAAGACAGTACAGGTTTGGAGAAGCTTTAAGCAGGGCTAGTCATGCTCTTAGCAGGCATCTCAGTGCCCCATGATCTATCTTGTGGAGTGGACCATAAACAGTACACACCACCTCTGAAGTACATGCATGGAGGATCAAGGCTGACAACAGGATGTTACAACTGTAAGTACTGCAGCTGCATCTGGTCCGTGGGTCCTGATGACAGTATCACAGGTATGCAAACTTCAGTTGCACTGCTGGTACTGAGACTTCTCCGGGTTTTGGTGCTAGAACAAAATCTGCCACAAGAAGTTTATTCTCTCTGCATAGAAGCAGAATCAAACCAGAAGGCCCCACATTTCACTCCCAGTTCAGGAGAAGGATGTTGGTTGAGATGGTTTGACAGTTCATAAGGACATATGTGGGATTCATATGTGGAATTTTCCAGATGTAGTCAAAGACAAGAAACCACAGGATTAGTTTACATTGGTGGATCAGTATGACACTAATTTTCATGTCCCTATTGCCCCAGAGCCTTTTTTAAGGTTTGCCTTCCAACAGATCAAAGCCCTACCCTTCAGCTTCTTCACCCATTAATATTTTTAAGATGTGTGTAAGAAGCCTTGTTTCCCCAATTGCCAGTGGCATCAGAATACTGCCATATACAGACAACTGGCCCCTGTGCAGGTGCCCCACCAAGGTGCAGTCAATTTGGGACACATCTATACTCCTCATTGGCATGATGTTGGCCATTTCTTCCTCAGACAAACTCATCTGAATCAATAGGCATGCCACTCTAGGAACTGAAGGTGCTGCCAATACCTGGGCATCATGGTTAACATTAGCAGTATAAGTGTAGAGGTCATGTCATAACACGTTTCCTCATTATATTGTTGAAATATGATATCCAGATGATTCTTAACCAGGATGGTGGTTAGAAGAGGTGAAATACAACAATAATTTCATATGCAACTGTGGTTCTGTAAACCCTGGATAACCACTAGGGTTCCTTTGACATTCAGAACTTGTACTAACCTGACAAGCACTCAGTGAGAAGGTTCCAGAGAATTCTATGTGTTTAGCAGAACACAAAAAAGGTTATCCAGGGTTCCTACCACCACAGTTACGCATTTGACATTTAATAATATGGTGTCCAGATAACATCAATGCACAATCCTATAAAAAGTCTAGGTACTGACTGATAGATGTTATATACATTTTAGCAATGGGGATGTATACACGTGTCTGTAAGTTAATCAAGTAGATTTGACTCAGTAATCCACAATGTTATTATACAGTATGATGTAAACTTGAATTGAGTATGATCTGCTCAAAGCTTGACATCTCAGCTCACCTACAGCACACTGATATGTAGCGCCACTACTGTTGGACGACAATCAAGGCCAGATCATAATGGCTGATCACTTACTGAGGCAAAGCTAGGTTTGTTTTTATGCAGCGTTGAGGTCATTAGCTTACTGGGTTATTTGTATTTATTTATTTATTTATTTATAATGTTGGGGTATTTTTTTGAGATGCTATTTACTTAAAGTTATGACTAAATGACCTCAGTGGTTTGTGTTTATTTTGAAAACAAAACGTGCTCATGGATTCAGAAATAATGATCAAATAAGTTGCTGAGGTAATGTACTATATAATGCACCATCAAAAGTCGTCGTGTTTACATCATCGCTGCTGATTCGCCTACTGTCAATTCACCAAAAAGTGTCAATGTAACCTTGTACTTCTATGATGGTTTGTGGTGTCAGCTAGGAAAGATCCAGATTCCTTGTTTCATTCCTTGTTGTTGTTTGTTTTATTCATGTTTTATTATTCCCCTTATTAAATCATAAGTAAGTAGTTTGGGTCTATGACCCACTGGCACCTAAGGACTACTTCTGTCTACAACGGCAATGGCTAAATGATTCATTGTGTAAATCATATAAGAATTTTGCTATTACGATCATGATGTTAACTTATCGGATTCTGCTTGTGGTTGTTACTGTACACTTATCTTTACTGTAAACATATCCAGAACCTAATGATTTTTTTTTTGTCTCTTCATGTAATACTTATCTAGTTAAATAAAGTAAAGCTAACATTAGCATTAACATGCTGTAAAGCTGTAGTGTTAGCCTTGGCTGGTTAATTAGCAATAGTCGATGCGTAGCTGAGCCACTTCTGCTTTGGCTTTGCATGGGAATCAAATGTCTGATTGTACAAATGTTAGTGGTACATGTGCCGTATATTAGAAATCAGCTGACATAGCTTAGTTTGGACCAAAATTACTTAAAAATAAAATCTGAGAAATCTGTGAAATAAAATCTGCATTAGTGACTATTATGTCATCGGGTGATTCTTTAAAAAAAAAAAAAAAAGTCAAATCACATTGTTATTATTATTTTGTTAAAAAAAAATCATT
>JAOVYV010000048.1:5587155-5601115 GCA_025674545.1 Hassar affinis | reverse complement strand
AGGCCCTACACCATACTAATAAATTATTGTGGTCTAAAATGACAGGTGTTTCAGTTTCATTGTCTAACACCTGTATAATGATAAAAACTCATTCTTTACCTGGTCTTGACTCAACATAGGTGATTATATGATATAAATGATAATAGGAACACGATCTTGTTTTGTGACATTCCACAACCATAAAGGTCTTAGAAACAGTTAAAAAGTATGATGTTCCTTTATCATTTTTCATTTATCAATCAACATGCTCATCATTGGCACATTGCTGAGGTATGATGAATAAAACACTTTGGGAAGTACGAGTCTTAGAAAACTAAGACACCATAAGACACCACCACACCATCCCATCAAGGAATTATATTATCAGGAAAGGACAACATTAGCTTTTTTAAGCTATTGGTTGACTACCTAGTGAAAATGCCTTGATAACCCAGATCATTTGTGAGTATGTATCATGCTGAAAGAACTGATTTTCCGGTTCCTTTCCAGTTTCCAGTTTAAAATCCATGGTTCCTTGACGACAGCAGTGCTATCCTAGCTCAGCAAGTGGAGTTCAGAGAGAAGTTCTGACGAAGCTCCAAAGCCAAGGGGAATGGCAGGAATCCAGGGCTCATGGTGGTTCTCCAGGCCTCCCCCACAACATCAAGCCAAGTGTAAATCCTTTTCCGACATGCTTCAAATGACTCACCCAGCTGCTCTGGGTTACTCAGAGTGTCTATGCGTGTAAGATGTGCAGATTATAAATATTCCTGACTTCTGCCACGCCATTGTTTGAAACGGGAGCCAATTTTGTCCCATGCTGAGAAGCAGGAATGCATTTCATAGCTTCGTTTCATGTACAGTCAATATGGTAAAGGTTCAGTTACAGTAACAATTAAACAGGTTAAAGTAACTGGTCAATTATTCATTCACCATTCATTGTTGTACATCTTTTGTACCTCTTATTAAAGTTATTAAATAAGAAGTTAGAAATTTTATCCCTAAATGTCATCCCTAATGAGCAAGCCAGGGCAACGGTGGTGAGGAAAAACTCCTCCAGATGGTAAGTGGAAGAAACTTTGAGAGGAACAAGACACAAAAAGGAGCCCATCCTCATTTGACAGCAGATAGTACAATAATAAATAATCCCCTCTATAACTGAATGTTATACAATAAAATAAACTATTGAATTCATAAAAATTCATTAAAAAACATGAACTCTTCTTTGTTGAAATTATAAACTGGTGACAAAATGGCAACTAGTAGAAATCTAGCAAAACTGCCCATGGCAATTAGTCCTAGCCATCATAGGAAGGCTGCTTACATCAGTTCAACTTGTAAATTTAAGCTGTTCATCATGGTCATCTTTTGAGAAAAAAAAAGACTCATGCATACATTGGTCAAAAATGTTGCTGTTAAAACATGTGAAACTCACCTGCATTTCTAGTACTTCCACTTTTCTTTGAAGAAATGGAAATATTTGACCACTAGAACACTATTATGGCACTATAGATATTATGCACACACTGTCCACATTTCTTCAATGTTTGGACCATCACTGTGAAACTGAGTCCATCACAAGAAGCATAAATAAAGTGAACTTTAGGAATTTTTACAGCAACAACTTTGCGAGGCAGTATTGCCACGTATACAGGATCTGATTAATCGGTACAAAATAATGGGTTTGAAGTGATTCATAAGCTTATTACATGTCTCAGTGTGCTCCTCATGTGGAAGAGCTAAAGTAACCCTAAACCTGTAAGACGTTCTGTCTGAATGAGTAGCTTCTCAGAGAGAGGAACATGAAAGAAAAAGCTAAAGGGCAGCCAAAGGTGGGTCTTTGTTCTCTGAAGGAAAAGGCATTACTCCTTGATACAAGCTCATCTGGGCTTTAACTCTCATCTGCCGAGGTCCCATGTCACCTTACCTGACCCTGGCCATGTAGCTGTAGTCATTAGGAAACAGAAAACAAGCGACACTGTTGACTTTTCAGCTCGCTTTTCTTTAGGACATGTGTATTCCTGTTCTGCCTTTCCTGCTTTCACCAATACTTATTATTCATGCACACATAAAAGCTGGGATAATGAATTGAACCAGGTGTGTTTGAGTAGGGAAAATAGTATGCTTATGTGGAACAGTGGCCATAGATGATCAAAACTGATGTACAACCCAGATATGCGACCTTGAAAAATGATTTTCTGTTTAAACATCAACATCAGAAATTTTTTTTCCAACACGAATCAAGGCTAAAACTAAACAGGAGTGTCATGGTTTGTGGTTTCAAGATACCTTTTACCTTAACTTGATTTACCCCAATGTAAACATTCACCATACAGTTTCAAGTACCCAGATCAACACTCCCATGTGACATTCTGATTCCAGCAGTGACCATGGGAAGTGGGTAAAAAAGAACACAAAAACAGCTGCTCGTTTCAATCAGCTATAAGCGAAGACGCAGTGGAAGACAAAAGGGGTGTGGGTGCCATTAGAAGGTCAACACTCACTCCTCTCTAACCCAGAACTAATAGTTTGTTCAGACTCCTGCGGTTCTCTTTAAAGTGTACATCTGTACTCAGTGATGAATAAGAAGTTAGTCACAGCATTAGCAAGTAGCTTGGAGATGATTTTATGATCAGTTGAATTGAGAAGAAACTTCATGTTTCTTCATGAATCCAAGTGTTGAATCCACTTGTTAAGCTGGTGTTTAATAAGCGAGTGTCACTATATACACATTACATTCAGTTTCTCTCTCTCTCTCTCTCTCTCTCTCTCCTTCTCTCTCTCTTTCTCTGACTTGCCCAAACCATTTCCCCATCAGTTGGATCTTTATTTCCACATTAATGTTCCATTGCTCATTATCTGGAAAATTGACCAGAGTACCAGAAAAACTGGTATACAATTTAATCCTTGGTAGGTCCACCCCTCATATTTATTTCAAGTTGTGAACCTCATATTCATTCTATGCATTACCAGTATCAAAATATTAATATAACCAGAAAAACTGGTATTTTTTTTAAAGGTTTTTAAGTTAATACTCGTAGGTCCCCCACGGGATCTTGGAGGGAACGTTGCACAGTCCTCACACTGATGTTTGTTGAGGCCCCAGCATTGAATTCCGATGTTACTTGAGGCAGTGTTGTACGCCTATTGCGTGAAACGATTCTTGCCAGCCGACCCTAGTCACGTTGATCCAGAGTCTTTTTATGACCACGCTGCTTTGAGGTTTTGCCAGAATTCCTGTAGTCACGGTACACCCTTGAAATGCTCATACATGAAAATCCAAACTTTGCTTCTACCTCCAAAATACCAAGACCCATCTCACGAGCTCCAACTATTAAACTGTGTTGAAAATCGCAAAATCGTGACAACTTGCCATTCTCGTGACAGAAACAGCTCTAGAAGCTTCCACCGATGTCTATCCCTTTATATACGCACTGGAGGACACAAGCAATGACCTGCATAGGTGGTATTGCTGTATATTTTGTATAGGCTCAGTTTTTCTGGTACTTCAGTATATGTGACTTTACTGCATTTAAGTGGGGTTTTATGGATGATGAATGAAACCAGGTGTGTTAGTCTGTACATACATATGCTTTCTACACATCTACACCAGCCAAATCCTCCATATGTGTCTGTAGCAATAACTTCAATAAATACATAACTTCACTCATAGCCACATGGTATAGGAAACCCATGCCTGTGCATAGGGTAATGCCACCAAGGAACAGGTGTATGTGGTTTCTGTTGCCTGCTAATTTCCAACTGCTCTTACACACACATGGTAGCAGTGTGTTCTCTACTTAAACAACTGACACAAATATGAACGTACTGCAATCCAAAGCAGCGATACTTCAGTTATGATGAACCGCAAACCATTTGGATTCTAATGCCAAAGCCACTGCAGTATGTGTGTGTGTGTGTGTTCTTGGCAGCTGGTAAACTTGGCAAGATCAGCTTTGATTCAATTAGAGGTAGTGAAGACTTGGAAGATAGTTTTCACACACATACACACATGCATACACACACACACACACACACACGAATTTGCACATACCCTATACAGCATGTGCGTACATTATAGGATAGCTTGTTGTTTTGTTTCACAGGATGTATGATAGGAACACACACACACACAGACACACACACACACACATACACACACAACATTATACACACTTTTGTTTATTTTTTGTTGCACTGTATTATTATATCACATCAAATAAAACCATAACAAGATCCAGTTGTGACAGTGCATTTACAAAGTACTAATTTTGTGTGTGTGTGTGTGTGTGTGTGTGTGTGTGCACTTTTTAATTAATGCTTGCAGAAATCCCTTGAGAGGCGTCCTAACATTATGATGTGTCATTTATGCTGCGCAAGTTGGTGCATGCGCTGCAGTTTTTCAGAACACATGGTACACACACACACCCATGTACCCACACACCCACACACACCAGCACACGCAGACAGACACACACCCTCAGGCACAGAGAGGGAGTCCTAAACCAATCCAAAGCAATTTGCTTGCTCTGGAACGCAAGCAAGAGTTTCAGCCAATCAGGGATTGACTGGGAAGCCCTTGTTGCTATGGCAACAGCCCTAGGCTTGCCTTATGTAGGGGAGAGGATTAAAAAAATGTGAACGTAAACAAACAGGAATCTAGATTTAACTGACATGTCCTGTGCAAGTGCATGGACGGATGAAAATAAGTGTATTTAAGTTGACTTTGTTCATCTTACACACAACATTTTGTCCTCACCTTAAAAAATGAGAAAGTGTTGATATAAACTATGGTATTCTTATGAATGTATTTAGAATGTATTTTACATGATATCTAACATATAATGAGCTTTATTCCTCCATTTTTGTCAGATTAAATAAGAATATGGACTGTTACTTAAAGTTGCCATGGCTTAAAAGCTTTAAAGACAAATTTATTGGACAGATGTATACTTCCTGGCAAAATGTACACTATATAATACCAAGAGGGTGTTGAATAATTACACCAGGCAGAGTGCAATAACTCAAAGATTTATAGTTTACATTTATGATCTGCAAGTTCAAAAGATAAGAAATGATAGTTAAACTGTTCACTAACTCTGGGTCCGAAATCATTTACTCATTCACTAATCCTTACTTGCAATCTAAGCGCAATCCTATATAAAGGACTGTGTAGTGAGCTCATCAGATAAATGATTAAACAAGTTGTGATATTACTTGGCATTTTATCTGCACTGTTACTTACATCATTGCTGTTGCACAATTAAAACGTAGCAGATCAATGTCGGCTTGTGGACCATCCATAATATACACATAAGTACCAAAAAAACTGGTACTATGCAAAATAGACAGCAACGCCACCTATGCATGTCATTGGTTGCGTCCTCCAGTGCATACATAAAGTGATGAATATTAATGGAAGATTGTAGAGCTGTTTCTGCTGTGAGAACAACAAATTAGTAAGATTTGAGGGTTGAGATGGGTCATAGTATTTCGGAGGTAGAAGCAAAGTTTGGATTTTCAGCTATGAACATTTAAAGGGTGTACCTTGACTACAAGTAAAACCTCGAACTTACGGCAGCAGCGTGGCCGTAAAAAGACTCTGGGTGAACGTGACCAATGTCGGCTGGCTAGAATTGTTTCATATTGTAGGTGTGCAACACTCCTCAAGTAACCATGTCATCAGAATTCAATAGAAACATCAGCATGAGGACTGTGCAACGTTCCCACCAAGATCCCATGGGGGACCCATCAAGTATTAACTGGTTTATCAGTTTTTCTGGTACTTCAGCATATATTGGCATTCATTTTTATGATACATATAATACTAAGAATATGTCTCCAAATTAATAAATACAAAGTAGGTTTTCATTGCCTTTTGTGTTGCGACGCACTTCATATTAAAACATCTCATGGGTGACTGTGACTGTCGTCATAAGGAGAAACAAGCTAAGGTCCATTGAAAATATGTCTTGAATAACACTCTTCATGAAATAACTTTTAGAATGTTGAATAAATTGCTCCCAATGCCAGTCTTTCTTTCTTTGTTCTCATGAACATTCAACAAATCTTTTTATTTTTTGGATGCATGATGCCTGGTTAGTGACCATTGTTTCTGCCATGATGGGTCCACTATGTAAGGTATAATAATTCTCACTATACATTCAGGAATGAATTTATGAGTTTTTAACTCATTATCATAACTCAATTTCAGGCATTGTGTAATTCTGAATGTGTCACTTAGCATGGCACTGTTTCATGTTGAAAATGAAACCATTCATTTACAGCATTTGGCAGACACTCTTATCCAGAGTGACTTACATTTATCTCATTTTATACAGCTGAGCAGTTGAGGGTTAAGGGCCTTGCTCAAGGGCCCAACGGTGGCAGCTTGGAGGTGCTGGGGCTTGAACCTCTAACCTTCTGTTCAGTAACCCAACACCTTAACCATTGAGCCACCTCTGACCTTATTCAGCAAGTGTATGCTTTAAGACACCAAGAGAACACTCACTACACAGATTTATTTTCACTTTAGATACTTAACAAGAGATTTCACAATTCATTAATCAAGATATCATAATCCTTATGCTTTTATGGCCTTCACTTATAGACTCCCATACGTGTAACAATACTACCAACCATCATTATTGTATATCTATACGATTACTTATGATAGTGTTCTGTAGAATCATGTACATAGTTAAGCATAAAGATAATTACATACCTAGGGTTAGGGTACAGTGGTTCCTCCCATCGCAATAATCCACTGCATGGTTAGATAGGGTCGGGGTTAAGGTTGGGGTTATTGCCACAGTATTAAATACAATTATTTAAATACAAACAAACAAGCAAAACAAACCAGGCAACAAATCCTAAACACTAGGCACATGACAAATGCTGTTTGATCATTTCTGTACAGAATTATTAAAGTCTTGCACTGCCTCTGTAGTGTTATACCTGTATATGTATACCTGTGAGCTATATCATGTGCACATACTATGTACAATGGTGAAAGAACGGTCTATATTTCTACATATAGTTTGTCTAAAACTTCAGATTTTCCTAAAAGTGGATAAAGAGAACGAACTCAAACAAATGAGAGAAAATCATTAGGTTTGGTCATTTATTTATTCAGGAAAATGATCCAATCACATCTGTGAGTGGTAAAAGTATGTGAACTTTTGTATTTAGTATCTGGTATGACCCCCTTTATGCAATAATAACTGCAACTAAATGTTACTTATTGATTAGTCCTGCACATTGGCTTGGAGGAATTTTAGCCCATTCCTACAAAACAGCTTTCTCCTTGCAACCCTGCTATGCACACAATTGTTGTTCTCCTGATGGCAGACTCATGAACATTAATATTGGCCAATGTGAGCAAGGTCTTTAGTTGCTTAGATCTTACCTCGGGTTCCTTTGTGACCTCACGGACTATTACAAGCCTTTCCCTTGGTGTGATCTTTGTTGGTCAACCTCTCCCAGGGAGGGTAATAATGGTCCTGAATTTCCTTCAATACACATTGTGTCTGATCATCTGATTGCTGGAGTCCAAACTCTTTAGGTTTTGTAGCTTTTTCCAGCCTGATGAACAACTCTTCTTCTGGGTCCCCAGAAATCTCCTTTGTTCATGTGAAGATCAGACTATGCTAGATCCCTGTTCTTTAAATAAAACAGGACTCCCACTCACACCTGATCGTCATCTCACTGATTGATAACACTTGATTCTAATTTCACCCTCAAATTAACCCTAAAAGTCTCCTTTGTTTGATTTGGTTCTCTTTATCTACTTTTAGGACTTGTGAGAAAATCTGGAGAAGTTTTAGGTCCAATGTAAGGAGCATGTACAGGACATGTCTGATGGGCACTTACTGCTAAGTACAATTTGGTTTTCTGCTGTTGTAGCCCATTCACCTACCATGTTTTGAGTTCCAAGATGCTTTTCTGTACACTGTGGTTGTAAAGAGTGATTATTTATATTTATTACCACAGCCTTCCTGTCAGCTTGAACCAGTCTAGCCTTTCTCCGCTGACCTCTCTCATGCATAAGCCACAAAACTAACCACTCACTGGATGTATTCAACCATGTCACAGTCAAAGTCACTGAGATCACATTCCTCTCCATTCTGACGTTTGATGTGAAGAGTAACTAAAGTAAGTGACCTGTATATGCATATGCCTGTATATGCATATGGCTGATTGGATAACTGGATGAATGAGAAGAGTATGGTGAGTGTTGTAAGTACATACTGTGGTGCCTTGTTACTATGGTTGTTATAGCATGAATTGTCCATTTTGTTCAACTTCTACATTATACACATTGTAAGCACACACTGGCATTGATATGCCTTTAAAAGAGACATCCCTAGCACATAAGATGTTAGTAGCAGTGAATAAACTGGGAGAAAATATGTAGATTTAATTAGATTTTACATAAATTTCTGCTTTACCACTAGTAATTTTTGCATATACATTGGTTCTGGCACTGATTTGCACTCATGAGACTCATATTATCTTCAAAGCTGTGTTTACAGACGCAGTACAGGGAAAGGTGGATTGATAATTAACATGATGGCAGAACTCCAGGAATTCCAGCCTCTACGTTCGTGCTATTAAAACAATTGTGTTGAAGTATTATGGAAAGGTAAGGCAGGGTGTGCAAATATTTAGCAAGAAAAGAACATTATTTATTTACATAGCACCTCAGCTGGGACAAAACCTGAAAGCTAAGAAGTGTTACGTTCACACTTGTACTCACACCCCTCCAGGAAGGTAGACAGACATGCACATACTCGTTGCTTGTTTTTGCATCATTTACTCAGAGTAACACCCCTCAATCCCTATTCAGTCTCCTCTGCTTTCCATTTATTTTAAATACTCTTGTTTCTATCATTGCAGGCCAACAAATTATAAGGCTCTTGCCTTGTTGTTTTCCCATTTTTTGTCCTTAACCTATTGGGTGGCATGGTGGTGCTGATGCCTCACAGCAATAAGGTCCTGGGTTTGATTCCCAGGTATGGTGACCTCTCTGTATGGAGTTTGCATGTTCTACCTGTATCTGAATAAGCTTCCTCTGACAGTCCAAAAATATGTACATTAAGTAAATTGTAGACACTAAATTCCCCCATTGATTAGTGTAAAAACCTGGTGTGCACTCTACTAATACAACTACTGTATGTAAAACATGATGTTAATAAACCTCAAGATTATATCAGCAAATATTATCAGGTCTGTTTCATTTTAGAATGACTGTTCTTTACAATTTGTTGGTTCTATGGAGGTTTTCCATGTTTACTCAAATAAACATCCAAATCTAATCCATGCTGGACCCATAGTCACTCTATATTATCAGTTTCTTTTATGTATACTATGTGATAACTGAGCCTCATTTATCAGTTGTTTCAAGTGGCATTGTTTTTCACATGCGTATGTTGGTAAATACCAATCAAATAAAGGTTCATGTGTATTAATAAATAAACAACTTTTCTGGAAATGGGGGTTGTAATAGGACTTTCAACACCACAAGTCGCAGGAGTAAATACTCCTTCTAATTTTTTTTGTGGGTAAACGTTCTACCTTTCTAAAGGGCTCCTTCCTATGAATACCTTTAAACTTTCATTGTTAAGTTCTAGACCAATCAAAGACTGCATTGGGGTTAGGCCCTGTGATTTCTGACACGTCTGGGCTACAAAAGTGGAAAGAGTTCATTTCCATTACATGATAAAAACCATTCCTGATAAATACCTTGCCCAAATTCCCATACATGCTTTAAACTTTGCTACTTTTGAGAAATCCAGCCCCTATTGTGCAAACACATATTTAGTTCTGGAAGCAGGCTGTAATTACGAAGGTGCATCCTGCTTGCGTCATTTGATGATGAGTGAGCTACTCCCAGTGGAATCCTGGCCAGCAACTTAAAACTACACACTGAATGCAATGACACATTCAAGTCATCAAATTACTGCAACTTCCAAGATAGTTAACTGATTAAATCATCCCTAAGCCCATATAGATCCCACAGGAGAAATTTGTGAAATACTGTTAAAGAGGAAGACATTTATACAGGAAGAACTAAAGTGTGCAGTACAAAACTGCCACAAGGATTTTTTTCTTTAAATTCAATCATCATTTCCAGATACCAAACATGTGACTGAAACAAGGATCAGTTGTTTTAAATTATGTATTACTATTTTGGTATTTTGCCTAGTTCTTCCTGTTAAACCATGAAAACTAAAACAGCATACCTTACATGATAATTTACTGCATTCGGGTGCCCCAGTGCAGTCAGTGGCATCGACTCGATGGCTTTCGGATAATGGCCCAGGATTTCATAAATTTATGCAGTGATTTAGTGAAATTCCTGAATAATTCAGCTATAAATCTGACTGATAGGGCCAGAGAGTGTGTCACAGATAGTCAGTGAAAGTTATGAATCCTGGTATTGTTTTGTTTTGTTTTTTTTTATTAAAAGATTAAGATTACATGGAGAAAGGATTTTAAAAAAATATTAGCATACTGGTAGGAACAATTTTAGTGCTCTAACTTCACTTTGTGAAGCTCTCTGTCTTGTGTTGTCTTCTAGCCTTTGGGAGTTGAAACAAGTATAAAGCCATTGAAACGCAGGCTAAAATGCAGGCAAGGCCATATTTTTTTATTTAAAAAAAAACTATAACTAGTGTTGCATTTACCTAGAAAACATTTGCTGACATCATAAAGACAGTGAAATGTTTTTAATTGCCAAGTCCTGGCAAATGCTGACGGAGAAACACACCTTTGTTAATGTGCAGATAGGAATGGCTTAGTTTTGAAGAACACACTGTGGAACAACTGAGCATGCCAGAACACGTCCAAGAATTCAACTAAATGTTCTTATACACACACACACACACACACACACACACACACACACACACACACACAAACACACACACACACAACACCTGCAGTGTACTCTTCTATTTAATCACCTTGTTGTTTCCTGTAGTCCTTATTCACTGTAAACCATGGCTCGACTCCCTCCTGCTTTACCCTGTAATGAAAGACCAGATGAAAGAGCCCAGAACCCATTCAGAGGCACCATGAAACCTCACTATAACAGCTTTGCTTCTCTAAGTGCCCATCTAAAAAAAAAAAAAAAAAAAAAAATAAAAAAACAATATTCTGCTAATTTAAGTTTGGCCTTATTGTCCATGGTCCCAAAACATTTGTTAATAATTGCTGTTAAAAATTAAAAGACAATCATTTCATTCTGATCAAAGCCAAATCACACGGTTATAAACAGCAACTTCTTCACATGTTACTCCCTCAGGCTTTAAGGTGCTTTTTAAAAGTCACTTGAGTACGAAAGTACAGGCCAAGTTCCACTAAAGCGTAAAGCCAGAGGGAGAAAAGCTCATTAAGCCAGCAGCCATGAAAGCTTGCTTGCCCGAGATTTACGTTCTCCAGCTGGGGACCCCTGGCACTAACCTTTGACCTTTCAGCCCCACCCGATCCTGAGCGGGGATCTGGAGCCTAAGCGTGTGTGTGGGAATCGCTTCCTGAGAAAGCTTCGGTTGAGAAAGAACACACACAAAGAGGGTTTTGTGCTGCCCATCTCGCCAGTCTTTTGCGTGAGATTGAGTTTCAGTGTCCGGTACACCTGAGAGGCCTCATTTCAACTGGTTATGGTAGTGAAACACATCAAATGAAACCCTTTCATGATGTTTCTTTGCATAACACTAAATTTATCTTGGGACCTACTAGATTTCACAGCAAACTTTTCTCAACAGAAACTATTCAGATGGGATAAGATTACATTCTGTAAGTCTGTTTGAGCAAGTAAAGATGATTTCCAGGGGATAATCACTTTCTGTATCAGAAATCACAGAGATTCACCATTTACACATGGATGTCACACTAAAAATTCCTTGGGCACATGTTGTAGCAAGACACACTTGATCGTTAGTCAGATGACTATAACATGTATGGAAGCTATACTATACCCAGAAGATTATTGTTCTGCATTCAACCTTTATCATATGGTTTGGAGCAAAATAATAGAAAGGAGCACTAACCAAAGTGTCTCCATGCTGAAAAAAGCACAACCCTTCCCACAGAATACAATGGAATCTTTAGCTTTCAGATAGGATGTACACTGAAGTACCAGAAAAACTGCAGTTAATACTTGATAGGTCTCCCATGGGATCTTGGAGGGAACGTTGCACAGTCCTCACACTGATGTTTGTCGAGGCCCCAGCATTGAATTCCAATGTTACTTGAGGCAGTGTTGCACACCTATCACGTGAAGTGATTTTTGACAGCAGACGCTGCTCACATTCACCCAGAATTTTTTTACGATCACACTGCTGTCATAAGTTCAAGGTTTTGACGGAATTCTTGTAGTCATTCTTGGTTATTTCTTTGGAAGCAAAAATATAGAGTAACTTTTCCAGCAGCATGCACACACAGTTTGTAGACAACTAGGCTACTGCATGACAGATTCAGACAAGACTAAAGTCCTGCTAATAATTGGACCACCTCACCTTCCCATGTAATACTAATCTGATTCAAGTAGGGCTTTCTGACATTTCTGCAAAATCACAATTCAGGTACAAATCATAGAGTCAGATAAGAGTTAGTGCAGCAAATCGAATCTGTTAACATTTAACCCAGCCACAGATTTTTATGGTATTACCTGCCACGTCTGCCACTTTATGTTTGGATGAAAAAGGCATAGAAATGAATTATCAATGAATTAAGCATTGTGTTAGACTCTCTCTCTTTCGCTCTCTCTGATAGCACTAAACAAAAGGCATTTTGTGCAACACAAATGGCAGATGAATTTTTTGTGTGTTTGCATAAGAGGGACTGTAAAAGGTAACCTGCCCATTGTGTTGTAGTACCAGCCAAATCCCACTCTATAGTCCTGTCTTAGTTTTTCCTCCTCTCTAGACAAATATGTTTGCTCTGGCTTCTGATTTTCATTTCATATTCAGTCAACGTCAAAAGTGAAGGGCTGGTCTAGCAGGGTTGGAAGTGTGTTCACAATCAAAATTACTGGTTTTCAGAGACTAGAAAAATGGTTGCTCAATAAGCTGAACTACAAAAAACAAAACAAAGCATGTGTGATATCTCAACTAAATAGCTGACCAAACAGTAACACCCATAACACTGCTGCTAAAGTTTGAACCTTAAGCATAATCACTATAGTCTTTTTTCCAAGTAAGCCAGCTACAGTGCTGATGTACATGTGTGAAACACACAGCACAAAGCCTGGAGGCTCCATCTATAGTCACAATGTCACTGAACCAACACTGAGGACAACAGGCATACTACGTAACATCCACGGTCCATGTCGTCCCTTCTTTCAGTACCCTGTTCACCATTATTGTGCAATATATTCATTAACACAATGGACTTTAGATGGATGAACATAAAGGCACTTATTGTTTAAATGAGTTTAAATGACAGACAGGTTTGTAAAAAAAACAGTACTTAGTTTTGCTCATGGGTCAACTGCAGGCATTGCAGTTCTAGTGAACCAGTAATGTAATCATTTGAGAGCTTTTTACAACATAAAGTAGAAATTCCTGAGAACCCTGATAAGGCAGAAAGTGTATTGATGTAAAAAGAGGATAAAATGCCATTTCTTGTACTATTCTTGTTTATTATTCCCTTATAAGTCTCATGAAATGTGAAGTTTAATGGTATACTGAAATAGCAAATCAATAACCTTAAAGACCATACCAGGCCACAATGAAAGACTGCTGAACAAATCTGTTTCTATAATATTCTAGCAGTTAGTCTATTTCATACATGTAAAAAAAAAAAGTTTTAAGCAGATACCATAATATCATCTTCATCATCTTCTTGGCCGCTTATTCCTTTTCAGGGTCACGGGAGAGCCAGTGCCTAGCCGGCAGGAGCAACCCTAGACAGGGCGCCAATCCATCGTAGGGCACACACACTCACACACTCACACACTAGGGCCACTTTAGAGACA
>JAOVYV010000048.1:5553645-5564616 GCA_025674545.1 Hassar affinis | reverse complement strand
CCCACCCGGGGATCGAACCCGGGACCTTCTTGCTGTGAGGCGACGGTGCTACCCACCGAGCCACCGTGTCGCCCATTGTGTGGTCTTATTTATAGTATTTCCAACTAGAGTACCAATCACAGTACATCATCTATGATGTCATTTTGGAGCCCTTGTTCAAAACATTAACATCGTCATATTTATTGTCATGATGAGTACAGAGGATCAGGCATTTATATACGTTCTGGAGAGCATTTAACTGGATCAACACAAGACTAGTATAGGAATATGCCATCAATTATTTTTAAATTTCTTGGAAGACTAAAATGTTTTAAGATATTCTGCCAAATTGGGGGCCCATAAAACTAAAGGACAGGTACAAAGCACCAGTTGTGATTTGAGACTACTGAGGCCATGAAGAACTGTTGAGCTGAAATAACAACAACAGTCCCCAAAGATAGACACCTACAGGCAACATTTCAGCTCCCAACATGTCTACACAGCTGGTAATGAAAACACCCAACACTTAACTCACTTAGCACTCAGCTTCCCTGTTGGCAAGCTACAATTTGTAACAAGAACGTAGACTGGCTGGTGACCTTCAAGGACTCGGAACCCTTTTGAGGATATATCAGGATGTAAAGTAAATATGTGGTGTGGCATGGAGCCTAGGAACTTGTGACTGTAGCTAATGCTTTAAGAATCCGTGAAACCTAGACATGATCAGTACAGCTTTAAAAACCCAAAAGGATCATCATATCCACCCTATAATAGTAAACCTGGGCAAAGTTAGCAGGTCTTTTAAATGATTGATTAGAATATCTGACATGTGACGTTCGTTACACGTGGCACAGGATGCTATTATGTGTTACATTGATGAAATAATGGCTGCAAGCACTAAATAGAGTTTAGGTTATCCCTGTTCACCAACCCCCATCAATCTACTGACCTCAGTTGTTTTGACCCCACCATCTGATCCCAATAAAAGCCATGAGCTGCAATAAGCTTCACAAATGTGAAGCCAATTTGCCAAAAGTCAGAGAAAAGAAAAGCGAATAGTTTGCATAGTGTTGCTGGATTTTCTGTGATCATTTACACTGGAGAAAAATCTTTGCAGTAATTATATTGAATGTCTTTTTGCATTCCTGTTCGATGCAATTCAAATTTGAAGGAACAAAATAAAATGGGAAGGGTGGAAACCAACAAAACACTGAAAACATCTAAAAGTGCTCAAAACAGTAAAGAAGGCAGATACCAACTCATTTTCTTTTTATATTTTAATTGAAAAATACTTCAGAATTCATCTTTTGACTGTGTAATACAATAATCTTGAGTTTTGCAATACAGTGTTGAACTCTACTGGTTTTGGTAAGGAAAAGTGCTAAGTGGTGGACTGAGGTTGCAAGCACATAAATGGTAATCACCGTCCACCATACATCGTGTTCTTTACTGTCTTCATAAGCCTAGGTGTACTGTATACACCAAGTCCATGACTTTATGTACCAAGCATTATCTCTAATGCAGGGCTGAATGGTTAACCTTCAGCCCCACACAGGTCAGAAGCAATCCCAAATGGAGTAGAGGATTTAGGCAACATTATTATTGTGGTACACACAGTAACGCTTCGAGCCGGTCATCAAAGAGAGAGAAATCAAGCATTCCACGAACCAAAACGGTAGCGTTCATAAATTCTTCACAGTGCTAAAGTAGAGAGCTCCTTCAGTATGATGACAAGGCTACTTGCACATTAAGTCAACAGCAGCAGAAAAGGGAACCAGCCCTTTTTTCATTTTAACAAGTCAAGTAAAGTAAAGTTCAAGTCCCATTTTTCCCATTGCGGTTCGAAACCAGTCAGCAAGCCATATGGTGTCTTCAAAGTTCAACATAAATCCAACTGAAAGCAAACTGCCCAAAATCAATCAATAATCCAAGCAGTGCATCATTGCGTTGGCACGAGATGATGGGCCCCAGGCTTGCAGGAAGGCATGAATGGGGTGGGGGGGTGAAGGGTCCTTGAAGCGAACATGGGTTATCGCTTCTTTTTCTGCTTTAAGGCTTTTCGTCTCTTCACGATCATCTCGTACAGTTTGTCCATGCCTTCATGAAGCCCTTCACCGATGATGGCACAAGCAGGCTGAACGTGGTATGCGGTGGATGGGGTCAGCTCATTGAGTGCCAGCTGCTTCTCTATATCAGCCACGGGCAGAGACCTGGGCAGGTCCTGCTTATTCGCGATGACCAGCAGCGGTGTTCCTTGGTTCTCAGCAAATTTGGTAACCTTGTGCAGCTCGGTCTTGGCCTCCTCGAGCCGGTCTACGTCAACCGAGTCCACCACGTAGATGATGCCATCTGTACAGCGGCTGTACGACTTCCAGAGTGGACGGAGCTTCTCTTGGCCACCGACGTCCCAGAAATGGCAGCTGATGCCCTTGGCTGCACCATTGCTCAGCTTGATCTTCTCAGTGTTGAAACCGATCGTGGGTACAGTGTTCACAAACTCATTGAACTTAAGTCTGTAGAGGACAGTCGTCTTGCCTGCCGAGTCCAGCCCCAGCATCACAATGTGGAGGGACTGGAAGGCAGATATGTTGGAAAAGCTGTTCCCCATTTCTTTTTTGGATGTCCTCTGATAGTACCTAAGCAGAATGATTCAGTAGTAGCTGTTCAGTAGCAGTAGTCTTAACAGCTTTTGGCTTTGGATGAGGCAGTCATAAGAAGATGCTCAAGGCAGACGTGGCAGAAATTGTTCTTTAAAAAGTCCTTAGTCCTTGCTTGCACACCTTTCCTGTGCGAGTATACAGATTTGCATTCTCCTCCATGAACAGGTTAAAACGCCATCTTTCTTTCCTTTTCCAGCCCGACCGGTTTCAGCTCCAAATCACTCCATACTATAGTCTATAAACGCGCTCTTTTCCTTAAACATAATGGCTTAAATAAAAATGAAAAATATCGCCCTTGTGTGGACCCGTGGTCTCTGTAAACGAATATACGAAGTACAAGGCGAATCAGTAGTCGGAGCACACCACACACCTCACCACCTCGAGAAATGAATGCTGAGAGCAACTGCATAGCGGCGAAAGGGCTTTCTGAGACTCCGCCCACATGCGCCGCCAAACACAAACCCACGTGATTGACACTCCGAAATCATTTCATGATTGGTTAAAACATGGTTTGTTCCCGCCTCCCGTCCGCCCCCTGTCCGCCCCTTTGTCCCGCCCACTGGCGTCGCCTAGCTGCACCATTTCCTCTCAGTGAAAAACACAAGACCTAGCATATAAACACACGTTCACAGTGGATGAGTCAGG
Organism: Hassar affinis; assembly: GCA_025674545.1. NCBI lineage: Eukaryota > Metazoa > Chordata > Actinopteri > Siluriformes > Doradidae > Hassar > Hassar affinis. The sequence goes on along the minus strand of JAOVYV010000048.1, from coordinate 5,561,332 downwards.
AGCTTTTTCGTTTCGTTTAAAATCACAAATGCTTGTCTGTTTATCTCTTTGTCTAGTGATAGTGTGTATCATATTTACACACTGTCTCTTTTCTTTAGTAGGCAGGTCATTACTGGGGCAGTCTGACTCCCATGTCATTCAGACTGTTTTCTTTGATAAGGGTCTGAGGAAAACAGTGAGAAACTATTGAGAAACTAACACATCACATACAAGTGTAAGAATAAAACACACTTTATATGATAAAGTTCTCAGAATTATATCCAGTATAATTGTACAAGCCTGCACCGCCACCTGCTGTCACAGCTGAGCAGGTTTTTAAGGATTACAGCCAGAGTTCAGAGTCACAGAGCCGTAGTAATGGATGAAGTCTTCAGATCTTTTACTTAAGTAAAAGTACCAACACAGAAATGTAAAAATACTCAAATAAATTCCTGCACAAAAAAATCCTACTCAAACAATTCTGATATATACACTGGATATACACACTGAAGTACCAGAAAAACTGGTATACCAGTTAATCCTTGGTAGGTCTCCCATGGGATCTTGGAGGGAACGTTGCACAGTCCTCATGCTGATGTTTGTTGAGGCCCCAGCATTGAATTCTGATCTTACTTGAGGCAGGTATTGTACACCTATCACGTGAAGCGATCCTTACTAGCCGACGCTGATCACGTTCACCAAAAGACCTTTTACAGCCAGGCTGCTGTCATAAGTTTTGCCAGAACTCTTGTAGTCACGGTGCACCCTTGAAATGCTCATACATGAAAATCCTTATTTTGACTCTACCTCTGAAATGCTATGCCCCATATCATGAGCTCCAACTATTAAACTATTGAAAATCACAAAATCATGATAACTTGCTATTCTCATGGTAGAAACAGCTCTAGAAGCTTCCACAGATGTCTAGCACTTTATATACGCACGGGAGGATGCAAGCAATGAAGTGCATAAGTGGTGTTGCCTGAGGGGGGAGTGGAGCCCTTAAGAACATGTAGGCATCTGAAATGTGACCTTACTTTTTGTAGGACATCAGAAGGCAAATCACTAGTGCAATCTTTAACAATGTGTTATAGTTTAAAAGTATAATACAGTATTTGGCACCGAAATGTAGTGGAGTTACGTAAAATGCAAATACTCAAGTACCTCAGAATTGTACTTAAGTAAATGCCCTTTCCAACACTGGCAAAAATCACATATGGTATTATGGTCAGGTGTCCAAAAATATTTGACTATAATGTTTAGAAATATTACAAGGGTAAGTGTTTGTGATCCAAGGTGAATCAGTATAGCTAATGATGCAGGTTGAATGTTTTTGGGTTACATTATGTAAGGAATAAAACACTTCATACTTACAAATAGGAAAATAATCAACAATGGTGTCATGTGATGTGGAAAAATAACAGCATGTGGTATCAAGTGTTTTATTTCTCTTATACCACAGAGACTTGCCAATTATTACATTTAGGCATTTAGCAGACACCCTTATCCAAAGTGACTTAAAAAAGTGATTTGAGGTCACCATCAACAAATATATTCTGTTACTAGCTCAGATGTCTATTAAGAGTACAATCAGGTATGGAAAAAACGTTTTTGTTTTAAAAATGAAAAGGACAAAATTAACCAGATGGTACAAATGCAATAGCCTACCTTACCAGCAGAGAATAACTTATTGATAGACACTTTTTTACTGTTTATTACTATTTTTATTTATTAATGACCAACATGTCATGCATTCAATCATTTGTAGTTAGATATCTTTGAGACAAGTTAGTTCCTGTTATTACTTGGCTTATGGTCTCTATAAACAGTACTTCCATACCAGTCTCTATTTTCTCTTCTCTTGAAGTTAAACAAACACACACACACACACACACACACACACCCTGTCATGTTACCAAGTCCTCCATCCTGAAGAATTTCCTTTCTCAGAAAACGTACTGTTAGTGGTTACACCCGAGACCCTTTCTGTATCTTAAACAGACATCTCCTTATAAATTCACCAGAGCAACAATTAGTTTGTAACAATTATGGTTTTCTTTTAATAACATGCAATTTTTTTTATCAATTTTTGTTTATTATTAGAATGAATAATTCCTGTAGAATGAATTGGTAGTATAGAAGTGATAAGGTATTATAATGAAAGCATTAATACAAACTTGTGCTTAGTCATCGCTGTCATAGCTGCTATTTCAAGAAGTCAACATGCTTAGTTATGCTAGGACATAAACCATTTTAATCTTCCTCATGTTAGTCAGATATGTAGTTTAATGAGAAGAAAAACAGTGCATACACAGACTATGGATGGGTTTCAGAGTACGGGTTTTGATTGGCCATTGGGTTACTTTCTAATCAAGCAAGCATCTCTGACCAAAACCTACACTTATAGTCGCTGATCCTAATTACTTTGATACTTAAACCCCACCCGCCACATTAGGAAGGGTGAGAGCCACACTTACATCACTGCAAATCTACCCTGATAAATAACACACTTTAATGTTCTTTCCACAACGTTTGCTTTAGTACAGACGTCATAACGTTCTGCATCTCTCTGGTGATACAATTTCAAAAGAAAACAAGTGGCTTGCTGAAAATTAGATGGTATCTGACTGCTTAAAACTCACTAGGATGTGAGTAAATGTGTGCTAGAAGACAGACTAAACAGACATAATCTACAGGCGGGAAAAGGTCTGCTGTTTTACTTCGAGTATGTAATGTTGGCTTTCAACAAAAAACCTAAAATGAAATGATCATGAAATGATCATGAACCAAGACCTGTTTACACTGAGCAAGCCTGTGTCTGCTATTGATGCTTTTACATGTATTGACACTTACCAAATATAACAGTATTTATGAGGGATTTATGAGCTGGAAGCCCAAATTTGTTTAAATTGTGGGCCCTGAATCTATAATCTATGAAAGTTTAACATTTTAAATGGAATTAAGGAAATTAATCAACTTTCCATGATATTTTTTGGAATGGCTCTGTATTTACTACTACTACTACTACTAGTAAAAATAAATAAATAAATGCATTATTATTATTATTATTATTATTATTATTATTATTATTATTATTATTATTATTAGCGATGCTTTTACTCTTTGTCCACTAGGGGGCAGACACTCACTAAAGCGCAGTAGATGTTTGAGAAAATATCTGCTGTCTTACACTATACTATACCCAGGGTCTAGTAGCAAAAAAATAAACAACAACAACAACAACAACAACAGAGAAAGAAATTAATTATAATTCTTAACATTAGCTTATGCTTCTCTTATGGTTAGTTTTATAAACACTTGAGAAGATTCCACTAGTGCATCTACAAAATTTGAATATAGTGCAAAAAAATCATTTGTTTCATAATATAATTTTTTAATTAAACCGTTATATTTTATATTCATTACATATAAAGTTGCATATTTCTCGCCTTCATCTGAGATACTGGATTTCTGCTTTTCATGAACTACAAGCCATAATGATCAAAATGAAAAAAAAAATGCTTGAAATATTTCTCTGGATGTGCAATGAATCTAAAATACATGACAGTTTACCTTTTTAAAATTAAATTATGAAACAAATGAACCTTTTCTATACATTTTTTAATACAACCAACCTGGACCTTCTCCCACATTACATAGAACAATCCATAAGCCAGAACATGCAAACAAAACCCTAAAGTTATATTTACACAAAAAAATAAGACAACCAAACAAACCTTCAAAACACTTCTTGTAACAAACAAAAAAACCTGAAGTTCTGAAATGTTCCAAGAATGGTTAGCTGGGTATAAATCACAGTGTGGTGTGGAGTTACATGCACCCCTGATCTTTACACTGCCCTGATAAAGGAGTCTTCATACCTTCACTGTGCACAGGAATGCACTTTACTTAAAGGCCAGGTTGTACCAGTTACCTCCCCCCCACACACACACAGATTGAATGTGAACCAGAGTACCTGTCATGTTTTTTTAAAAGGCCTCAGCTTGATTGCAGATGCCTCTAAAACTATTTTTCTGTCTCTAAACCCTCTAAAATGATTTTCTGTCTGATCACCAAGTATAAAGAAGGACAGCTGATGCTCAGGTAGTTCAGTAGAAAATGCAGGCTGGGGTATAAGTGCATTCCTGTATTATGTTCAGCGCACCCTCCCCGGCTTCCTCTCACCATTTCCCCTGCTTGTGTCCCAGTTGCCTTCTTAAGGGCCATTTCAGTGCTTTATAAGCTCCAGTGTAGTTTGTTAAAGCACACCTTAGAGACCTGCGGAACCGAGCTTGCAGTTTAAACAGTATTTACCCAGCAAGCACTGTGGCCTGATGCAATTCTCCAGTAAAAATACAACACAATAATAAAATTGTTAATATTTTAGCATCCGATTTCCTGAAGCCAATTATTCCATCTAAACGTGACTGATGATCCTTTCTACTTAATTATTTAGTGTGCACTAGAACACAGTTAGCCATACAGAACTCAGGTTAGACCTGTTATCACTGAGAACATTGACGCCGTTATACCCAAACCTCGACAAACTCCTCAGTGAACAAACATGTATCTGTTTTCTCACCAGCCGCGTTCAAAAGTACAACACTACTGCTAACGGCATGCGCTTTCTACTATAATGCAGTCACAATTTTGACAGTCATCTTCTTTCTTTAACCACATATGACCCATGTGTGTTTATTGAGTGTGTATAGGCAGTTTTCCTGCTTTAGTAAGTATTTGAATAAGAGAATAAATTTCAAAAGACTGCGTGTGTGTGCGTGTATCTGTGTGTGTGTGTTCAGATTGGCAACCATTTTAGCCAAGAGAAACCATGAAGCACAGATAAGGCAGGAATTTACCATTAGCAAACTGATTACAAGGAGAAACTGGACCAGGTTAACACTTTTAATGAACAAAGTCACTTAATAGTAATGTATAACATAACATTACAATTATTTAGTCATGTGCTATATTGTTAACTTCTTTTGTCAAACCAGTATCATTTTATAACCTCATATATGTACAAGACTGATATGATTAAAATCAAATGTAACAGAATCCCCCTGAAAGTTGTGGTAAATATTAAATATTGACCATTTTACCGGATTATACAGTGGGCCAAAAAGTATTCAGTCAGCCACTGACTGGTTCTCCTACTTAGAAAGATGAGAGAGGTCTGTAATTTTGATCATAGGTAAAAAACTTCAACTATGAGAAAAAATACAGAACAGAAAGTGGATAGTATGTCTTCCATTTTCTTACAATTACTCCCACAGTTGATTTATTCACACCAACCTGCTTGCCTATTGTAGATTCACTCTTTCCAGCCTGGTGCAGGGCTACAATTTTCTTCTTGGTGTCATTTGACAGCTCTTTGGTCTTAGCCATGGTTGAGTTGGGAGTGTTTGAGACTGTGGACAGGCGTGCTTTATAGAGGAGGACAGAAGAGCTTCTTAATGCAGGAGATGGATCCTCAAGTTTTCTATGGCACATCAAAAAGGTATAAAGAAAAGGTGGTACAGCCAGGTGATGAGAGTGAGGATGAGATGTCATATAGTGATGAGGAAGATGAGGTCATAGTGACAGGCAGGGTGAGAGTGAGAGTGAAGGTGTAGATGAGGATGGAGATGAGGATGAAGACAGAAGTACCACAGTTGTAGAAAATCAGAGTGAGAATGAGGAACTAGATAATGGTGAAAATAGAGGTACAGTATCATGCTTGATTAGAGTAGGATGATTGTTAAATTCAATACAATACATGTAATTTGCAAGTTTTTTCCATGTCCTCACAATGGTTGTTTTTTTTCAGAAGCCTCCCAGCAGCAATACACTCGAGCTAAGAACTTAGAGTGGAAAAAATGCAGGACAATCCTTCCAGTACCACAGTGGAGAGGTAGATTACAGAAGGCAATGTATGTGAAACATCCTGCTGAATACTTTAGAGGCCTCACACGCAGCTGCATTGAAAATAAAGTAGAGCAAACCAATCTCTATGCCATACAGTGTGATCCTTTCCTATACTCAAATTGACAGCTGAGGAGATTGAACAAATTATTTGTATTTGTTTCTATATGTCAATCTTTGTACTTCCAGGATGCCGATTGTACTGGCAGTCAGCAACAAGGATCGACTGTGTTGCAAACACTATCGCCTTGCATTGCTGGGAGGCTATCAAGCACAATCTACACTGACAACTTAAAGCAAAGTCCTACTGGAGACCCAGCTTTGGACAAGCTGTACAAAGTGTGCCCACTGCTGACATCTCTTTTGGAGAAGTTTCAGGCAATTCCAATGGATGAAAATCTTTGTGTGGATCAGCAAATTGTCCCTTTCAAGGGGAAAAACCCCATGAAACAGTACTCAAGAAGCCAAAACACTGGGGATACAAAATCTTTGTTCTTGCTGATAGCAGTGGCATAGTCTATAACTTTGAGGTGTACACTGGGTGTATCTCCCCCTGTAATGACATAGTGCTAATACTGTAAAGAATCATTCCAGACAATATCTCCCACAAGTTGTTCTTTGACAATTGGTTCTCCAGTGTTGACCTGCAGATACTGCTGGAAAAGAGGAAGATCCACTGTCTTGGCACTGTCAGAACCAATCGTCTTGCTGGATGCAGTCTCCCCACTGATCAAGACATGAAGAGGAATGGAAGGGGGGCTTTTGAGGAAAAGGAGACCATATATAATGGGGTTACACTCAGGGCTGTGAAGTGGCATGTCAATTGTGCAGTCACTCTCCTCTCCACTCCTCAACCACTGTGATGAGATGGGACAAATAAAGGAAGACTACAGTTCAGGTGAAATGCCCAAGTATTGTCTCCATGTACAACAAAGGGATGGGTGGAGTTGATCTACTAGACTCCCTCATTGCCCTCTACAGAACAAAGATTCGATCCAAAAAGTGATATCACCGAGTGGTCTTTCACATGTTTTTCATCTAGCTGTTGTTGAGGCCTGACTCCTCTACCGGAGAGATAGCAGAGACTGTCACATCCCCATAAAGGATGTGTGCAGCCTTGCAAAATTCAAAGCTGAAGTTGCAGCATGTCTCTGTAGCGAGAGGAAGGCCTTAAAGAGAAGGGGGAGACCATTACAGCACAATGAGGAAGAACATCCTGAAAAGCATCCAAAAACCCCTGGAGAACCACAACCATCAACACTGGTCAGACAGTGTTGATCAGACAGGTCACTGGCCTGTTTGGGATGAAAAAAAAGGGCCATGCAAATACCCAGGCTGTTCAGGCATTGTAAAAGTACAGTGTTCAAAATGTTCTACATACCTGTGTTTTTCTGTTGAAAGGAATTGCTTCCTTAACTTTCATAAGCAGTGAGGTACACTAGTGAGAAAGGAGATTTTGTGTGTATGTACTTGCAAACATGCAGGTCCGTGTGTGTATGTGCATGCGTGTAAGGATAAGGTGCATATTAGGATAAGGTTGTGGTGGTTTTCATTATTTTACCTTGAAACAACATTAATTGTAAAGTCTTGATATGATAATTTGATGATATGATGATTATATTGTATTTGTGTTCCAAGATGGTACAATGTTGCCTGAGAACAACAGATTGATATAAACTGTGACTTTTTATGAAATATGAAACGTGTAATAGGCGACACGGTGGCTCGTGGGTAGCACTGTCGCCTCACAGCAAGAAGGTCCCGGGTTTGATCCCCGGGTGGGGTGGTCTGGGTCCTTTCTGTG
>JAOVYV010000048.1:5533000-5553545 GCA_025674545.1 Hassar affinis | reverse complement strand
AAAATCATCAGTATTAAAACAATAAAAGACCTGAAATATTTCAGTTGGTGTGCAATGAATCTAAAATATATAAAAGTCTAATGTTTATCAATACATTACAGAAAATAATGAACTTCATTACAATATGCAAATTTTTTGAGAAGGACCTGTATGTTGTAATGAAGGCTGTACTAACATTTAGATTCTCATCAATGTTGTAAAAAGAAAAGTGATAAATATAAACCACATGTATGTATTTTGTTGATAATAATAATCAACAAAATACATACAATAATAATATAATGTACTTGACATTTGAAGCAAACCTCAAAGTGCTACAAGTTAGAAGCATCACTACATGAGAAAACAAATGTAACTCCTTAAAATCAGTAGCAATCAGCAGATTAATTAAAATTCATGTCATTAAAGGTCACTGACTTCACAGGCCCTGTTTAGAAAAAAACAGCCTTGTGAAAACAGTTTATGCATTAAACGTTGGAGTATGTAGGGCAGACATGAATAGATGGCTTTTTCTTTCTTGATTTCATGACTGTATATTTTACAGATACCTCTTTGTAATAAATTAATCATTGATCATAACTCAGTATTATTATTTTATCTGTAGATGGATATAGGACACTTTTTTGTAAAGGCAGCAGCTACTCCAGAGGCCAGTCAGGTGAGAGGAATTTTACAGTTTAAATAAAATAAATTAGCATTTGATAAAAATACTTGTCACTAAAGGCAGGAAAGGAGAGGGAGGAAAAAAGAGGAAGGAGACTGTGACCTGGACTGGACTGAAGAAGCAGGTTTGATGGAGGTTAGTGATTGAGAAGAAAGCAAGCTAGTGGCCACTGTTTAAGCCACATAGTGAATTAGATTTTATATGATTGTTACTCATTCTAGGTATAAAATAATAGTTTTCTCATGATGAAAGTTATTTGAGGTATTTACGTTTTTAAGAAAGGTTTAGTCCAAATTAGATTTAAAAAGCTATTTTGTCCAGTACTGCAACTTTTGGTTTATTCATTTTTGTTGGGGTTTTGCCAATATCCCTTTTGTCCTCTGGCTGAGAATGTAGTGGACTTTAATAATATTTCCTTGTGTGAAAATAAATAAAAATAAAATTAAAAAAAAAATTTTTTTGCTGTCAAATGTACCATTGTCCTAGAAATTCAGTCATCCAGGGTATTAAACATGAATGCAACTACAGCCCAGATACACACTGGACCAGTCTATATTCTCAGTATGTGAGTCGTGTATTTAGGACCTGCTACTGCAAGTAACATTGTTGATCTGTACCTCTTATTAGTGGATGTATAGTAGTTAAAGTTATATAAGATCTGTACCTAATATACACTTTGAATGACAAGTATCTTTAAAGACATTTGCTGCTATGAGGCAATTTCTACAAATAGTATGTTTTTAATGTTGTCAGTTTCGTAATGCAGATGTTTTTGGGTCATTTTTTAAAAATTCTCCTAGGGGGCTTACCTCTAGACCCCCCTCACTCTAAGTCTGGGTCCTTTCTGTGTGGAGTCTGCATGTCCTCCCCGTGTCTGGGTGGGTTCACTCTGGGTACTCCGGTTTCCTCCCACAGTCCAAAGATATGCAAGTTAGGTGAATTAGACATACCAAATTGTCCCATGACTGTGTTCAAAGGTTGAGTTTGTGTACTGATTAAAGACTTGTGCATCAATGCAACCTTGCATCTGTCATCTGAATAGCCCCCCCCTTATAGCCTAAGATAAGTGAGCAATTACAAATGAGACAAACTACACTCAGCTGCAAACAAGTTTCAGGGGCGTGGCCAGTGCAAAGCTTTTACACACCAGGAAGAAACCCAGACAGGAAGTTTCAGGACAATTTACAGAAGTTACACATCATTAACATTCAACAGCAGTAAATGCCTGTTTATTAGTCACATATTAGCCAAATATGTGACATGCATTATGTGATATCTTGTGTCCACATGCAGAACAAAAAACACCAGGAAAACACACAGATGTTTTTTTTAAAAATCTGTGATCTACAAGAGCATGCACTAGGGCATTTTGTTGTTTTCCTCATTTGAGGAATTTAATTAAACATGCAATTCAACTACACAGTCTGTGGCTAAGGAATTTTTCTGCTTTGATTTTTGCCCCTGGTTTGATTTGCTTAAACTTACAAAAAAACACCAAGTTCTGCGAGAAATAATTTGAATAATTTATTGGATGCTGGAGAAGAAGCGAGTGGAGGAAGCGAGTGAAAATGTGTCATGCTAACTGATTCAGAAGCTGTGCGCTAGCTTCAGTTACACCTTTTTTTTGTTTATGTGTTTGCATAAATTTTTGATCCCAGTTAGTTTTTGATCAGGGTTAGTTGTGTTATCATTTTTGATTATTGTTTTTTGTGTTATCATTTTTTTTTGATCACGGTAAGCTGTGTTATAGATTTTTGATTATTGTTATACATTTTTGGTCAGGGTTAGTTGTTTTAGAATTTTTCATTATTGTCATTTGTGTTATAATTTCTTGATTATGGTTAGTTGTGTTATACATTTTTGATTATTGTTATTTGTGTCATACATTTTTGATCAGGGTTAGTTGTGTTAGAATTTTTGATCAGGGTTAGCTGATGTCTGCTTGTTGACTGAATCCAGCTTCAAAGGGAACCACTGTATAATTCCATGCATTCTTGAAATGTCAACCTGTTTTCACATCTGCACCTGTACAATTGATTGATTTATTTATAGCTTGTATTAAGCATGCATTTTATAAACTAGCAAAATAGCAATGACATGGCTAAATGAAATAAAGAGTATTATTTCACTGTCAGTGAAAGTTGCATTGTGTTAAACACAGGGCTGCACTGACCTGATCCTGAAACCATTGATACAGATCCTCATATATGTTTGGCTCAACTCCTGGATCTGTCTGGGATTTGAAGAGGCTTTCTCAGATCTTCCTGTCTCATCCAGTGACATACAACATTTCTTATATATTACTATATCACATGTGATGATGCATACACCACAGAGCATGTGCATGAAGACAACAGCTGGCTTTGTTACCTTAAGGATGTCAGCATCAGACCATGAACATGTATCAGGTGAAACAAGGAGTTTTCATATTATCCTGTCAAAAAGAACAAAGAAAGAAAGAAAAACAAGGATCTGTGCAATTGATTATACAAGCCTGATGTTTAAACATAAGTAAGAAAAGTAGGGAAGACACTTGACCACCTCTGGATTCTTGCACCCAGCACCAAGGCTTGGGTTGCCAAGTTACAATCTGACACCCCCCCTCCTCCTAGAGAAAGTGTAGAGAGAGAGAGAGAGAGAGAGAACAATCTGCTTTTTGTAATGTCCTTGTGACTTACTTGTGTGTGTGTCAGGTGTTCCATGGTGCCTTGGAAGAATTCTGTAAACTGAGACACCAGATACTACACTCAATAAAAATGGGAGCTTAAACATATTTTATGATCATGTGCCACCGCATTGCCAGCTCACAACTCCATGGTTCGATCCTGAGTTAAGGTTACTGTCTGAGTGGAGTTTTAGCATGTTTTCTTATCAAAACCAGTTTCGTCCCATCTCTTCCATCCTCTGGGATCTCTCATCCTCCTATAAATATGACAGGAGGTGACCTGGCTAGGAACCGGCCCTGCAGTTGAACGGGTGTGTGTGAACGTTGCTCTGAGATCGACAAGCTCACCGTCACCGTCACTGCATTCCCGACTCACATGAGGGATAGGCTTTGACCAGGATAAAGCACTTCCAGAAGATTCAATCGAGTAAATGAATGGGCACTATTGAAATGGGTAGGAATAAGAGATTTCTCGGCAAAGAGCCCCATGTAAATAGTGTTTTTTTAAATTGTTATTTAAATTGGAGTAGTGACTTTGACAAAAATCACAAGGTTTCTCACTTTTGAGCTTCCTTCTACTGCACATTAAATTCTGAATAAAGCAGCTTTATAGAAACAAGAGCAATAAGCGACGATGAAAAGGCTCTGGCACGAAGCGTGAAAAATGAAAGAACCTCATGTTTCATTTCAGCAGTTTCTCAATAATGGTTTCCAAAGAACTTGTATGAATTAATGTGGAAGAACATTAAATTAATGATTAGTGTTAAAGATTAGGGTGACACTCAGCATTTATTATACAGTTGTTCTTTATGTGAACTTTGTGTGAAATCACCTCCATCACGGAAAGATTACAGTCAGGTGGTCATGACTACAGAGAAGCAGTATCTCAGTGTAGCAAGAAAACACAAGAGCACACAGAAAGAGAATATTGGACTTCATTTTCAATAAATATCCATCCATCCATCCATCCTGCATTATTGTGATTTACTTTTCCAGCAAAAAAAAGTTCAATGTTACACAGAAATGTTTGTATGTCAGTAACTAAAGCAACACATTACAGACCTCACAAAGCACTTTTCAGTAAAAAAAAAAAAAAAAAAAAACGTAATGAAGGCTGCTGGGGTTTACATGCAAAAAAAAAAAAGAAAAAGTGTGGCAAGTGTGACAGTGAAAGTCTCCAGAAGAGCTGTGGCAGATTCTCCAAGACAGGCAGGCATCAAGTTCAAAATGAGTGAATATTTGCAAAAAACAATAAAGTTTATCCATTTGAACATTCAATATCTTGTCTTTGTAGTGGATTCAATTGAATATGGGTTGAAAAGGATTTGCAAATCATCCTTTTTTTTTACATTTACATTTATGGCATTTGGCAGACATGCTTATACAGAGTGACTAACATTTATCTCATGTATACAACTGAGCAGTTGAGGGTTAAGGGCCTTGCTCAGGGGCCCAACAGTGGCAGCTTGGTGGTGCTGGGGCTCAAACCCCCAACCTTCTATTCAGTAACCCAACACCTTTATTGAACCACCCGTTTTTATTCATGTCTAACACAATGTCCCAACGTCATTGGAATTGGGGTTGAACAATGTGTGCAGTTTTATAAGGAAATTAGCCAGTAAGTTTTACTGAGCATTTTGGAGAATCTGCCACAGCTCTTCTTGAGACTTTGACTGTCACACTTACTTCTTTTTTATTGAATGCCAAACCCAGGAGCCTTCATTCTGTTTTTCTCTGAAAAGTGCAGTTATGTAATGTGTTGCTTTCATTACTGACATACAAAAATGTTTGGTTAAGATTACATTTTTTGTTAGAAATATAAATATAAAATCTTTTTGTACTGACTCAATGGGGTGCCTAAGACTTTTGCACAGTATTGTAAATTTCTAAGAAAAGTAAAATAAATGACACAAATACTAACAGGACCAGGATGTAATTAGCAATAATGATACTGATCCAGCCTATCCAGCAGACGGCACAGCGAACACTGGACACTTAGTGCTCATTTGTTGTCATGTAAAAAGCCGAAAGCAGTGTCTGATTAGGCAATCTGTGTGCATGTTTTTGCATCTGCACTGAATAGTCCTGCTACTACCTCAAAAATAGACCTACATCATTAGAGTCCAGAGAAAATGTGTTTTATTTGGCTTGCACTGTGGCGCCTTGAACCGTTTGATAACAGGCAAGGAATCATGAATTGTCTACTGTTATTATGAAACACAATATGGAAAGGTACGGCTGATAGATCAGACACACAAGCAGACACCCACTTCAAAACTATTCCCATGTGCCTACAAGTGGGAACATTATTGCACAAGTTTCGGCTCCTCCCACTGCCAGACTCAGACTTGACTGGGAAGTTAAAAATCTGAGTAGTCACCTATCCTGTTTCTCATTCTAATTTCTCCGGGCAGAGCTCATTCTCCGGGCTTTTGAACAGAGATACGCTTTAGTGATCAAAGCTGCTGTTTCAGCTGGAGTCTGTTCCTCAAATCAAACTCAAGAGATTAAATACGACACAAGACAAGGGTCCTTTTACCAAAATAAAACAGCATGCAGTGAGGACAGGTACAGTGTGTTTGTTTAGTTAAAGTTGTTTGCAGTTAGTCAATTCAGGCACAATATTTACACTTACATACACATTTACACATGTATATCAAATAATTAACTCAAAGAAAAGAGTGCTCGGGAAAATATTTCATCAGTAGCACAAACATATATCAAGCATGTTATATTACATGTGGAAAATAAAAATAAATGATTCATTTGGTGCAAAAATGCATACAATTTTAAAAGCTAGGCAGCAGAGGCATGTTGTGAAATTGCTAAATTGTTGTTTCTAAACAGCAGTCAGTATGAACCTTAGTAGAAAAAAATGGTTATTGAGGAATAATACAAAAGTATGTAAAAAAATACATATACAAGTATATATACAAATCATTGGCAATGGGTGAAAATACACTTACATGAGACAGAGAATTTGGCACGTATGCGGTCTGTCCGGAAAGTAATGAGAATGAATCTCAGATAAACGGCAGGACTCCTTTCAGTTGCATTCTAGCCTTTGCGTTGCCCAGGCGTTTATTTTTGAGCAATGGTACCTCATCAAATTCTGCATGAAAATCTGTAAAAGTGCATCAGAAACTCTTGAAATGTTGAAGAAAGGTTATGGACAAACTACCCTGTCATCACCCAGTCGTTTAACAAGAGAGCCCGATTTCCTGAACAGAGTGATCACAGGAGGGGAATCCTGGGGGTTTGAGTACAATCCTGAGAGAAAAAGACAAAGTTCTGTATGGCACACAACGACATCACCTCTCCCAATCACTCATCATCATCTTGTTCTGATTCTCAAGGGATCGTCCATAAAGAATTCATACCAGAAGCCAAATGGCAAATGGAACATTTTACCCTGGAGTTTTGGAGCGTTTTAGGAAGAGGGTTTACAATTTGCACAGTCAGATCACCTCTTCATGGATCCTCCACCGTGTCAACACACCGAGTCACACTTCACGGGCTGTGAGAGATTTTTTGGCTGAAAAAAAAAAAACATTCCAGTCCTTCCACATCCACCCTAACGTCCTGACTTGGTGATTTCTTCTTGTTCCTCACAGATTTAAACACAGCCCCAAGTGTAAGCCCTACAGAGCGCAGGATTTTCATTCTCATTACTTTCTGGACAGACCTTGTATTTCAAGCATTGTATTTGTTTTGTTCAGTCTTTTCATGTAACAATTGTGCATTAAAATAGGGCTTGAAATGCTCAATTAATCAAATCTACAACAAAATAACATAAAACATATCAATGCTTAACACAGCATTTTGTTTTCCAGTTTGGCTTTTTGTGGTTCGTTATCATCATCAACAGACGTACTGTACACATCTTGCGGTGGTATAATGTATGTGAATCACACATAAATGATGGTAAACAGCCACGATTAAAACAACCAATCAGAGATTTGTTTGAAGCCATGTGAACATTAAAGCTGACTGCAGGTAGCCTGTATAAAAATAACTATTTCTCATATTTGCTAAAACTGTCACTATGTCCTGACAGTAGTCTGAGACAGAAAAATATCCCGCTGATTAACAACCGTGATAAAAAAACTCAAAAAAAGATAAGAAAACTGATAGCAAGATAATAGCCTGAGATAAAACAAGACAACAACATATAACATCCGTGTGCCCTTTCAGAGGTGAAGGGATGTACAGGACCTGAAAGGATTTAACACAGAGTTAGCCAAATTGCTGCTTGACAAATAAGGACCCCTGCTTCATTTATGTTTGAATAAAAGATAACTTTGGGAGTGCCAATACTTTTGATCAAACACAAGATTGTGTGTGTGTAAGCATATAGTAAGGGAGTGGGAGTGTAAATACATCTGATCAGACTGGTCATAGTGTGTATACAAACTGTTATTCAAGCAGAAGTACAGATGACAAAAAATTAGAAACTGAAATGAAAATCAATGGAAGTGGATGGGGAAAAAAGGGGGATAAAAACAAGTGTGGAGGGTAAACAAGTGCACGGATCCCTTAGCCTTATACAAATGCACCGATCCCGATCATGGCAGATGTTTTAGAGTTGGAACAGTGTCGATATTTAAAAAAAATGAAGCAGTTGAAATCCAGACAAAACTACACCGAATACTCCTGACACATAACAATAGCTACTGGCTTGCTGTCTGTGCTATTGAAATAATGTCCTAGCATATGCTACCTACAGTTCTTTCAGAGACACTGTGACATTAATTTTTCCACAAAGTTAGACTATTTATTGCTAAATACATACGTAATGAATTGAGGACCAAGTCTCTATCTAAACATACAGACAGGCGAAAGTCACAGTGAGGCAAGATATATCAAGCTCCATGGAGTTCAGTTCACGTTTGCCTAGTTCATTCCTACTGGTGTGTTTACTTGGCCTTGACAGTTGCCATGGCATTCTCCTCTGCAGGGAGGGTCTGTTTAGACAGGGCTGGAGCACAGGGCAGAGGGAGGGGCAGACCTGGAAGTTTTCATTAAAACTCATTAAAGCCAAGTCAACTCTCTTCTATATCCTACCAATGGTGGCTTTAAGGAGAATATAATTCACTGAAATGCACCCTGAGCTCTGTGATCTCCATTCTATCAGAAACAGATCTAAGAGTAGATCTAACATGTAGAGTTCGAACATTTTACGAACATGTACGAACATTGTTCATACATTTTAACACAGTGTTGATCGTTTAGTCAATAGCTTGGCATTACCTATTGTCAGAATTGTCTGTGAGAACTGTCTGTCAAAACAATTAACGGTGCATTCAGACTTATCAACATTAATTTGAGTAAAACGAACCCTGGTGCGATTGCTTTGTTAGTGCGGATTGTTAGAGTCAGTGTGAACGCGCACCAAATAACTCTGGTGCTGTTCGTTTACGGCATGAACGCTATACGAACCAAACACAGGACGTGATGTTACGAGTTGCGACACTAACATGACACGAGAGTATAGAGTGCATTGAAAACAAAAATGTTTTGACTCCTGTGCCACCTCCTTCTGTGTTTCCAGTTGATAAAAATACCATGAGGTCTACACAAAAGCCATGAGTACGTGGTGCATTGTTCAGATGATGTGCGTCATATACAGTATCATACCATTTTTTTAAAAACTTATTTTGGTTCGATTGTAAATTTGTCAGTGTGAATGCTAAGCCATAAACTAAAACCATAACTAAAATCTCACAATGTATCAATTTTCTGCTTTGGGCTGGTCCAAGAGATCAAACTTCAAGTCTGAACACACCCTTAGTCTCAGCTTAAGACTACAATTCTGGCTTTCCAGTACTGTTTGCAATGCTACCTTGGTTGTCTTTGTTCACTAGAAAGTGTGCATCAGAGGAGTGGCCACTTGCATTATATAGTGTTAAGGGGCTCTGGACAACTGTAATGCAATTTAGTTCTTGACTGTACAAAACAGTCTATTACTTTGATCCTATCGGCTTGCTAATTTACATTTACACACAAACATCATTAATTTTTTATATTTTGAAAACAGTGTCTACACCTGTGTGGATTTGATCTGTCTGTCCTGAAATAGCTATAAATATGGTGATGGGGATTTAACCAAGAGAAACGTGAAGGTAAACTGATTCAGACATGCCTAAAACTAATACTCATTTCATGTACTAACAGTACTGTGGATTATGGGTAAACTTCACATGCTATGTCATGGAATTCACCACTATGCTTTTGAACCAGATCTAGATCGTATCACACTGTATATTGCACTATATCCTGAATACGATGTCATTTCGGGTACATTTGTGATGTACTATGTCTATACGGGGCAGTCGTCCTGGGGGGCGGTGCTGAAGGCAGTGGTCCGTAACAGGTCCAGGCAGTTGATGAGGATGAGCGTTCCTGTTAAGTGCCTCCAGCGCTTGGTGATGGGGCTCTTCATTCTGTCGAGGCCAGTGTGAAGCTCCTGGAGTATGTCCCTGTAACTGTCGCCGATCTGAGCCGCCCACGTTACCAGGAAATCAAACGCCGGCTTCCACATGGCCTGAAATGGGCAAGGATGTAGAAGAAATTAAGAGAATGGCAAATATGGATCGATATACACTGAAGTACCAGAAAAACTGGTAATGGAGCCTAGGCCATATACATAGCAACACCACCTATGCATGTCATTGGTTGCGTCCACCAGGGAGCATAGACATCTATGGAAGCTTCTCGAGCCGTTTCCGCCGTAAGAATGGCAAGTTATCATGATTATTGCGGTTTAAAAGTTGGAGCTAGTGAGATGGGCCATATCATTTCTGAGGTAGAAGCAAAGTTTGGATTTTCATGTATGAGCATTTCAAGGGTATACTTTGACTACAAGAATTCCGGCAAAACCTCAGTGCCTCAGTCTGGGTGAACGTGAGCAGTGTAGCCTGGCGAGAATCATTTCACGTGATAGGCATGCAACACTGCCTCAAGTAACATTGGAATTCAATGCTGGGGCCTCAACGAACATCAGTGTGAGGGGACTGTGCAACGTTCCCTCCAAGATTCTTTGGGGAACCCACCAAGTATTAACTGCTATACCAGTTTTTCTGGTGCTTCAGTGTAATCATGATAGAGCAGGGGCTAGCAGGCAATATCCGCCCACCACAATTTATTAAAGTGTAACATTTTAACCAGAAAAAAAAATTGTTTTCATTGGAGTTTATATGAAATGAGTAAGAAAATGTATGGTCCGTGGTGAATCTCCCACTGTTCATCTTCCACTTAAGGAAGATGAATGAGCTGGACATTAACTTTTACCTTTGACTGTGTGTGTGTGTGTGTTTGCTCCACACCTCGCTCTCGATCACCCCATCCGTGCCTCGGTAAGGAGCCTCATAAGAATCCATCTGTTTGCGTGACATTTTTGCCAGTTTTTCTGCAAGCTCTCTCCAGCGGTCAGCCACTTCCACTGCTGCAGTCAGAAGTGCAAAGTCCTTCAACAGCCGAGCCACCAGCCCCTGACAGTCCAGTTTCAACAAAGCCTGAAATGACAAAAAACATTGTTGTGATCCACTCACACCAGTACAACACACACTAACACACCACCACCACATCATTGTCACTGCAGTGCTGACAATGATCCACAACCCAAATAGTACCTGATCTGTGCTGGTCCTGTGGGGGTCCTGACCATTAGAGAACATAGTAAAGGGGACTAACAGAGTGTGTAGAGAAACAGATGGACTACAGGCTGTAATTGTAGAACTACAAAGTGCAGCTATATGGGAAGTGGAACTGAGAAAATGGGAAATGAATGTAGAGAAAAGGAGGTTATGCCTGATCGGTGTATGTACATATACGTGTTGCTGTAATTATATTGCTGCAAGTTGAAACAACTTTCCAAGTAGACGTTATCCTGCATGATAGTGTCCTGTTTTCAGTTTCAGCACATGCTCTGGCATGCACCCTTGCCACAAAGCTGAGAGACATGGAAAAGAAAACATGAGACTAACACATTCATTCACGTACACAACCGAAAGCAACAATCAGCCCGAAAGGATCAAGACCTGGTGCAGTCTGCAAATCCAACAGCACTTCTACTTGAATTAAAGGAAGTGTTATACATATTAGCGAAGAGTGTATTGTGTCACATTACAAGGTTAGCTGGTTAAATGAAATCCTCTGAGCTGAAGCATGTATGTGCATGTGGGTGTGTGTGTGTGTGTGTGTGTGTATGTGTACACAGCACTTTGGCACACAGGATGAGCTGTTTCTGTCAAGTAACTGAATATAATGACTGTGCTTTGATGAACTTGCAGATAAGGCTCTCAGCGAGGAATTTACGTGCTAGTACAAGCATAACGCGCCATCCAGTCCTATCCAACTGGGAAACACTGGAGGAAGTAGGAACATCCGGGTTGGGGTGGATGGAAAAAAGACCAGCGTTTGTTTGGTTTTATGCGGCTTGCTGCTTCTCTTCTCTCTGGCCTGTGCTTCAGTAGCTGAAGTTCAATGAAGTTTTCAGAGATTTCTTTTTGCCGCAGCTGCTCCTTCAAAGAAAAATGATCTCAGGCTCATTTTATAGTATATAAACATGGACCAGGACACACACACACAGTCTTTGTAGGGTATTTGCATTGACCTCTATGCTACTTTATCTAAACAACGTTATGTCTCACAGATCTCCCAACTCAGTTTCAACATTAACCTCAATGTTTACTTAAAAGTTATTTTTTGGCTCTTTTAAATGTCCTTTTTCATCTATTTTTCAAAAACCATGTTTACTCAAAATAGTTTATAGTTTTAGCAAGCATCCTCCTCTGACATTATTATTAATGTAGCTAATTAATATGCTGCACCTAAATCTTATCCTAACCCTAACCTCAGTAACCAAACCCAAAGCAAATATCCCCACAAAGTCAATATATGAGCTATTCCAATTTTTTTCAGACACACACACACACACACGGTCCATGAGGTCTGTGATGTCCAATTTCACAATTCCTGTGGGATGGAATGCTCGGTATGACAGGAAATTGGGGGAAGGTTTATGTCTGATAACCTCGAGGATCAACTCAAGCCAGACCAAGAGGTTCTGAATTCCTACCCATGTTTTGTTCACCAAGTGATGGGGTAAGTGAAGATATTCTTCCTATTTATTAAATGTAAAATGTAAAACAGTATCGAGGCAGCTTGCTAAACAAATCCACCAGTGATAAGATACATCACTACATGGTTACACAGCCGGACCATTTAAGTGTACGTTCGATTCCCTGGAAGATTACTAAAAATATTCCCTGCAAAGAAGACAGCCATATGTTTTCATATTAGAGGTAAAGATGAAGCCAAGAAAAAGTAAGTGGAGTCTCATGACCAGCTCTGACATCATCACAAGTCAAGATCTGACTGGGTGAATTATTTAATATGTAATATATTAATTTCCCATATCTGTATTCTAATTTCTAATATACAATGGAATAAATAGGACCCAATGTTCTGGCAGTGAACAGTTAGAAGCAGAGGAACTTCTGACAACTAAACATAATCAGAGGAAATTGTCCCTTCTGATTTTCCCCCCACCAACATCCCTTTCCACTGTGTTCATAAGAGGTGTGGATATTAACGGTAACAAGATCAATTTCGTTTTATATTATATTAACTGACTGTGTCACTCTCATAATCACATTTTTATACACCCGTGTTGGAATTATCTCAACCACTTCTCTCTGTACTGTGATAACAATATGGGCCCCTATTTGGGGTTGGGGTTTCCTTGCCCATGGTTTTAGGGCATTCCAAAAAGTACTTAACAGAAGTAAAGGAAGTATGAACCAGAATATATTTAAGGAGCAATGATGAAGACAATTTCCTGTTGTCAGACCACATTTTTACAAACAACTCCATTTGTAGCCAATAGCCAGGATACTGGGCTACTCTGCTCTAAACTGGTTTATGCACTGCACTGTGTGTGATTAGAGAGGAGAGTGCAGGGTTCAAAATGACAGAACTATCATGGCCAAATTCTGGGGAGCATGTTTAGATCAGCAATTCATATTCCACTGGCTACAAATGTTCCTTGTGCAACTCTCAGACAGAGAGAATCACACCACTCCAATCTCAAATAAACATCTTGGATCTAACCCTACCTTCATACTAATACATTTTCATTGTAAAGAAGCATTTTAAAACAAAAATGATTTTTGTCCAGACAAGCGTTTCAGCTCCATATCAGAAATAATATTTGTCCATACTAACACACCTGAAGCCACAGGACACAGGGATTGTCTATATCGCTCAAATAACAGCTTGCATCCTGCATGTAGGCAGTTATAGTGATATAAAATGCAGAACTGAACTGCACAACAGCTACTAACAAAGACGACAAGAACAGTAACACTTCCATGTTGAATTCACTGCTGGTAGGCAAGGCTGATGCTGTTTGTTTTCTTCCGGAAAAGAATCAGAGGCTTGAAAACTCTGAAAACTTACAAAAGTGAGGCATTTTAAAACTGAACATATTAGAGTGGACAGCCTTATACCTCGTTATTATCACACCTAACCAAAGTTGCCACACTGATCCAAGTAGTTATTGGACAAAGGCATGATTGCAATTGCTTTGACTCCACTCACTTTTGTTCAGAATTCTTGTGGATTCCATCCAGTTATAGATTTGAGGGGGGCAAAATTCTTTCAGTGTAACCAGTGGACAGGTTCAGGGACTGTATAGATCTTTTCAAGCGCTATTTCCATGATCCCCCAGGAACTCAGACTTGTGTCTTTGATGATTTCTTTCCAAGGTCAAAATTATACCCCTTTAAGCTTTGGGTCTGGGTGTCTGCTTAGCACTGTTGCCTCACAGCAAGAAGGTCCTGGATTCAATCCCAGATGGAGCGGTTTGGGTCCTTTCTGTGTGAAGTTTGCATGTCCATCTATGTAGGTTTACTCTGGGTACTCTGGTTTCTTCCCACAGTCCAAAGACATGAACTTGAACATGTGCATCAATGTAACCTTGTTCCTGTCATAAATAGCCATATATGCTGAAGGGACATTAAAAAAACAAATAAACAAACAATTTAACTTTGGGTCATGATTTAGCACCACATACATTTTTATGATACATGGCCATTGACAAGATAGCCACCCTCCAATCTCTTCACACATACTGAGGTGCACAGCCTCACAATGAACTCAGAAAAGAGTGCATTAAGACCAAAACAGGCCATATTATATTCTCTGGGAATGCTAGCCACTCTGTAACTCCAGACATTATGCCTGCCACTCAATTTGAGTTATATGCGGTACTGGCTCCTGTTAAAAGTGTTGAAAGTAGTCAAGGCAGCTATGGGGGGGTCCCTCTGGGCTCTATGGAGGGGATTATAAGCTTGCTTGTGAACAGTGCCACAGGTTCACAGGGGCACGTGATCCCTCAGGAGATCAAAACACATCAACCAGCCGTGTCTCTACTCAGAGAGGTGTCAGAGCACTTGGAAACGTTTGGCAAAGTACAGGTGGACTTCTTCACAGATGCCATGTCAACAAGTGTGTTGGGACACTACTGGCCTCATGACACACTATACTTTGTTCCTTACTGACTATTTGAATGTTGGACAAAATTCAGCATCCAAGCCGCTGAGTCCAAATCATGGCCCAAAGATGGCCGACAGTGGTTTCCAGTGTTACTTTCACCAGTGATTGGAAATCATACAGCTCATATTTAAACTTAAAAATGGCTATTTTTAAAGCATGGGTTCTGTAACAAAAAAGGTAAAACCTGGATCAATAAGACAATCGAATACTAAAACAGAAGATGGTGATTAAGGTGAATTTAAACCATGGGAGTGTGTCTGTGTCTTGGCCTGGCCCAAATACAGGATTGTGTGTTTGAACAACAGGCATCTCCTGCTGCGCACACAGTCCTGCTGTTAAGATGCAAACAATAAAAAGGAAACATCTGTTCAGCCAATTTGACACACCCTGGCCTTATTCCATCTTCCACCAATATGGAACAGAACACTAAACAAGCTAGCCTGGGCTGCTCGTACCCTCAAAGATGCTCGCTTTGTGTGTGTTAAAACATTCATCTCACTGATGAAATCTGACATCCATAGGGATGTCCGCTGATGAAATGCAACTGACCAAAAAAGAACCTTGCTTGATCTTAGGGAAATAAGTATGTACAGTATCTTACAGAATTTTTCAAAGCAGAATATTCATTCATTCGTTTTCTTAACTGCTTATTCCTTTTCAGAGTCACGGGAGAGCCGGTGCCTAGCCGGCAACATAGGGCGCAAGGCAGGAACAACCCTAGACAGTGCACCAATCCATCGTAGGGCACACACACTCACACACTAGGGCCAATTTAGAGACACCAGTCAACCAACCGTGCATGTCTTTGCACTGTGGGAGGAAACCGGAGTACTCGGAATAAACCCACGCAGACAAGGGTAGGACATGCAGACTCCACACAGAAAAGACCCAGACTGTCCCACCCAGGGATCGAACCCGGGACCTTCTTGTTGTTGGGAGACGGTGCTACCCACCGAGCCACCATGTCACCCCAAGCAGAATATTGAATTACAATTTATTTTATTATGCATTTATTATGTGTATCAAATGTGATGATACTCATACAACTAGCATGCTAGATTTACCTGAAGCTAGTCCCTAAATAATACAATTAGAGTCTGGAACTGTATGTCACCTCAAACTGTAAACATACCTAAACTGCCAGGTACAGCAAGATGGATGGATCAATTAATTTCACAGGCCAAGGTAGACCTTGACAGCTTGATAGCTTTGCTTTTTAGACTGTATTTTAGCTAGCCAGCTAGATAGCATCTATTATCCTGAGAGATACACAGAGCTTATACAGTACTGTGCAAAGTCTTAAGCACCCTATTGCCGCCTTCATTATGTTTTTTGTCTGAAAAGTGGCCCGTTATATAACGTGTTGCTTTTGTTACCAACATACAGTGCTGTTTTTAGGCAGCTGTGGAAAAATGCTATAAACCAAGGATGCGTTCAAGCATACAAATAATATTTGTTTATTTTTATCAATTTACAAAATGCAAAGTGAGTGAGCCAAAGACAAATCTAAATCCAATCAGTATTTGGTGTTACTACACTTTGCCTGCAAACCAGCATCAACTCTTATAAGTACACTTGCACAAAATCATGGATTTTGTAGGATTATAGTCAGGTGTATGATCAACCAAATATACCAAACTGATTCTAATGATCATCAGTTTCACATGTAGGTTGAAACACAGTCATTAACTGAAACATAAACAGCTGTGTAGGAGCTTAAAACTGGGTGAGGAACAGCCAAATTCTGCTACCAAGGTGAGGCTGTGGAAGACAGTTTCATGGCACAGGGCTACACCATGGCAAGACTGAGCACAGCAACAAGACACAAGGTAGTTATACTGCATAAGCAAGGGCTCTCCCAGACACAGACTTCAAAACAGACTGGGGTTTCAAGATGTTCTGTTCAAGCTGTTTTCAAGAAGCACAAACAAACAAGCAACTTTGAGGATCGTAGACGCAGTGGTCAGCGAAGGAAACTTAATGCAGCAGATGACAAACACATCAAGCTTATTGCCCTTTAAAATGAACTGATGCTAGATGAACTGATGCTATTTAGAAGGCAAAGGGTGGTCATACCAAATATTGATTTTATTTAGATTTCTCTTCTGTTCATTCGCTGCATTATGTTAATTGATGAAAATAAACTTTTAACACTTGCATTATTGGAAGCATTCTTAATTTTACAGCATTTTTTCACACCTGCCTTAAACAATTGCATAGTACTGTACATTTTTGTATAACATTTAGTGGACTTCAATAACAACATTTTTACCTGAAAACAACAGGCTTTTGCACAGTACTGCATATAAAACACTTGGGCCATGTCAGTACACCATTAGTTTGTGTTAGTCTCTCTGAATGTGTACCAACTTGGCATGCATAGCCTTTTGTAAATTTGCATAGTTAACATTTATCCATGTTGTAGAGCATGGTGTAGCACCAAACATGCTACAGAGTGTTCTTATGCTTACAGTAGAATAGAATAGAATGCCTTTATTGTCATTATACATGTACAATGAGATTGAAATTTTCTATATCAGCATTTTCTATATCAGAGAAAGCAACAGTTTAAAATCTTACATCCAGTAACTTAAGTTTTTGAGGGGAAAAAAAGCAAATACTGTGCAGAATCTTTAATTCAAATAAAATGATACATAAGCACTTTGATTTAAAAACATTTAATCAGTACGTACCGTGAAGAGTTCTTTTTGGAAAGACTTCCTTTGCTTTTCGTCAGATGTGTTGCAGTCTTCTTTAAGCTTCTCAAGAACACAGGCCACTTTTTCTGGCTCAGTGTTTGGCTCTGAACGACAAAAGTGTTCCAGGGGAAGGTTCACATAGCCCAAGGCATCAGCAAATGCTCTCCAGCTATTTATGTTTTCCATCAGTATAGTCCTCAGTGAGGAATACATGTAAGTCAGACATTTGCAGGGTATTAGAATTTGGTCTAAAAGAAGAGCAGAGGTTAGCTCAGGCCCCTTTAAATTAACTGGTTTTACTTTTCCCATTATAAGAATGTTCTTGGCATGTACCAATCCAATTTTGCCATAATAGTATCCAATGTACCACTCCTTGGTCCAAAGATGCCCCTTAACTTTGATTTTCTCTTCACTCAAAAGTGCCACCACATCCCCTTTCATGTACTCCAGCAAATACTGGCTCTTTGTCTGTCTAAGAACAGTTTTAAGCAGCTTTCCAAACTTGATATTTTTGACTGGTCTGTCCTGGAACACAGGGTATTTTGTGACTCCTATGAGAGGTGACAGTACAGTTTTGTGCATGTCCTTTTTCTTTAAAAAGCGCCTCTGCACTGAACTTGTTACAACCTTTGGTGGAGGAGGGGGTGTCTGGACACAAAACTGGGCAAGGATGCAGTCCTGGTCATCTTTAACCTGAATACGCAAAGTGAAGTCTGGGATGTTGTCCGGATCTCGAGCAGATATAAAGTAGATAAGGCGTGATACTTTGCCAAGTTTTAGCTGAAAACTCCTCACCACCCTTGTCTGCTCACTCATTTTGACTTCAAAATTTGAGATGTTGGAATACACACCAACCTTAAGATCTTGAGGCTTCGCAAGTACAAACTGGTGTTTTCCCCAGAGTTGGAGGGATATTGGTGGAACACTGTGAGACTGCATTTTAGCCTCACTTACTAACAAAGTTTTTGGGGCACAATCATGCCCAAACAAGGCAACAACTGTCTTAAATGATGGATGGATATGTTTGGGACCATATACACCAAGTGTAACTTTCTTTACAACATGCTCCCAGACTGTGTTGTATGGGGCTACAACCTGGGCTTGAGCAACAACTGATACATACATGCATGGCTCTAAGTTGTCCAAGGTTACTTGGACTGTATCTCCATACATATAAACATGAGGAATTGGAACGTAGGGTCCCTCCTTGCAGTCACTGCGGACACAGACCACCTCTGCCGTTTGTCGACTTTCCATCTTGACCACAACAGACACTTTCATCTCTAATGTTAGAGTGGTTTTAGTTTCCATATTGCTTAGCTTAATCTCCACCACTGGGCTCACAGTAGTACATTTGTCATTGTTAAGCTCCAGTGGTGGGTCCAGCAAGGCCTTTAAAGATATCTGCTGAGTGTCATCTGGGGCAACATGGCCCTCAGGTACATGGATGCTGATACTAGTGTCGGGTAACTGAACAGCACCACCTGAGCTGTCCAGTTTGCACACGATATTGGTCTCAATTGGCTGCGTTTGACCCCATCCAGGATTCTGCCCAATGGAATCTAGGTCATGGCAGGACCTTGTAAACTTGCGGTGGTTTAACCAGGCATTTTTGAAGTCTTCTCTACTCTGAAACTGCTCAGGTGAAGGTGATTTAATGCTATTGAAAAAGCCCAGGAATTCTGGAGGTGTATCTGCCTGAGATTGCAAGATGGACAGTTCGGACAAACTGTAACATCGTTTGCTTCTATAAAATGGGTTATTCCTTCTGAGAACCTGACCTTTGTCTGTGCCAGGGCTCAAGCAATATGTGTCCAAAATATTACTTCCATACTTGTTGACGTTAATACTGCTGCTGTTTTTTGAGTCCGGAGAGGACGATGTATCGAAACCAAGATGGTCCTTTGAACTCTGGATGCTGTTC
Source organism: Hassar affinis (assembly GCA_025674545.1). Lineage (NCBI taxonomy): Eukaryota > Metazoa > Chordata > Actinopteri > Siluriformes > Doradidae > Hassar > Hassar affinis. The sequence continues at coordinate 5,534,034 of JAOVYV010000048.1, read as the reverse complement.
TGATCAGTTAGCAGGGCTCCTTCGAGGAATGGGTTGAGTGACATCCTCTTAGTTGGAAAAGGGTTCCCACTTTGAGGAATTGTTGTTTGTTTTATTGGTTGTTGCTTTATGTGCTCTGTCCACTCTCCACGTTGCTCAGGCACTTTGGATTCATCATTAGAAATGTCTCCAAGGCTGTCAATCATGCCACTGTCACATGATAAAGATTCTCCATGCGCGACAGGCTTGACGTAGGCTGCTGGGATGTATCCCATCTCTGTGTTATTATGGGCATACCACCATTCTCCAGCAGATGTGTCAAGAACATAAAGATGGTCGCCCTTACAAAACTTTAGGGTGGTGAAGTTTGATGGACAGTAATCTTTAATGGCAATGACTTCTTTAGCAGATTCAATCGAGGCAGTAGCTTCTAATCTTAAAGTGCTAGGGCTGGGCACTGCAAGACAAGAGGAAATTAAGTACATACGTACAAAATAATGACATGTTCTACTCACTCTATGAAGGGTAGTTAAAAGGACAGAAACATGACAAAAACCTTTAACATCGGAGAGGGTGGCTTCTGACACTCCAGAACTTAGTTCTATTAGTGTTCCCTCGGACTTGCACCGAGGTATTGCATTGTTGTTATTTGTTGTTCGAATACGATGGGCAGCCATGCTTAGTTTTCCTGCTGCATATTTCCTTTTTCTGTCAAGAAGCTTGTTCCATCTTCTAATCCCAACGGTGTGCCACAGCTTTTCATTCGATCTGCTTGGGAAACAAAAAAAGCCAGATATTTATTGGCTATAGTGTCATATGGCTTAAAATATGTACCACCCAGAAATTGAGGACTACACTACCTTTAGGATTTAGGATGTTCTACAGGTATACTGCAATTAGTAATACTGTCTCATAATCCCATTAAACTGACCCAATAGACTATTCCCATAAACTAACAACACAAGCTTCAAATATCTGACATACAGGGGTTAGACAATGAAACTGAAACACCTGTCATTTTAGTGTGGGAGGTTTCATGGCTAAATTGGACCAGC
>JAOVYV010000048.1:5422151-5433517 GCA_025674545.1 Hassar affinis | reverse complement strand
TTATGGCTCTACCTCCCAATGATAGATCATTTAAATGAATGTTGTTTGGACTGTTTTTGGATAAACGGTGTCAGATATGTGGATGATATTTAAACACGGATGTGGAGATGTAATTTAAGAGCTGGTACCACTTTACACGTTTGCCCTTGCCCATGAAAGGATCAGTTTGAGAGTTGTTGCATTAGTAAAAGAAAAAAAAGCTCCCTGAGAATTGGGAAAGCCAGCAGGAAAGATTAAAATGAAATTTCTGTATTTATGTGCCATGCCGCATATTAAGTAATATATAATATCCTACAATCAAAAAGTGTTTTCCATGTTGTGCTGCTTGCAGTGCAGGTGTTGCTAGGCTTTCAATAAATTAGCCACATAAAAATCATGCTAGCTTGGTATTATGATGCATGATGTGTTTTTCTTCACCATTTTGGGATTAATATCTCTGAAAAATAACCAGAAATACCACTTTAATCTAAATACCTGTGGATAAATTGAGAAAAGGAGCCACCATGAAGAAAACACAAACTATAACTGAACTCTGCTTAACTCTTGTGGCAAAGCTAGCTAGACACTAGCTTTTATTGCTAGCATTAAAATAGTCATGGTAACCACGTCTAGCACTACATAAACAAGTAAAGAACACGTTAGCCATGAAACCTGACAGTTTCCTTAAATGTTGACTGTCTATACAGCTATCTTCTGACTGGAACATTATTTCAATCCCTATGCAAACAAAATGATGGTGTGTAATAGTGCTGCATATCTTAATAATCTACCGTCCAGTGCATACATTAAGATTCTTATAACATTGTTTAGCCTTCGTGGACTATTGATCTGTTAATGGGATGCAAAAAGACTTGATTAGCTCTTTGACTGGCAGTATTGGATGTTCTAAATGAAATTAGCTGGTGTGTCTTTCTAGATAAATACTGATGAGGAGATTTGGCAAAGGCTGTGAGTGCAAATAAGTAAGTGCAGATCTCAGCCTTTTTTCAGGACTTTATCAGAGGTGGTACTTTATAAATCACTCGTGACTGCTAAACATAAGAGTTTAGCCAAAAATCCAAATAAATGACTGAAAGCTAGCAGGCATCATTTCCGTACAAGGCTTGGCAGGATCCTATTTGCTTTCATTAGTTTTTAGTATAGTATTGTGAAAAAAATAAAACCCGGAAGCATTGTTGGTTGAAACAGGCATCAGGGAAGGTTAAAATATCTTGAATTACTTATAAAATTTGAAATCTGCTTAGCTTGTAAGGTAGCGAGTATGCCAAACCTCATTATAATAACCTGTAGGAAGGAATATAACTCTTATTATTAACTTCTTTGCAGAGAATTAAAAGGAGACATGAGATGATAACTCGCTGCTCATCATTCTACACCAGAAGACCCAAGTTGAGATTTTAGAACTGCAGACGAGACAATGTAGAGCCTTCAGCTATGATAAAGAACAGTATCAGGGTGGTGCAGAAGAGCTCTTATTTGGACCAAAAGAGTAACTATGGGGCCTTCAGAAAGAAAAATAAAGCATTAGAATCCTGTCTGCATAATGATAAAAAAAATACATTTGTAATTAAAAACAACATGCCATCACAGGAGACAAATGAAAAATAAAAATGTCAAAATCAGAGAAAACTTGGTCTGTACAGTCCCCTCTGAAAGTATTGGAACAGCAAAGGCTGCACAATGAAGACATTTGGGTTTGAGATCAGAAGATGAATATGAGATGACAGATCAGAATTTCATGTCCTGATATTTACATCTAGATGTGTTACACAACCTTAGCGCATGGCACCTTTTGTGTCCGACCACCTAACATTTTAGTGAGCAAAAGTATCGGAACAGACAGTCTTAAAGTAAAAAAAAAAAAAAAAAAAAAAAGGTTATCAATTCTTTCACGAAGCGGGGTTTCTCCTTCCAGTTTCCTCTTGGCAGTGTGTTTTGGGTCATTGTCCCAAAACTGCAAGCATGATGAAATTCCTCCCAGTTAGACTGGATGCATTTCTCTGTAAATTTCCAGACTGAATTTTTCTGTAGACTTCTGAATTCATTCTCCTGCTAACCCCATGAGTTACATCATCAATAAACATTGGTAGACCTGTCCTTGAAGCAACCATGCAAGCCCAAGCCATGACACTACCTCTACCATGTTTCTTTCTCCACACTTTGGTAGAGGTTAATCTTGGTTGTAGAACTTTTGTAGCTCATCTCTATATTTCTTCAAGAATTCTGATCTGGCTTTCTGATTCTTATTGCTGATGTGTGGTTTGTATCTTGTGGTCTGGCCTCTATTTCTTCTCTCCAAGTCTTTAAGACTTCTTCTGCCCTTCGAAGCTTATTGGTGAGGTCACTGACTGTTGTTTTGGGCTTTCCCTTCACACATGCTGTGTTTCCTTGGACAACCTATTTGATGTCTGGTTGTTAGTACACCAGCGATTCCCCTTTTTTTCTTAGCTTTAAAACGCTTGCTGTTCTCCCATAGGCATCTCTCTGGTCTTCATGTTGGTTTATTCTTTTTAGCATTCAAAGCTATTACTTGTTTAAACAATCTAAGAAAAACTTTTCAGATACATGTTCCAATATTTTTAATCACTTAAAAAGTGTGGGTTCAAACAAAGGGTGCTATGTTCTTATTTTTTTAACAGATCTAGATATAAATATCATGAAAATGAAAGCTGAAATTCTGAGATCATATTCATCAGGGAAGGGACTGTACTGCATGTCCTAAATTGAAACTTAAATAAAAAAAGCTATAGATCATCTATGGTCAGTAATCAGGTAAATAATAATTTAATTATACTTGCACTTTAACCTGTGTGTTCATGTCAGTTTTGCCTCTACTAAGAAAAAATGTTTTTTTCTTGCATGTTCTTGGTTTCTATGTAATTATTAGGGGCAAATAACAAGCTATGTGAAGGCTAGTTTTGTAAGATGTACTTTGCCCATCTAAAATCAAACCCCAAGCATAGTCTAGTGTGTTATGTGTATTAAAACAACACTCAGCGGTCTTCTCAAAGCACTTAATCAATGACAATACCTTTGTTTACTCGAGTTTCAGTGATCTTTGGGGATATGAGCGGCCCTCGCCTCCGGTCTCATGTCCGCACTCTGCCAATAAAAAAATGAAATGTACTGATGTGGGCAAACAAGCTTCTCTGGACTCTTCGGATTTGTTACCTTCAGGATCTAGGGTCTGGGACTAGTGGATAAAGTTTAAAAGAGACAGATCAGATGTTTATGAGCAGTATGGCTTCATTAATGTTTATATAAGACCCGGGAACATCCATAATGGGAATGCATGACAAGATGGTCTACTGAGGGAATTCTGTCATTTGGGACTGACACTACTGTATGCCCAAGATCAACCAGTCTGCAGTTTCAATCGACACAGAGGCTTAAATCTTAAAAGGGATTGGATGCTGATCCTTTTTATTGGAAAGGGAGTTGGTGGTAAAACAACTATAACTCCATAGAGTGATATTTTGTCAGCTATAAGACATGCCTGCTCTGCTCATATTTCAGCCCTGCTTTTAACCTACCTGTGTTGTTTTCTTTTGTTCATTTGCCCATGGGGGAACCCATGGCACAAATTTAAGGGCCGTCATGATACTTTAGAAGCTCAAATAAAGCTCATTAGAGGGCCAAGGGACGTAGTCAGCACTATACTATAGGAGCAAGATTCACTCAGAAAACATTATGGTATGATGCAATGTAAGCAGGAGTTCTAAACTTTCAAAAATATAACTTTTGATTTGCTGGGTTCACAATGGGTGTTATGTAACCCACTGTTCCATCTGTACACATACTCTTCAAAGGCCACCATTCACTTGGGCCATTTCATTCATTCATTCAGTCTTCAGTATTGACATGACTTAGTTCATTCATCTTCAGTAAACACTTTATCCTGGTCAGGGTTGTGACGCCTATCCTGGGAACATCAGGCATGAAGTGGGAATACACTCTGGGTGTTGCAAGGAAGCCATATAGACACATTCACACATTTATTCAAACCAAGAGGCGATTTAGATCACCTGGTCCACCATCTTTAGAATTCTAGCCACCAGGCTGAATTATGGGAAAAAGGCAAATTGGCAGATTCAGTATGATGGGCAATGTTCTGTTGGGAAACCTTGTATCCTGGCAATCATGTGGATGCTACATAGACATGTACCACCTACCTAAATATTGCTGCAGACTGAGTCTACCCCTTAGTAGCAGTGTCCTTTTCAGCAGGATAATTGACCCTGCTACCTGGCAAAAAATGTTCAGGAATGGTTTGAGGAACATGACAAAGGGTTCAAGTTGTTAACTTGGTCTCCAAATTCCCCAATCTCAGTCTGATTGAATATCAGTGGGATCTGCTGGACAAAAAAGTCAGATCTAACTTACAGGATCTGCTGCTAATGTCTATGTACCAGATACAAAAACACACCTTCAGAGGTCTTTTTGGAGTCTATGGGTCAGAGGTAGTTTGGTGGCACAAGGAGGACTTACACAATATTAGACAGGTGGTTTGTTATGGCTGATCAGCGCAATATAAACTAGTATGGCTGTGTTGTCATTTTCTTGAGTTATTTAAGTTCTGTGCCTTATTCATGCCTTGACTTTGCTTCTGGTTATTTGACTATTCTTTTGGATACTCTTTTTGATGCCTTAATTCTGTTTGACATCAGGCAGTGACCCAAGCCAAGGATTGGATAAGGGATGCTGTAGTTATGCAGTAGGAATGATATCCTGATGCAGCACTGTGACCATTAGCCAATCCATATTTTCATTAACCATATTTATCATGATCATGATTATTAGGGTTATTATCCATACATTAGCCAAATTTGGCAAGGGGGAAGTGTTAATTCTGTTATTTATGCACAGCAGCTGCAGGTTACAACATGACTTGTTTTTACTGTAATAGCCAAACCTAATATACAAAGCAAAACAATTGAAGGAATACCATTCAAAACATTGTTCTTGCTGCAGTTGACGAGTATCTTGCTGTTGAATCCAGTCTCCATTTCACACTTGCCTCATTGTGGTACATAGGCCAGTGTAGGTGATAAACACTTCTAATTCATGACGGGAAGTCAAGGAAGTGAATAAAGCCTGTTGAAAACAGCATCTTAATGTGCAGGCAGTAGTTAACTCTTACTTTACTCACAGTGAAGCTACTTAAAGGAAGGTCAATTACAATTAATGTGTCATTAAATTCATGAAGCCACAGACAGCAGATGGCACAGCTGGGAACTGAAGCAGAGATAATCTACTGAAACTAAATCCCAGCACTCTGATTATAGACATCTTATGACTTATATAGCAAGACTTATTAATATCTTATATAACCAAAATCACAAATGCTGTTTGGGATGGCCAAACAATTACAAGCATAATAGAGACTCAAGATCCTCTGTACATTTCTTTTCACCTGCCTGTCCAGATTAGTCCGTTATTGTAGTGAAGTAATAAGACATTATTTGTATTTGGTGAAGCAGAAGGGAAGGAAGGGAAGAACCTCCATTGTGGGCAATTATGGAAATGAAGCAAAGAAGAGAGGGATGATCAAGATAAAAGGCCCCCGACAGGAAGGAAAATCGTTCTACCTGAGGCCATGTATTATGACAAATCTCCAGGAGAATAGGATCCTACCATGCAATACATCAGAAAGCAAGATTAATAGAGCACTTCAAATGGGAATTCAATTCAAGATAGCACAACTTTGAATCTCTTCTCTCCCTCTTTAATTTTTTTTTGTCTTTCATATGACCAAGTTGAGATGCAAATAGTCACTGAATAGATTCAAAGAAGCATTTAGATCTCGGATGTCCTTGTATGATTGCTAGTGGCCCTCAAAGAGAAAAGACAAAAGATAAAATTAGTTTGCTGCATTAATCAGAGCAAGGTCGTTTGAGCAAATCACCTCATTTCTTTCCTTTGCCTTATAGGAATGATTAAAGCAACCATGGTGCTTTTGTTCAGCAGTGTTCTTAGTCATTACTACATTCAGACTAAATTAGAATTTGAAACTTATTTTTCTGTATAAATTACTGTTCCTAAATGTAAACAGATACACAGTTTTACAACAAATTCTCTTAGCAGGTGAGATCCAGGAGATGCATTTGGTCTACCCTTTATAAAACTCATTCATTCATTCATTCATTCATTTTCTTAACTGCTTTTTCCTTTTCAGGGTCGCGGGAGAGCCAGTGCCTAGCCAGCAGCATAGGGCGCAAGGCAGGAACAACCCTAGACAGGACACCAATCCATTGTAGGGCACACACACACTCACACACACTCACAGTAGGGCCAATCAACCTAACGTGCATGTCTTTGGACTGTGGGAGGAAACCAGAGTACCCAGAGTAAACCCACGTGGACACGGGGAGGACATGCAGACTCCACACAGAAAGGACCCATACCGGCCGGGACCTTTTTGCTGTGAGGCGACGGTGCTACCCACCGAGCCACCGTGTCACCCCCTGTCATCTTTTTTTGGATTTTCATCATTATTCATTAATATCACTTTAGATACTTCTTATGGACCTCCATTTCACATATTAAAACTCAGACTGTCATGAATTCACAGATTGGATCCAAAGAGAATCCAAGTATGACTCACAATCACCAGCCAAAATTGAATAGTTACAGATTAGAAAAGTACCACCTGGTCTTCGTACAATATTCACCTAGCCTATACCTACTGTAGCATCAGATTGCTCTTCTTGGTTCACAGGAGTGGACCCCCATGTGGCCCCCTCAAGGTTTGGCATGAGATGCTTTTCTGCTCACCATGCTTGTATAGACTGGTTATTTGAGGTACTGTAGCCTTCTTGTCCACTTGAACCTGTCTGGCCATTTTCCTCTTTTTTCTCTCATCAACAAGGCATTATCAGCCACAGATCTAGATGTTGTTTTCACCATTCTGTGTAAACTCTTGTAGAAATCCCAGGAGCTCAGAAAATGCTGAAATACTCAAACCAGTGCATCTGGAACAAAATCACAGTCAAAGATCACATTTTTCTCCATTCTGTTTGATGTGAACATTAACTGAAGCTCTTGACCTGCCTGCATGGTTTTATGCATTGCACTTCTGCCACAGGAATGATTGTTTGGATAATTGCACGAATGTTCAGGGTTACAGGTCTTCCTATTTAAGGTGAGTATAATTACTATTTTATTATTTTATGTACTAGTTTGAAGCATGCAATTAGAAGGTATGGAACCTTCAGGTGATGCACAATTTCAATGTTTTTTTTTCAAATACTATCAACAGTATGGTGAAGCCTTGATTAGGAATTGATTCAGGAAAATGAGTGCAGATTTGGAGGTTTCGACCAGTAGAAAGACACAACCCCTTTAAAGAAACAATGTTCAGTTGAAGCACAGTATTATTTAATACATTTTAATTTGACACATAATTGATTCAATGACTTAGTAAAGGAAGACAACTTATGCACATTATAAGGTCAATGGACATGAATGGATGGATGGATTCTTTCAACTGCTCTCAATAAAGGTCACCACAGTGGATCATCTGTCTACATAAGTGGTGTCCGGTCTTATCCCAGAAGGGCCAGGGTGGGTGCAAGTTTTCTTTCCAACCAAGCCGAAGCCATATACTACTGAAAGTCAAGGCCTATTGATTGGATCCATTGATTAAACATGTGGAATGAGGTGTGGCTCCTGCTTGACTGGAAGGAAAACCTGCACCCACACCGTGGTCTGTGGTCAACATATTTGATTTGGAGCAGTTTTTATGCTGGATACACTTCCTGATGCAACTCTCCCATTAGTGTTGTAGTACTCAAGTTGGGTCTTGGTATCAAAACCAGTCTCTAAAACACTTTTTTACTTACTTGGGTCTCATCTCAGAATTCAAAGCAGTTTTACTTGATATTGATTCCATCTCAGTCTCTACACAATACTACTACTAATAATAAAATTATTAAAATAATTAAAATAATAATAAAATTATTGTAAATAGACATGAAAATAAAGAAAACGCATTAATGAGAAGGTGTGTCCAAACTTTTGGCCTGTACTGTAGGTGAAAATAGACTATTTTTTTTAGAATCCGCCTCCTCTAAAGACACAGTCTCCACTACCTGAAAAAAAAGTCCCATGGTCAGCCCTTTAGGGTCCTGATGTAGGTGGTCTCATTCTCAGCACTACCTCCAAATGTTTATTCAGAAAGATACCTCTACCCACATATACTGTATTATTTAAAGAGTGTGTCTAGGCTATGGTAAAAATGTAATAGCAGAAAGGTTTAAGAGAGACAGAGCTTGTCAGTCTGTTTGTCAATACCACTGAGCCTGAAATCACTGAGCGTTTTGCAGTTCGACGAACCAGACGAACAGAGATGTTTTGATGTTTTCTAACACTATCACTGAACAATGGTGCAAGATTTCACAAGCAATCTAGGCACAGTTCATGTGCGAGTCTTTGATTGGATGAAGGTCAGTGTGATCACTGGCTTTGACCATGGACATGTTTACTGTGAGTATTGTGTTTGTTCATATAATCAGACATCAGAAATTGCAAGAAATTGTTTGTTCTGATGTTTCAGGTCCTCAAAATGGTGGGCAAAATATGCTGAGCTGAGGCATACTGAATACTGTATGTGCATTAATAAATCACAGGCCAAGTCGGGGATTTCAGTATTGGGATTTTTAATTAATTGTTCAGACTGTTTAGAAAACTAATTTAGTATTATAGGTTTGCTCGTTTTACTCTTTAGCCACTGCTGATTTCTAAATTCTCTCACAGGATGTTGCTTCTCGCTAGTTGAAAGGATATATACTGTATACACTTAACTAACAACTTCTCACAACTGCAGGTTAATACGAATTTCCATGTTTGTGGCCTCTGGTTTTTGTAATCTCCTTACATGCCTGGAAATAAAGTGGTTTTAAAGATAAAAATGAATGCAGTGATCTTTCAAGTGCATATGGAAATATATTTCTTCACTGAACATAGTTACCCTTCAGAGAAAATACATCTTTATTCCACAGATCTAATTTCATTTGTCAAGGTCATGTTGTTTGCACATTTGCTTCCAGTCAGTCAGCTGCCTTCTGCCTTCAGATTCAAGTTCCAATCACTTGTTATTGTGCAACATAACAGATGATATGATGTTTCCATTGACCATCTGCCAGTGGAGCACTTCGGATGCCACAGGCCCTGTTGACACTTGACTGACAGCTCTTCTGCATTGTTGCTCATCTGACAACGGCCCGTCTTGTCTATTGACAACATGCTGAGGAAGAAAAGGCTGTGTCCCACTGTTGGTCAGGAAATGATAACAACACTACTTGTTAGGTGTACTATAGCTATCATTGAAAACCTGGTTAAAAAAAAGAACACTATTATAAACATGCCAGATACTCATTTGCTTTCTGGTAACAAAGGATGGTTAAAAAAATCATAGGTTTATGAGTGAAACAGTGTTGTAATGGTAAATGCTAGCATCCTTTGTCAATCTATGGATGTGTGTGTACTCCGTCTCTGTACTGTTAACTATGCACAAACCACATTTCCAGAAAAGTTGGTATACTTTCTAAAAATGGAATAAAATCTGATATCAATAATTAGTTTTTTTTGTAATTCACTTGATGCTTTTTTTAAAAGACAAAAAAGATTTTCAGCATTTTCAATGACAATCTTAATTCTGTTTGTTAAATATAAACAAATTTAGAAACTGATGCCTCCAATACACTCAAAGAAAGCTGCGAAAGAGGCATGTTTACCGCTGGGTCACATCACCTTTTATTTTAATTCTACTTAATCGTTTTGGAATAGAAGATACTGCTTGTTGCAGTTTTTTTAAGTGGAATTTTTGCCCCTTCTTTTCAATCTCCATACATTTTCAATAGGAGACAGATCTGGACTGCAGGCATTCCTGTCAAGCCACCCTGTTGTAACTGGTGCAGAATGAGGCCTGGCATTGTCCTGCTAACATAGACATGGTGTTCCTGAGAAAAATACATGCTGTCTTGACAGATGCATGTGTTTCTCCAAAATACCAGTATAAGCCATTAATGGTAACTTCACATATATGCCTATCACCCATGCCATGGGGAATCCAGTATAACATCACAGATGCTGGTTTTTGCATGTTTTATTGGTGACAAACTGGATGGTTGTTTTCATGTTTGGCGCATAATATCCCTTTTTTCCAAAAACAAGCTGAAACCTATTTGTCTGACCACAGAGCATGTGTCCACTGTCTTTCGGGTCCATCTCAGATGACTAGATGACTCTAGATGTCCTAGAGAGCTTGGCTGCGTTTCAGCACAACATTAATATAAGGCTTCTTCTTGGTATTATACAGTTTCAGGTTGCATTTCTGGATGCAGCGGTGGACTGTGTGACAATGATTTTCCAAAGTCCTCCCGAGCCCATGTGGCTACGTCCATCGCGGTAGCATGGCAGTTTCTAAGACAAAGGCTGGATGATCACACACATTCAGCAGCGGTTTCCACCCTCAGCCTTTAAGTATTGAGATGTCCCCTGACTCCCTGAATCTTTTCACGATATTATGAACTGTAGATGCTGAAAGACTGAAATTCGACTAATATTTGATCTGACTGACAATTTTCTCATGAAGTTTGGCACAAGGTGGTGAACAACAACCCATCCTCGCTTACAAAGACTAAGCCTTTGGTGGATATTTTATACCTTTTATATTCAATCTTGATGACCTCACCTGTTCCTGGTTACACTAATTCTGGAACCTTCCAGTGTTACTTATAGAACATTTCAGTCTCATTTTGCCTCTGTCCCAACTTTTTTTGAGTGTGTTGCAGCCATCATTGTTTCTATTCAGGAAATACAATTAGGTTTGTCATAGAAACACTGACAATCTTTTCTGTGTTCTTTTGTCTGTTAAATAGAGTTTCAAGTAAATTAGCAAATTAGACATTTGAGTTTTTATTATAGCATTTTTTGAAAGTGTCCCAACTTTTCTGGAAATAGGGTTTGTAGTTAGTCAGCTAATTAGCATCACATATAAGAGAAAGCACTTTCCTGCAAAAAAAAATCTTGGGTTATACAGTATGTCTCATAATATAGCGAGCAAACTTTGCATTATGGAGAAACGGTTTTATGATCACCAAGAAGTCGTTATAGCAAGAGTCTTAAAACAATGGACATTCTAGTAAGAATGCTAAATCAACCTGATCTCTACCATTTAGCCCTTTGCGTGATATTGCTTTCATACAAACCGGATTCCAAAAAAGTTGGGACACTAAACAAATTGTGAATAAAAACTGAATGCAATGATGTGGATATGGCAAATGTCAATAGTCAGTCAGTCATTTTCTGTACCGCTTATTCCCAGTTACGGGGTCACGGGGGAGCCGGTGCCCAGCCGGCAACTC
>JAOVYV010000048.1:5366807-5378193 GCA_025674545.1 Hassar affinis | reverse complement strand
ATGTTTCATTTATTTTTTTGTTATAAAACTTTTAAAGTCAGTGGGGGATCAAATACTTATTTCCTCCACTGTATATATTTCTCTTAGTCTGTTAGAAAAGAGTGATCTATTCCACAGTATTGGTTTGATGATGATGATGATGATGATGATGATGTTGGAAAAAAACTGGAGAAAGATGATGGAAAAACCCCACAATTACCATTAAATTTCACTAGGCCCACTCCCATTAACGTTACGCTCTAGTTAGCATAATGCAAAATGGAATCCTGCTGTTTCCTTCAAGTTTTTTTTTTTGATATTGCATTTGATAGAACATACTGGAATTCTGGCTCAGTTCTCAGCTCACAGCTCTCACACAGACAAACAAGAACAAATAGACAATGCAAGCCAGCAAAATCGAATGGAATGGAACCGGATCCCGCGACATCTCATTATTCCAGAAGAGAGCAGGATGCCAAGCTGAAATCAAAATCGGTCTGATAGAAAGGCCCCGCTTTATAAACATGCCAATGAAAGGTCTTATCAGTAGTCATCGTTGTATTATGTAAAAAGAAAATACAGGTAAATACTTGTCTGGCTTTCATATACCATGTATAAGAGGACAAATCCTGTGGATATAATTCCTATTCGTATTTCTGTTATGCATGCATGGCTCAATTACATGAAATTCATTAAACATACTTTGTCTTATTTAACAGGTCATTTGGCTCACATTTTCAATGCATCTCTGTGAGATCATGGTTGTCTAGATGCGTTTATCCGCTCATCACCATGCATGATAATATCAAAAACAATACTTTCACAGTCACGGGTCTGTAAACTTATTGTGCATACATTACATGATGATATTTAAATAGCAATAACCTGCTTTGCACCACAACAGTTCCTATTTTCCTGAATGACTTGTGAAATGAAATGTTTTCGCCTTGCATCACATAACCGATGCAGCCAAAATAAAGCCAGAACCTCGTTCTAGCCCTGGTATTTAAAACAATCTGTGGAGCTCCTTTCACAGAAATCGACATATGTTGCATAAACGAACAGAATAAAAATTCTTTCCTAGCAAGTTTAAGTAAAGGACAAGACAAGTCCTGAGGACTGATAGTAGATTATACCTGTCTAAGACCAGTGCTGCAAAGCTTCCCTACAGCTGCTAAGCTGAGAACTTTCTGAGTGCTAGGCATTGACAGGAGCAGATTTGGGTCAGGCAGCCAAAGACAGCCATTTTCCTTCACCCAGAATATCAAGACTAACATAACCCGTGCATGACCCATTTTCCCCTCCCTCCAGCATACCTGATGTGCACAGAACTCTGTCAGCGGACAAACCATGACCTTATATGTTTCTCTCTCCTTTCTTATAATATTAACGTATCGATATCCCAAAAACTACTGGATCACAGAAAATGATTTATATTTCTGAAAAGAGAATGTAATCTAACCCAGCGTCTGGAGCTTAACCCTATTAGGTAAAAATCAACATATGTGATTTGGATTGAACAGATAATGTGTTCGAAAAAAGATGCACAGTTTAAAGCTGTATATGTGAAGTAATTAACAAATAAAGGCAGTGACAATATTAAGCCCTTACAACACACTCTAACATAAGACACAAATACAAATATGGGTGATTAACACACAAAACCCTGGTCTGTATTTTTCAATTTCTGGTCAAGTTGTTCCACTACTTTAATCAGGTACTTGCAGATGTAAAATATTAGTAATATTTACTGTTTTTATATTATTAAATTAGCTAGATTATATTAAGCAGTGTTAAATTCAAGTGAGGAATTTGAATTATATCTATGGACGTTCCAACTATGTGAAAAAATTATGTAGACGAAGTCAGGAATAAACGTCACAAGTAAAATGAACTGCATCCAGATGCTCAGAGATTGACGTGTGCATTTGCTTTTTTTAAAATAAAAGTTAATAAATTAACTTTATATACTTTTAAGTAAAAGTTACTTGATTTAAATGTTCCATCATGCCCAAATCAATCAATCAGTCAATCTTCTGCTCCATTCTTTTACGTTCATTACACTCTACTTATTTATTTAATTCAAGATCATTCTTTAGATATTTATTCTATATATTAGATCATTCTTTCAATGGCATTCTTTGTATAGCAATTCTTTATTATGAGTGCTAAAGGAATGAAAAACACTTTAAGCCTCTCAAACCAGAGCTACAACTTTATTTACAATGGCCAATGATTTCAGTCATTTATAAAACACCGGGCTATTCTATTCAAAAAGTGTAGTCATGGGATTTAGGGGGGGAAATAGTGACATGCCTGTAAGACTTAGCTTAGCGAGTCACGTATACGTCACAGTCCAAAGTTTTGAATCCAGAATTGCTGTCAGGCTCCTATGGGAATTTTTTTTTAGATCCCTTTTCTACTCCCATGGCCAGAAAACAAAACCCATACAACACCAGAAAGTTCTAGCCAAGAAAGACAGAGGGGGGAGAGAGAGAGAGAGAGAGAGAGAGAGAGAGAAAGGGAGATAGACTGTTACCCTGAATCAACCCTAAATGTACAGTTTATTCAAGCCTGTCACAACCACGGCTGCCAGAGGGCGCCAGAGGGACTACAGACCCGGACTACAACTCCCAGGAGGCACTCTCAACAAGGTGCGTCTGGTGGTTGCCATCTTGATTGTTCCAAAGCCTATGCTGGGGAAGCATAAAAGAAGCTGTTTGAGCTTTCCCCAGCATGGATCAATATTTGTGTTTCTTTTCACAGACGCTTTTCATCTGTTTAAAAGACTCTCGTGTTTAAAGCTAAGTTACGTGTGCTTCTCATTGCCTTAATCTTTGTTCCATGTGTTTTTGTTTGTTGCAACCTTGCTTTTGTTTTTATCTGATATTCTCACAGTTTATGGATTCGTTCTCCACCTTGCACTTGCATATAGTCACTGTCTCACTAGATTGGTGTTCACTTCATGTTCGGTTAGTTCCTTACTCCGTTAGTGTTGTGTTGAGTTTGTGCTGTGTTATAAAAAGTAAACAGCACTTGGCTCTGTGTGGGATCATTACAGGTTGATCCGCCACACCATGGAGCGAGCAGACAATGCTAAACTGCAGCAGGCCCTTGTTCACAGTATGCAGCAACTGGAGGAGGTGCATGCTACCATGGGGCACTGGGAGGCTACCCGGCAACATGTGCAGGCTGCATCCACATCAGCCCCCTTTGTGGCTGGTGCTTTGCCAGAGCGGTATGGTGGCAACCCCAAAGGGTGCAAATCATTCCTCCTCCAGTGCAACCTCTTTTTCACTGTCCAGAATATCAGCAGAAGATCACCCACATCATTGGTTTGCTCAAGTCGACTCCAAGTCAGCCTACTTCATTCAGAAATCATCTCCTTCCTACTGATCGAACCCCCAAAGCAACCAATCATCCTGGGGCTGGACTGGATGTGTCTCCATGACCCTATCATCTCCTGGAGTAAGGGAGAGCTTCTCAAGTGGTCACCCTTCTGTTATAAGAACAGTCTCAAGCTCACAGTACGCCCAGTGCTCATGACTCGGGTAGAAAGCCCCAAGACGCAAGTTCATGTCGAGGTTCCTACAGAATACCCTGACCTCATGGAGGTCTTTGATAAAAAGAAGGCCAAGGGCCTACCTCCACACAGGCCATTCGATTTCACCATAGATCTTCTGCCAGGCTGCACACCTCAAAAAAATAAAATCTATGTCCTCTCACTGTCTGAACGCTACACAATGGAGGAGTACATCCAAGAAGCCCTGAATCAGGGCCATATCCAGCACTCCTCATCACCTGCCTTCTTCTTTGTGAAAAAAAAGCCCTGGAACAACTCCAGGGGGCCAGGGTGTTCACCAAATTGGACCTGTGCATCACTTATAATCTTATCGGTATCAGGGAGGGAAACCAATGGAAGATGGTATTCTACACACCTGGTTATACCGCACAGCCTCGCCACAGCCCTCAGTATATTCCAGCATTTCATAAATGAGGTACTAAGATCTGCTGGGAAAAAGTACTCTGGCTTACATTGATGACATTTTAATCTTTACCCCAGATCTGGCTACCCACGTTTGCCACATCAGAGGCCCTCGGTTTACCTCCCATGTCTAGACAGCCTTCCTAGAGAAGCTTGGAATTTCAGTAAGTCTAACCTCCACCAATCTCACAGACAACCCTACTGTCAACTCCTGGTTCCGAAGGAGTGAAAAGATCTGGGCCCTCACGCATCAACATTTGTCATGAGCCATAGCCCAAATGAAGGTGGTCATGTTTGGTTAGTTCCTTACTCTGTTAGTCTTGTGTTGGGCTTGTACTGTGTAATAAAAAGTAAACTGCACTTGGCTCCTGTCTGTGTGGGATCATTACAAAGCCAGACAAGGACATCTGAGGCCAGAAAAAAAAGCCATTAGAGGTGTGTTGTATTACTTTCAAGCCATTACATTTTAAAATGAAAATATAAGTGTACATCACTGGACTGTTCTTAATTAATTTTAAGCCATTGGAAGATGTTGAAATTATAAGCCAAAGTGTTTAAGTCATATAGACTTTTAGACATTGTTTCTAATTTAGTCTAATTTTAATTGATGTTTTCTCAGACAGTTTCATGATACTGTAATTGATATGGCTAAAGGATTCTGATGAAAGTGGTGTATGAGCTAGCAAGATGAGCTAGCTTGCAAGCTAACTGCTAATACACCCTGAATCCACAAAGACCTTTGAGCTATGCTAACTTTAAAATTCGAGCAGCATCATATCTCAAAGCAGCTTGAAATCAGGTCTACCAGCTCCAGCTTTGGTTATTCCAAGATAATGACTAAGCACATTTGTAAGTCAAACTGGATAAGGATGTCTACTAAATGCCATAAATGTAAATGTACATTGCTACTTAAACAGTACACACACACTGTCCTACACATCTACCAAGAGGACTAGCTTATGGCTAAACTGAGTGACGAAGTTAGCACTGCTCTGAGGTAAGGTTCACGTCCTCCAGAATACAGACACATGACGTTACATTTGTCTAATTATATTGAATTAATCAACATAGATTAATGTTTTATTACCTTGGGAGATGCTGGCAAGACATTGGTAAAGATCTTCTGTTTAAAGTGTTATTTATTGTGTAGCATTAATCATTTCTTAACTACTTAAACCAATAAAAGTACCTATTCTTGATAACATTGCAGAAATATCATCATTAAGGGATTATATTGAATTGACAATTGATTATTTCTTGGAAGGTTTATTGGACTTGCCTTTCCTACTCACCGTATTCTTTGATTCTTGATGAATTCAATGTCTAATGAGGTCCGCGGTATTAAAATGTCATTGTTGCCTTCCACCACAAGGCATGTCTGCTTTACACACATTGCATATAGGGACGCTGTTGTCTTTTCTGGACACCTTGTAAAACTGCCAGACTAGCACAACTGACGTATTTTGTGCCACACAATCTGCTCTTACGATCTGCCTCTACAGAGAGCGCCGAGGAAACTATTTCAAATGAATATTGACCCATAAATGTTGATCGCTCTTCAACTCCATGCTCACCGGGAATGAACGCTGAGTCTTTATTTCGGTTTGAATATAAGAGAAATGTGTCCATGGATATTTCTTCCCACTTGTCAGAGCACTGGTGAAAATGAGGCACTCATCATTTAAGAGGCCAGCTAATGGATTTGTTCAGCTTTTTAAGCTAGCTAGATTATTAGTAGAATTTGACCAGGTTAGCTTGCCCACATTAGTTATACTGGAAGTGGGTATTTGCATGGACATGCAAAGAGCAGGAAAAAAATGGTCTGATAAGAAAGATGCATAGAGGCAGTTAGTTCCAGATTGCACCATCCTCCCTAGTCACCTACTCTACAAAAAGGATGAGATAATGGTTTGCACCTGCTACGTGTGGACTGAATCTTTACTTGCACTCAGGTTTATGTGTGTAAAGGATTAATAAATAAGCAAAACAATGCTTTCTTTGAGATGGCTACTATGGTCTAGGTTGTCTGTACAAACAGATCCAGCTATTTTTTTCCTATCTTTATTCATCAGAACATAATGAAGACAGATTTTCCTGTAATTCTTATTATCAAATCATTTAATTAATGTGGTTGTTAAAATTTAATCATAGAATCAAAGGTATTCAATGATTACTTGGGCCAAAAAGCTCGGTCTTTGCAGCACCCATTTCATTTCAAGTTTTATTGCTAATTAGCAAACTTGCCTAATTATGACCGCTGCAGCTAGAGCTGCCTGCCATGTAGTTTTTCTTCAGTTTTTTTTTTCCCCACCGATACTTGTTTGCCCATATCATACACTAAATTTAAGGTCCCTGGGTGTGTGTTGCGCTTCTTGCTAGCGCCCCTGAAGCAGGGTAGGCTTAAAGCACTTCTTGGGCAATCTTGTGAGTTAAAAGCTCAAACTTCACGAAATTTCACACACTGCATCACTACCACAGTCTTTAATCGAACGGCAAGTTTCATTAAAAGTTGACCTATGGAGTGCTGCAACTGACATGTTACAATGTCTTGAGAATTGTTTAAGCTACAGTTCTGTAATTTAGTATGCTTATAGTTAGGCCGGTTGAATATCAGGGTGCTTGGAGCTGATCACTGTTTACAGCTTTATATGATAGATGAACACAGAACACATCATTTCATATTGAAAGGGTCACTGCTTGAGGCTTTATACGATAATATAATTTGTTAGCTTATAGTTGTGCATTGGTTAGTACTGTTGCCTCCTTGCAAGAAAGGTCTTGGATGTGTCTAGTTTGCATGTGATCCCATGTAAGTGTGGGTTTCCTCTGTGGGCTTCAGGTTTCCTCCCACAGCCCAGTGATTGGGAGACACTAAATTGCCCCTAGGTATGAGTGTGGTTGCGAATGTTTCTGCCCTTCAATGGACTCCCAACCTGTTCAGGGTATGTACAAGTTGTTGTTGTGTAAGTACAAGTTATTGGGATGTATAGACCCAAACTGTCACTTTGAGTTGAGAGGAAATTGGTTCAGATGGTAAGGAACAACACAAGAACTGCCAAGACATAGGCCTGCCAGGAAATAGAAGCTGCTGGAACACAACTGTCAATGTTTACAATCAAGCAAGTGTTATTGCCATGGACTGAGAAGCTGCCATCCAAAAAAGAAGGCCCTGCCCCTTCACGCCCGACTACAGTTTACAGCTGACTGAAAAAGCCTTCTGGAGGAAAGCTTTATGGTCAGATGAGACAAAGATTGAGTTGTTTGGCCACAATGACCAGAGGTATGTTTGGAGTAAAGGTGAGGCATTCCACCCTAAGTACATTTTACCACCTGTTAAGCATGGTGGTGCTAGCATCATGATTTTGCTGCTAGTGGAAGTGGTACCTAGTAAAAAATGTAGAGGAAACCACGTCAGAATGCTTCAGTATAACCAGCAGTGAGATTTGAACTTTGACAGAATTGTGTGCTCCAACAGGACCCCAAACAGACAACACTGTTGGAACACTGTGGAATAGATAATGTGGCTAACATTAAGCTTTTGCTTTCCCCATGGCCTTCCCAAAGTCCTGATCAAAAATATGTGGCCTGTGCGTAAAAGTCAGGTTCTTTCTAGGAAACCAAGAATCCAGCCAAGAAGAGTGGTCAAATATCCACCCAGAAGTCTGCCAGAAACTTGCTGATGGGTTTTGGTAGCCATCAAAGCCTTGTACCTTGTATGGGCATTTTAGAAAACGCAAAAGATTAAAACTTGTGCACCAAATTATTGCTCGTTTTTTTATTAAAGATGTATGTTCATTCTGTCCAAGAAAGACTGATAGACACATCACCATACATATACTGTAAATGCTGAGAGACTGCACTGGCTTGGCTGTGAGGCATCACATTGTTGAGTTTTGCATCGTCACCATATTTCCACCAATTTGAGCTGTGGTGCTCCTTGTTGTGGAAGGTCTGTTATGGCCCTGTTTTATTATTTGCATCTGTAATACGCATTGATACTGTAAGATAATGTTGTGTGGACCTATACATTTACTGATGTAAGTGTATAATTCTGATCCTGTGTTGATTTTAAAAAATTGATTTCTTTTTTTAATTAAAGATGTACACCAATTACCCATAACATTAAAACCACCTGCCTAATATTATGTGCCACCAAAAAAGCTCTGACCCGCCCAGGCATGGACTCCACAAGACCTCTGAAGGTGTGCTGCGATATCAGACACCGAGACGTGAGCAGCAGATCGAGGTAGGGCCTCCATGGATCAGACTTGTTTGTCCAGCACATCCTAAGGATGATTAATCAGATTGAGATGTGGGGAATTTGGAGGCCAAGTCAACATCGATTTGTCAGACAGATTCTAACCAAGTAGCATCAGGTTGCTAGGTTACTCGAGCCTTTTTGCAATGAATGCATGCATCTCTTATTGTTTATAAATGCTAATCAGGTCCACAAGATCATCTGAATGCACATACTAGGTACAGATTCTAATATGAAGATAGTGCTACATTTGTGTAGCCTTATGTCCTGTTACTGAATGTGACTTTTTGAATTGCTGAGCTACTTCAGATTTGATTTCTCTTTGGAGTTTTTGATACATCACTGTAAAAGCACTAACACAACATGGATTCTAGCATTTGGCATGTAAGTAATTTGTGCTTCTACATTGTGAAGCTGCCTAACAGTGTGAGAATGTGGCAAGCAGTTATTTTAAGCAGAAGAAAATGTGATTTGCTGCTCACTAGGAAGCATTGAGATGGGGCCTGGAGGGAAAAAAAAAACAAATGCCTATCCTGAATCTCACCTGGGCGCTCACAGTGTGGTATGTAAAAAAAACACAAGAACATTTATTAATATGAGGCAGCAGGGGAATGATTTAAGTGGCACAAAAGACAAATTTGTCATTTGAACTAACTTCCTGATGTAGAACATCTTAAGATGCGGGTAAATTGTATAGTAATTAACAAAAAAGCAAAACAATATTTATCATTCGTTTACAGATAACTGTTTGCTTTTAAGCCTGCATTTATTCAATGGAATGCTTATCTTCATTCAGGGAGCAATTTGCTTGCAAAAATAAGCCGAATAGAATCCATTTTTCTCTGCTGAATAGCAATTAGTTTATTATTAAAGTTTTTTTTTTCACCTCAAATGTTCATCAACATTCTAAATGAGGAACATAGGTGCAAATTAACTTTCACAGGACCATAGTTATTATCTAAAATGATGAAATGGCATGTCACAAAAGAACAACATTAAAACAGTGGCTATGGATTGTCCATATATTTGCATCATTGTGTGCAAAATTGATTTAATTGTTACAAGGCCCTGCTGTGAGGGGTGAATCTTATTACTAATATGACCTTCCATATCAGAGAATGAGATGCACAGCATATGTAGCAGGATTGAAGAGAAATCCGCATGGAGTGTATGCTACAGCATAGCCTCATTTCCAGCCCCTGCTAAAATCCTGGCACATGCAGTTCTTGAAAAAGTTGCTGTAGGCAGCATTTGCTGTCATGTTCTATATATCGCTAGGACAATGTCTCTAAGATCAACATACTTATACTGTATAGAACAATAAGAAAGGATCTCCAGAACAGATCTTCAGCACTGCAAGCTCCGAGAACTGCTGAAGGACACACTGATGTCCTTATTATTCAGAAATTCCTGTTAGAAGCTACTTTTCTATAACTACAGTGAAACAAATATGAAAGCTACATATGAATTAAGTGTGAAGTTTGAGGAATATATGAACAAACCTCATTTCCAGAAAAGTTGGGACACTTTCTAAAAACACAGTAAAAACTGAAAACTGTAATTTGTTGTTACACTTGATGCATTTTTTAACTGATAAAAGGACAGAAAAAGATTCTAAGTGTTTTCAATAACAATAATAATTCTATTTGTTAAATATAAACTATTTTAGAAACTGATGCCTACAACACACTCAAACAAAATTGGGACAGAAGCATGTTTACCACTGGGTCACATCACCTTTGCTTTTAATTATACTTTTTAATTGTTTGTGAATTTTTGACCATTCTTGCTGTGTACAAGACTTGAGCTGCTGAACAGTCTGTGGTCACTGTTGTCTGATTCTCCTCTTCATGATGCTCCATACATTTTAAATAGGAGACAGAACTGGACTGCAGGCAGGCCTGTCAAGCCACACTGTTTAACTTGTGCATAATGAGGCCTGGCGTTGTCCTGCTCAAATAGACATGGAGTTCCTTGTAAAAGACATTTCAGATTGCATTTCTTGATGCAGCGGTGGACTGTGTTAAGTGACAATGATTTTCCAAAGTACTCCCGAGCCCATGTGGCTGTGTCCATCAAAGTAGCATGATGGTTTCTCAAACAATACCGCCTGAGGGCTCGATGGACATGCACATTCAGCAGCGGTTTCCGCCCTCTGTCTTTATGCACTTAGTATTCCCCTGACTCCCTGAAACTTTTCATGATATTATGAACTGTAGAGGGTGAAAGACCTTCTTTGTAGTTTTGTGCTGAGAAACACTGTATTTGAACTGACTGACAAGTCAGAGCTCAGGCTAGAAAAAGAAGTGCCAGCCATACATGGAAATGACAAACACAAGAGAGGTTCATATGCAGTGAAGATTATTAAGTTGTATGAGTTGTAAGTGTGAGTGTGTGAGAGATCAGCATGCTAGGTAAGTGGGTGGGGTTGACAGTGGAAAATTCTAGAGGAAGAAATTAAGAGAACCTTATATAGTCTCTAGTTTACCATTACAGAAACATTCAAATCAGATATTCACTTTGAACCATAATGGCAAGGTGTCTATACTGATCCATAAATGATGAAAGGACACCATAAAGATAAATGTAGAATCTACTATTCTATAACTACAGTGAAACAAATAGGAAAGTTACATATGAATGAAGTGTGAAGTTTGAGTAATATATGAACAAATCTCATTTCCAGAAAAGTTCAGACACTTTCTAAAAATGCAATAAAAACTGAAATCTGTAATTTCTTAATATACTTGATGCATTTTTTTAACTGATAAAAGGACAAAGAAAAGATTTTCAGTGTTTTCAATAAAATTAATAATTTTAATAGTAATAATAACAATAGTCCTAAGATATTTGGTGTTGCTCTGCACATCCAGCATGTACAGTACTGTACAAAATTTTAGGCAGGTGTGAAAAAATGCTGTAAACTAAGAATGATTTCAAACATACAAATAATTGTTTATTTTTATAAATGAACAACATGCCATTAACAAAATGAGTGAACAAAAGAAAAATCTAAATCCAATCAGTATTTGGTTTTACTACACTTTGCCTTCAAACCAGCATCAATTCTTATAAGTACACTCGCAAAAAAGTCAGGGATTTTGTAGGATTATAGTCAGGTGTATGATCAACCAAATATACCAAACAGGTGCTAATGATCATCA
>JAOVYV010000048.1:5343619-5357964 GCA_025674545.1 Hassar affinis | reverse complement strand
GGATTACATGAAAAGACAGAAGGATTTGAGAAAGGCTACATCCACAGAAGAGCTGTGGTTAGTTCTCCAAGATGTTTAGAACAACCTACCAGCCGAGATCCTTCAAAAACTGTGTGCAAGTGTACCTAGAAGAACCAATGCTGTTTTGAAGGCAAAGGGTGCTCACACCAAATATTTGTTTGAATTAGATTTGTCTTCTGTTCATTCACTGCATTTTGTTACTTCATGAAAATAAACTATTAATGTTGCCATTTTTGGAAGCATTCTTCATTTGCAGCATTTTTTCACACCTGTCTAATTTTTTTTAATCCCAACAGATTAAAAATGGAAATGCTAACGCTAGATGTAGCAGTAGTAGTGGAGCAAAAGTGGACAGCTGCATAAAGTGAGGGAAAGAACAACAAGCATAACATATTGCAAAATTCTTGCATAAGCAGTTCTTGAGATATTGAAATGTCTCTGTTGCAGCTCCCCTGTACACACAAGTTACCAAAATTTGGTGTTCTTCTAAAGAATCTGGTAAAGATGCAGTGTGTGAAATTTTGCAATGTTTGAGCCTTTACATCACAAGACATTGGTAAGTGAATTCCTAGATTTTTGCTTATTTCCATTATTCACCAGGTGGCGCTATTCCAAAAAGGAATCATAACAATCTAGGGTAGTCCACCTACTACAGGCTATCTAGCCATAAAATGTTCATAATTTGGGGCACAAAAAAGTCTTTGAGCTATTTCCCAAAAGGTGGTTTGAGGCTACCCTAATTCACATGGCACTAGCAAGAAGGCCAAAGAACACCTGGAGTCACAAACCTTATATTTCTTATATACCATATCAGATATGTGGGGCATCAAGCATACTAAATTTCATGTGGATTGGTGATTTTTCAGTATATGATATTGTCAACTAAAAATTGGTGAAGAAAAAAATAATGGAAGAAAAGAAGAAGAAAAGAAATTTTGACCAAACCTATATGACCACCAGCATTAGCATATTCAGAAGGTGATTAACCTTAATTTCCATACTTCATGTTCTAATACACTCTATACCATGCTATTTCATGAAAATGCACAAATGTTTATGTATAAAAATATTAAGTTAAAGAGATGAGTGTATGTTGGTAATACAACCCCAATTGTAAAACAGTTGGGACGTTGTGTAAAACATATCTAAAAATAGAATGGAATGATTTGCAAATCTCATAAACTCAAAATATTAAATGCTCTTTTTATACCCAGTCATGTTACTGACCTGTTGCCATTTAACCTACGCAGCTGCAAAATGCTCCTGCAGCTATTTTTTATTAGTACCACTTATTTTTCCAGCCTTTTGTTGCCCCGTCCCAACTCTTTTGAGATGCGTTTCTGCTGTGTAATAGAAAATGAACAAATGTTATTTCATGAAATGGTAAAATGTCTCACTTTCAACATCTGATATGTGTTCTGTGTTCTATTGTGAATAAAATATTGGTTTATGAGATTTGCAAA
Source organism: Hassar affinis (assembly GCA_025674545.1). Lineage (NCBI taxonomy): Eukaryota > Metazoa > Chordata > Actinopteri > Siluriformes > Doradidae > Hassar > Hassar affinis. The sequence continues at coordinate 5,356,480 of JAOVYV010000048.1, read as the reverse complement.
TCATTCCATTCTGCTTTTATTTACATTTTACCCAATGTCCCAACTGTTTTGGAATTGGGGTCGTAATAAACCGATCTCTGTTAATCTTTTCCTGCCTGTTAACAACATTAACTTCCTTCCTCCAGATCAAAGAAGGAAGCTTTGGCTTGGCTTATTGATTACATTTAGGCTTTGAGCTCATCTAACTGGTAAAGTTTATAAAGCCTTAACTCATTTTGAATTCCCAAAGCTATGCAATGTTTCAAACACATTAATGTAATCCTGCTTCAAGACTCTTCTGAATTATGTTTTAACACAGATTTTCCAGTCTTTGGTAACGAAGCAATGTTTGGAAACAGATATTTTGAGCATAATTGAGCAAATTTAATTTGGCATGCTCCTATTCCTACCTATATTAAATATACTTATTTTTAGAACCAAGTGCCAAAGCAAGTCTTTCCTGAAATCGGTTTACCAGTTTTTTTGTGGCATCAGCACTGCTGTGTACTTAGTTATTTGGATATCTGTTGTATTTTGGTGTTTATTAGAGGTTGTGTTTTTCAATGTAATGGTTATCCACAGCCGGGAGTCCAAGAGAGCAAAGATGGCTGTTGTGTCTGGGTGGGAGGCATGGCATTAATCTTTCTCTCTTGTCAGTCACAGCATCACGAGTAGCCTCTCAGTTTAAACGAGGCCAAATACTGCTTTTCTCTGAGAACTTTCCACTGCCCTGTGACACAGCATGACCAGCATTTTGAAAAGATGTGGTTGCTGTCTTCAAGGAAGCATGTACTAGCCTTTACCCTCAGCATATCTCTTGAGTGAGAGACCAGAGCAAAAGAAAATAGAATGAAAGAAAACTGGAAAAGAACGAGGTACAAATTCAAAAGATCCATTGAAATAAAAATAATAATGAAGGTTGTAAATGGAGCTGTAAAGCTGTGAGACAAACAGGTCTTAAGATCATCTGTATTCTGTCTCTTGACTCTCTGGCTTTCACCCAGTTTCAGGACAAAGTAAAAGAAAGAGCATGTGAAATAAGCATGCCAAATTTGTTGCTTAAGAAGGTCATGAGGTACTGAAATGTGTCAGGTGCAGCACCTCCTATGAACACAAAATTTGGTGTGCGTCTAAAGATTGTTGTAATTAAGCAGGGTGTGAAATTTCTTAACGTTTGAGCCTTTAGATCCCAAGATATTGTGAGTGAATTTCGTATTTACTTTTGTTATTTGCTACAAATGGCCTAGAGGCCAACTTGCCATAAAATGTAGTCATTTTTGTCAAAACACTTTTCAAGCTATTGCCCTAAAAGTGTTTTGAGCCTCCCCAATTCAGGTTGTGCTACCATAAAGGGCAACACATATCTAGCGACAGAAAGCTTATATTCCATATCCGACATCAAGTGTCTTGTGGATTAGTGAAGTCAAGCTTTAGCAAAAACTATATGGCTTCCAGCACTAGCTAGGTCATGACAACAAGAAAGCTTAGACACAGTCTATATTCAACAACTGCCCTATTATATGTATACTAGGGCTATATGGCAAAAACGTATGGGGCAGGGGTGGCTCAGTGGTTAAGGTTCAAGCCACACCACCACCCAGCTGCCACTGTTGGGCCCCTGAGCAAAGCCCTTAACCCTCAACTGCTCAGCTGTATAAATGAGATAAATGTAAGTCACTCTGGATAAGGGTGTCTGCCAAATGCCATAAATGTAAATGTATGTATACACCTGACCGTCACACCCATATCTGCTTGTTGAACATCTCATTCTATAAGCTCCACTCTTCTGGGAAGGCTTTCCACCAAATTTTGGGGTTGTATTTGTGTTGTTAGGTCAGGCACTGATGTTGGAGTGCAGTCGGTGTTCCAGTTCATCCCAAAGGTCACTTCTTGTTCTGGTGGTCCAACCTTAACACACCGTGTCTTCACAGATCACCGTTGTCGTGCTGGAAACGGTTTGGTCTTCTTAGTAGTAATGCTATAATAAGGCATTGTGTACAGTTCTATGCAGCTTTTGATATTTGATCAGAAAAAATGCTGAGGTTTGTAATGCTGAGGTTCCAGGATTATTTAAGCTATACTGAGTTTGAATCCAAGTTGTGTTTGTGTGTGTGTGTGTGTGTGTGTGTTTGATTTTCTGTGTAATTGACAATGTGGGAAGAACGTGTGTGAAGAGAGAAGAAAGGAAGGAGGTGGAGAGAGAGAGGGAGAGAGAGAGAGAGAGAGAGAGAGAGAGAGAGAGAGAGATTCTCGCAGGGAGAGCAGCGTGGCTTTAAGAGCGTCTGTTTTTCCCACTCGCTGAGCATTTCCTCTTCTCTCACCGGCGGCAGAGCACAGAACTGTCAGAGCTCACACATCTGTCTGCACACACACACACACACACACACACAGGCTCGAGGTATCGGAACGGAATCTCTCCGCGGCGCACTTCGGAAATACGTCCCGGTTTGGTCTCGGTTGCGGATTTACCGGAGCTTTTACGGGGCCATGGAGTTACAGAAGTGGCGGTGTTGCGCGCTCGGTGCGTCCCTGCTCGCCGTGTTCAGCTCAGCCATGGCTGCCGGTCACTGTAAGTGCCCCTCCACTCACACACACACACACATACATACGCACACACACGTATTTCCTTCAACAAGTTAGGAAACCCAGCCGCTTCTTTTCATTACCGCATTTTAATAAGACGCGCAACTCGGTGTAATTTCATTTCCACGGGTCATCAACGGAACATCCATACACCCTGAGTTCAGAGTCTGAGTCAGATCAGAGTCAGAGTCAGAGTCTGATTAGAGTCAGGTGCAGGGGCAGGGAGATGTCCAAGAAAGTGCTGTGTGAATACATGCGCACATCCCCGTGAGGTGGTTGATGCATTTCCTTTCAGTGCGTTTTTTCCCCTTGCGCATGATTGCGCGCAGCATCTCTGCATTTCTATTAATCTAACCCGACACACAGAAACCCTGTAAGAACTACTGAATACCTGCAGGACAAAAAGTCACCTGGATATAAAGTGAGACTGAAATCAGCCTGGAGAATTCAGCAGCAGAAATGATAATGTGTTATAAGGATGGAGGGGGGAAAAAGCACTCGTGTATTCTTGAGCACCTGTCAGAAAGTACAATAAGTCTCTGGGCTGTTAGAGAGATCTCCCTGCATGCGACTCATCCCAGCTCTCATCACTCAGTGGGTTCTAACCCGAGGTCGTTTCAGTTTTTCTTTTCCTTCATTACGGTGTCCAGCATCCTTCCTGTGCGCGTCTCTTTCCCCCCTTTCCCCAGGGGGTGGTAATAGTGAGCTGTACCAGCGGGACACAGCGAGGTGCTTTCCGCTCAAGGGACCCACACAGGCCGTGTCCCAAACGCCCCATGTTCCCTACATCAGTGTAGTGCGCGCAGGAGACATGAAATAATGCAGTGCCGCCTACACACCCGCTCACTGTGTGTGTGTGCAATAATGACTGGTTTGGGATTTCATGATCTCTGGACACAGTGCTAATAATATTGTATGGATGACGGAGGAGAGGGGTGGGGGTGGGGAGTTTCAGAATCTGGTGTAGGACAAGAAAAAAGTTTGGGGGAAAAAGGATGGAAGTCATCACCACAGACAGACAGACAGACAGATGGAAGGAAGGAAAAAATATGTTGAAAAAAATGCTATGGAACATATGGATATATTTTGCAAAATATCTTCTTTAGAAAAATCAGAAGCTAGATCACTTAGATAACAAAGATAACACAGACAAGAAAAAGGTGCCACACTACATTTGTGTGTCACTGGGGTTGTATAGTTTAAAAAAAAGTACCCTTTATGGGTACATGGGATCCTTTAACACCCTAAGGACACATCTCTTCTGGTGAATTTAGTGAACGAGCAAATCGTTTACCTAAAATAATTCATCTCTGAGCATTCGAGTTCCAGGTCGAAATGTACAGAAGATAAGGAAAGGAAAGGTTTACATTTTAGCGTCCCTGTTTTTTTTCTCTCCTCGTCAGTATGTACCCAGTAAACAGAAAACGAGAAATGATCCTAAAGAGCTTCCTGTCTCACTCTTTCTTTGAAAACCTTTCCATCAAGCCACCAAAGATTCAGCAGTAATATCAAGTAATCAAGAAGAGACTACATCAAATATTTGTGGAAAGATCAAATCTCATTTCTCTGCAAATCGCAGCTCTACAATGCCCAAAATATGACAGAACAGGAACGATAAAAACCTCATCCATCATTGATGAGCCCCCACAATCCCTGCTGACAGGATCGGATGAAACAGCCAGGACAAGCAAAATGGATGCTCTCAGGTTCACCACAGAGACATTAAAGAGTAAAGCCTCGGCCGTGTCGTGTGTGTCAGGTGACAGAGATAATGGCCGTCTGCTGTCTCCCCGCAAGCGTCCAACGTCTCTGAGTGGCCTAACGCAAGGATGTCCTTTCGGATCTGATGTCTCCGCTAAAGCAACAACATGCCTCTTATCGGGAGCTTGGGGATGCATGAGGGTCCCAACACGACATAAGATGGAACTCTGGGTTTTTTTTTTCTCCAGGACAAACATTTGCGTGCGCATTGTGCATTTGGAAAACCAAGATATCAGATAAGGTCAATTTTCGAGGTTTCTGTATTTTTTTATCACGTATTTAAATAGGCAGCAGGTACATGTGGCACTTTTTAATGAAAAGCAGAACTGGAAAATATAATTTGAAAGGTAAAGACAATGTGAATTAAAAATCAATTTGCTGAAATCTGCAATACTTACTGTAGGCTTATTTGTTGTGTTATGAGGGTCAAAGTGCTATAATGTGCAATAATTTGCTACCAGTTTGTTTTTTTCTGCCTTTAAAGATTTTCTTATAAGGTTCATCCACTGTACTCAGTTCCTCTAGTCTGCCTGCGTTTGTGTGGCGTGAGGTCTTTTATTAGTTCCTTTGTAGCTGTCAGGCACGCATCATGGATCTGAAAAAAAATCAATAATTAATTCTAAAACCTTACAAAAAAATTCACCCTGAAGAATCACATCACATAGATGTCTGACAGCCATTTCAAACAAGTGTTAGATTAACTTTGGTGGCAGCTGTAAGACTATGAACAAGGACCACAGCTGGGGTCATCAGCTCCAGTCCTGGAGGATGTCCCTTATAGAGTTACTAAACCTGATGATGAACTGGTGAGCTGAATACGGGGACAATCAGTAAACTGTCCAGGGCTCTGGCCCTCCCGGAGTGGAACTGAACACTCTCGACTAGAACATGGACAGAATCTTAAATTACATTTCACAAGTTAATGTGAGCAAATGAAGAAAAATGAAGCTGTTTATTGTTGGGGGAAAAAATAGCCCTGATGGCTGACTAGTTGACTGACAATGCCAATATACACTGGATGCAAATGAACAGCAGTAACGGATGTTCGGGATTTTACAACGACCACTTGTTCATTTGAAGGGTGTTGCATGGCAGGTCAATTAATTTTGCACTTTGGTACAGTGCAGAATGTTCGATCTGCAGTTGCAGCTCAGGTACAAGTGAAGTACAATACAGTGAAGTACCAGAAAAACTGGTATCCCGGTTAATATTTGGTAGGTCCCCATGGAATCCTGGAGGGAACATTGCACAGTCCTCATGCTGATGTTTCTCGAGGCCCCAGCATTGAATTCCGACGTTACACACACACACACACACACACACACACACACACACACACAGGTACGCACACACACTTATTTCCTTCAACAAGTTAGGAAACCAAGCCGCTTCTTTTCATTACTGCAGTTTAATAAGACGTGCAACTCGGTGTAATTTCATTTCCACGGGTCATAAACGGAACATCCATACATCCGGAGTTCAGAGTCTGAGTCAGATCAGAGCCAGAGTCAGATTAGAGTCAGAGTCAGATTAGTGAAGTAGCAGAAAAACTGGTTAATATTTGGTAGGTCCCCCATTGAATCCTGGTGGGAACGTTGCACAGTCCTCACGCTGATGTTTCTCGAGGCCCCAGCATTGAATCCAGATGTTACTTGAGACAGCATTTGATTCTTGCCTGCCAACACTTTTCATGTTCACCCAGAGTCACTATAGCCACGCTGCTTTCATAAGTTCGAGGTTCAATTCTTTCAAACTTCCAATCTTTGCTTCTACCTCTGAAATGCTTTGACCCATCTCACAACTCCAACTATTAAACTGCATTGGAAATCACAAAAATCGTGATAATTCGCCATTCTCACAGAGGAAACGGCTCTAGAAGTTTCCGTAGATGTCTATCGCTTTATATCTGCACCAGCGCAAGCAACCAATGACGTGCATGGTATGAGATGGTATTGATCTGTATGTGTATGCTCCAGTACCAGTTTATCTGACTTTACCATTTTATTGTAGAGAACCATTTAAGATGTACCTTAAACCCCATCCATGTGTATATACGGATATTTCTGAAAGTTTTTTGGCCTCTTATCCACATGAAAATGGTGTTTGGGGTCACAAAACACCATCAAAGATGGAGAAAATATAAAAAAGTTTTGTGTTTATGGCAGCGATCTAGTCAAGACCACCTACACTGAGTCTGAGTCAAGGCTTTGAGATTTTTTTGGGGGGGTCAAGATGGAGTCTTTGGAGAAAGAGAGACGGAGTCCTAAAAAAATATCTCTGAACTTGCTTTCTGTATTCTGTGTTTTCTCTTGAAGCCGATTGCTTGCTCATTTTTGGCTCCGAGTTGGACCAGTGGTTTCCTCCAGATATATCAAATTACTCAGCACTAGTCAATACAAAGTGAATTAATGGATTCATTTTATTGTTGTTTTTATTATTGTAGTGGGAAAAAATAGTCTTGAGGTCTTCCTTTGAAATGACGAGTCCACCCCGTGCTGCTCGAGTCTGTGACTGATTCAAGATGGATTAGAATTGTGTTTGGTTCTGAGACGAGACTGAGTAAACAAAAAGCTGGCACTGAGAGTGCCGAGGCATCAACCTACGCAGTTTTGCACCTATACACTAGGACTCTGTGTATCATCCTGTAACCGGGATGTTTATTCATGGTCTGTAATTTCATATTTAGCAACATTTCTTTGCAACGTCATTTCACTTTTTTGCTTATTCTCCTTAATATAACGTGTCCTGAATCCGGCAGTGTTACTATATAAGATCTGGTTAGCGACTTATATATGTTTTTCTCTGTATTCCGCTTTCTCAAATGCTCAGTATGCAGCTCTTAGCATTATTCTTGAGGTGTTTGACCTAAATGTAATATCTACTCTGAGCACCCCCTGGGCTGACATGCTCACGAGCAAATTTTCAAACGTGTCACGTGGACAGAGATTAGATTACAGATTAAAGATTATCGAAGACTGTTTTTCAAAGTATCTGTATGCATGCATGCTCACAGGGTACGGATTTATGCACATGCATGTAGAACGACACACAATGAGTAACAGATGTGGGCAGAGTTGGAACAGATTAATTCGAGCTAGTTTACTCAAAAGGATGGGTACTGGCTTGGCTGCTAGTCTTTAAATATCAGATCATTACATAGCCAATTTAAGTAGACAGTTTGATCTGTACCCAACAGATTTATTTATTTTTTTAGCATTATTTTTATTCAATCATGCCTTATCTTATAATAATATACTGAAGTACCAGAAAAACTGGTACTGCAGCCTATGCAAAATACACAGTAATACCAAGTCTGGACATCATTGTGCGTGTGCACCAGTGTGTATATAAAGCGCTAGACATCTACGGAAGCTTGAATTTTCAGTATGGTTTAACAGTTGGAGCTTGTGAGACGGGTCTTAAAATTTCAGAGTTGGGATTCTCACGTCTGAGCATTTCACGTGTGTACAGCGACTACAAGTATTCTGGCACATCCTCGAATTTATGACAGCACTGTGGCTGTAAGACTCTGGGTGAACGTGGGAAGAATCGTTTCACAACACTGCCTTAAGTAACATCGGAATCGTGATGACTGTGCAACGTTCCGTCCCAGATCCCGCGGGAACCTAACAGGAATTAACTGCTATACCTGTTTTTCTGGTACGTCAGTGCATCTTACTTCATCTAATCAGTTATGTTGCATATCGGATAGTTTGAGAGCTGAGATTGATTGAGGCTAGGTTCAGTACTATGTTGTTTAAATCACTGACACAGTTCACAGTTTCACATCTGGTCTGGAGACGTGTGTGTCCTGAAGATTCAGACTAAATGACGTTTCCCTGGGAGAGCAGATCAGAATGACTGCCGTGTCTGTGCCCTTGCCCTTTTATATTTTCATTGGTGTAGACCCTGTGGACAAAAGGACTTCATCTCGGGTTGTATTTAGTGCTTACAATCAAGGTGTCTATGAAAAGCAGTCGCTGCAAATCCCAACTGAAGCTCCTGCCAAGTGCAGGTCATGTGTGCATTGATTGGATTGGAACGCGAGCAGGCAGAGCTACTAGTGCGGCCATGCTGTCTGACATACTGCATGCATATTCATTCCCTTTTAATGGATTGATGATACAGAGACAGATTGCATACGTGCATCTAGCTGGTAGCAAATTCCCCCCTTTTTTTGACAAGACTCCATTTCCAGCCCTAGTGCGTCTCAAAATTGGGCAGAGATGTGGGTTTAAATTGCAGCTATTTTCTCAGTTGGGGTCTTAGTGCGTGTGTGCATGTGTTTGTGCGAGTGAGCGCGTGTGGGAGGTCATTGGCCATTTGACCGCAACATTAGCGTGATAGAGTTGTTCATTTCAGTATTATAAGGTCAAACATAGGAGGCTTTTAGAAGGCAGCTCCCCTACGGGGAAGGACTGAACTTAAAGCAGCAGGAGGGTTTAGATATGCATGCTTGAAGATTTTTTTTTGTCCTTTTTATTTTTTAAATTGCTGTTGATGGAAATTGCTTTTTTTTTCTTTGCTGATGTGATGGCAATAATAAGAATAATATAAACCCCATTTCCAGAAGAGTTGGGACACTTTCTAATAATGCAAAAAATGTAATTTGTTAAATTGCAGTTTTATGTAGCTGATAAAAGTACAGAGAAAACATTTTCAGTGTTTTCAGTAGCAAAGATAATTGTGTTTTTTAAACATAAAATACAATAGAAATTAACGGCTGCGACACACTCAAAAAAAGTTGGGACAGAGGCAAAAGTGTACACAAGTAACACTGTTCTGGAAGGTTCCACAATTAGCAATTAACTGGAAACGTGAAAGGTGACGTCTTCAAGATCGAGTATAAAAGGAGCGTCCACCACTTTGTGCCAAAGAGAATTGTCAGTCAAATACAAACACAATGTTTCCTTATTGATGATTGCAAAGAATTTTAGTCTTTCACCATCTATAGTTAATAATATCATGAAAAGATTCAGGGGGTCAGGGGAAATCTTGGTGCCTGAAGGCCAAGGGTGGAAACCGCTGCTGAATCTGCATGACCATCGAGCCCTCAGGTGTTATTGTTTGAGAAACCATCCAGCCATTTTGCAAAGAGGAAGACATTAATTTTGTACAGAAACGCAGACGAGCTCTCTGGGCCTGAAGTCATCCGAGAAGGACCAAATGACAGCTCTGTGGTCAGACGAGTCTGTGTTGTTTTTTTGTTTGCCTTAGATCAGCTAGCTGAATGTCCCCATGAGAAAACCTTTTTTCAATGCACAAATCATTTAAAACTAAATCAGTAACTAAAATGCTAGCAGTAATATTCGGGCATGTTGGTACTGAATGGGTAATTGGAATGCTATTTCAGCATGTGTATAGAAAGGAATTTTTTATGTTTTTTTTTTTTTTTTTTTAAATATCATGGTGTACTGGTATGTGGCTATCTGAGAAACAGGCTGTACCCCTTTGTACGGCTGTATTCAGATCCAGAACAGCAACTTTAGAAACTCATTGTGATAAGAATATACATAGTAACTCTCTCATCCTTTCAGAAAGTCTGACCTACAAGCGCTCCATAGAACTAGATGGATGAAAGTCTAATGAAAGTGCTTTTGCCTTTTGACTACTGTATTGCATTTATGCAGTAATGTTAGCGTAAAATCCTTGAAGCTGAGCTGCAATGTAATAGCCTTGGAATATACAGTATAATAGACATCACTCAATAGTGATGTGCATCACAGCATGAACTTTCTGATTTAATAATGCAATTTTTTTAGGGAATGTGCTTACGGAAATATGAGTACATGTTCAGATGTGTAGGGCAAATACTGTCCAGATGAAAGGAATTAAGTGAGTGGGAAAGGAAAAAATGTGTGTAGCGCATGGCAGTCAGTTACTAAGGAACATTTTTAACCAAAGAGCACGTGTTCTTCACACTCTGAGAGGAAGTCCAAAGCAGCATGATGAAACAGTTTTAGAAAAGAAAATCAGACGAAGTTGAAACAGAGAATGAATTGAAGTACGTCAGACCACAAATATAAGAACAGTTTAGTTAAAGATAAGAATTTAATGAAGCTCATACTTAGCTTTCTGTTCACGCAATTCTTTGACTATAGAGTATATGGCTACAGAAGTGAAATGATTTGCGCTTACCTCCTTGCCTCTTGATGATAACTTGATGATGTAGTGTATATCTAGATTTCTATTAGTAACAATGCCCACTTAGTTAAACATGCTATACAAACAAAACTGAATTCAGTTGAATAAACTGATCATAGTGTTAATAGTTGATTTTAAAATCACGGTATACTATCGAGTTAATACCAATGTGTTATTCATAATGAATAGATCATTTGAACTAAACAATACTATCTATCTATCCATCTATCTATGTATCTCTGTGTCTGTCTATCCATTCATCCATCTCTGTCTGTCTATCCATCCACCCACCCATCCATCCATCTGTCTGTTGATCTGTTTATTGATCTGTGTCTATATATCTGTCTATATATTTATCTACCTACATGTCTGTCTGTCTGTCCATCCATCCATCCTTCAGTCCACCCCTGACTGTCTGTCTATCTATCTATCTATCTATCTAGCTGCCTACCTTTCTGTCTGTCTGTCCATCTATCTATCCATCTGTCGATCCCTGCCTGTCTGTCTATCTGTCTATCTATCTATCTATCTATCTATCTATCTATCTATCTATCTATCTATCTATCTATAGTTGTGGTCAGAAGTGTACATACACTCATGGCCATATTCGGTTTTCAGTGATTTCTTTGAACTGTTCTTTTTATGGTGCAGGATGGCATTAGTAGTTATAACTTGAGATACTTCACAGCGGTGCATAATATGACCATCACATAAAGCTGGAGAAAGAGCAAGAATGAACAGAAATAAACTTACCACATGTAAAAATTGTAGCATAAGCAGTTCTTGAGATACTGAAATGTGTCGGGTCCAGCGCCCCCTATGGACAAATTTTCACAAAATTTGGTAACAGTCCTAAAAATGTGCTAGTGATACAAGCTGTGAAAATCTGTGACACTTGAACCTTTACATGACGCAATATTTTCTATAAATTGCAAATTTATGAACATTATTCACTAGGTGGTGCTACTCCACAAATGAGCTAGGGCCATGTGTCTCCTAGGGACCCACCTTTAAAGCTAAATAAGACCTGATGTATGTTACTGAGACACGGATAAGTTCCTGATGACTTGTGGCCTGTGTTGGGAAATTGACTGACTGTTAAATGCTGAGACCGGAGACTCCTTTCATGAACGTTAAAAGAGCATCGACTAACAGAAAGCTTCTTCACACCAATGACTACAAGAACACTTTGTTTATTATTAGTGTTAGATGTTGTGTGTCTGCTGTACAAATCCTTCTTTATGAGTGGTCACTATTAAAAAAAAACATATTAATGTGCATATGATCCGTGTGGTTATATAAACTTAAATCACAGCATCTGACCACTCAGAATTTGACCGTGCTCGGTGCCTGTGTCACTACGTTTATATTAGCATGCCATCTGCAGAATCAAATTGTTCATCATTTCATCAGCCTAGATCTTATAGATAGATAAGTCCAACTTATCCTTATCAGTTCAGTGCTACTTTGCAACATGCAGGTCAGCTGGTTTTACTGAGAAACGCATTTGCTAATGCAAGCTTCAGCACTGAAATAAAGACCCAAGAACATAGCGAAACCTTCTCAGAAATCACAAAGCACGTCCATCACGATCAAGAACAAACAGGTTCTCTCATTCATTCTGCATTTTCAAAGCCTGATATGCACCAATACACTGAGTTGCATTTTCTCTTAAAAGCATTATCTTTCAAGAAGTACGATGACACAATCCTGCATGCTCTATTTTTCTACCACCCACCCTCAGCTTCTTTTTTTCCCCTCCTTTCCCTCAGAATTCATGAATCAAGCCTGGATGATGTTTTGTGTTCTTTTAGCCACTCCACTCCACTGTGCATTTCTCATGCAGTAGCTTTCAGCGTGGACCCAAAGAAAAAAAAAAACAATTTTCTCTTTTAGAAATGTGCACTAGGTGGAATTTCTTTGTAATCGCTGACCTACTGTTCTTTTCATTTTGGCAAGACAGTGACATCAGACTTGTTTGATGTGGAACGATGGACAAAAACATGGCAGTGTTACTTTTAAAATGAGCTACCTTAGAGGATTTATGGCTCTAAAGCAGAAATACTGCATGGTGGCATATCGTGATACAGAAAACAGAACAAGTTATAAGAATAAGAAATAACCATGATGCAAATATATATATAGACATACATGAAATGTACTGTTCTTTATTTCAGAACTCAGATCCATCCATCCGTCTGTCCATCCCTGTCTGCCTATCTATCTATCTATCTATCTATCTATCTATCTATCTATCTATCTATCTATCTATCTGTCTGTCTTTCTGTCTGTGTGTCTATCTATCGAGCTGTCTGTCTGCCTATCTATCTATCTATCTATCTATCTATCTATCTATCTATCTATCTATCTGTCTGTCTGTCTGTCTGTCTGTCT
>JAOVYV010000048.1:5262552-5274337 GCA_025674545.1 Hassar affinis | reverse complement strand
GGAGGCCCTGCACCATACTAATAAATTATTGTGCTCTAAAATGACAGGTGTTTCAGTTTCATTGTCTAACCCCTGTATATGCATAATATAAACAGTTAGCACTTACCCTAACCCAGTTCGTTTTTGCCTGATATCACAAAACCCATATCTGGATCCATACCATGACCCGGTTCTGCTCCAGAATTTAATAGGTTCATCCTTGGTCCATGTTCTACCATTCCACCAAGTTTTGTGACAGTCAGTTCTGTACTTTTTCCATAATCCTGCTGAGATTCGAACAAACAAACTGCCTTGGTGGAGGTCACAAAGAGCACCAGCCTGAACACAGCAGTTCTTGGCATCCTTCCATAAAAATTATATAAGTTATTTATTTATTTAAATTATATTTATTCAACAAACACATTTTTATAATGGATGTAATCTTTTCATAGGAAAGTTTAAGATAGACACAAACTGGGGTATCCATAAGAAACTGTCATTGCTCACATCATTTTCTCATCCTTAACCATGACTTCAAACACAAAATAGTTATATTTATATAGTTATATTAGGTTTCTGTATTGTTACTTATTACTAGAAAAATGTAAGTAATTACTTATTACTAAAAAATTGTTAAATTCTGTAACACTGGAAAATGTCTTGCTGTAGTCCAAAATGTTAATGCCATCATTAATTCTGAACCCAGGATAAGTACCAGGATATTTTATGTCCAATTCTGGCTGCCTCTACCAGAAGGTTAAGACTTGGCCATAGATGGATGTTTAAACAAGACTCCAAGGCAGTGTTTTACTCTAAATACAACACTATTTACAATAATATATACAATAGTGTTTGTTGTGTTTATATATCTGTAATTGATTTATTATTGTTGTTGTTATTGTTGTGAGTAAAATTCTCAACATACACTATATTGCCAAACGTATTCTCTCACCTGCTTTCACATGTATATGAATTTGAGTGACATCCCTTTCTTAATCCATGTGGTTTAATATGATGTGGCCCTTTGCAGCTATAACAGCTTCAACTCTTCTGGGAAGACCTTCCACAAGGTTTAGGAGTGTGTTTATGGGAATTTTTGACCATTCTTCCAGAAGCACTTTTATGAGGCCAGACACTGATGTTGGACGAGAAGGCCTGGCTTGCAGTCTCCACTCTAATTCATCCCAAAGGTGTTCTGTCGGGTTGAGGTCAGGACTCTGTGCAGGACTGTCAAGTCCCTTCACACCAAACTCCTCATCCATGTCTTTATGGAGCTTGCTTTGTGCAGTGGTATGCAGTCATGTTGGAACAGAAAGAGGCCAACCCGAAACTGTTCCCACAAAGTTGGGAGCATGAAATTGTCCAAAATCTCTTGGTATGCTGAAACATTAAGTGTTCCTTTCACTGGAACTAAGGGGCCATAACTAACACCATAATCCCCCTCCACCAAACACTTGGCACAATGCAGTCAGACAAGTACCGTTCTCCTGGCAACCGCAAAACCCAGACTCCATCATCAGATTGCCAGATGGAGAAGCGTGATTCGTCACTCCACAGAACACGTCTCCACTGCTCTAGAGTCCAGTGGCAGCGTGCTTTACACCACTGCCTCCGACACTTTGCATTGCGCTTGGTGATGTAAGGCTTGGATGCAGCTGCTCGGCCATGGAAACCCATTCCAGGAAGCTCTATACACACTGTGCCTGAGCTAATCTGAAAGCCACATAAAGTTTGGAGGTCTGTAGTGATTGACTCTGCAGAAAGTTGGTGACCTCTGTGCACTCCGCGCTGTCATTTTAAGTGGCCAGTTGCTGTCATTCCCAATCGCTTCCACTTTGTTATAATATCACTGACAGGTGACTGTGGAATATTCAGTAGGGAGGAAATTTCACAGCTAGACTTTTTGCACAGGTGGCATCCTATCACGGTACTATGCTGGAATTCACTGAGCTCCTGAGAGCGACCCATTCTTTCACTAATCTTTGTAGTGCCTAGGTGCTGGATTTTATACACCTGTGGCCATGGAAGTGATTGGAACACCTGAATTCAATGATTTGGATGGACCAGTGAATACTTTTGGCAATATAGTGTACCTGAAACCAGGTTCCAAAAAATCATCAGTGAAATGATTTACGGACAGAAATATGGCTGACTTTCGGCCTCAGTGTCCTTTTGCCATTCCCCGTTGGCGTGTAATCTGACATGCGACTTGGCTGTCTTTCTCCTTCAGGGAAATGTGACCTTTTCCTGCTCAGAGCCGCAGCTGGTAGCCGTTACCTTCCTGAGCTCGAGCAGCAGCTTCCTGTCCTTTCCAGCTCCTGCTCCCTCTCCAGATGCGCTCTCGGTCCGCCTGCAGTTCCGAACCTGGAATCCCGACGGCCTGCTGCTGTCCAGTCGACTGGCATCGGACGCGGAGCAGCATTACCTGTTACTGCACATCAGCAGCGGCCGCCTCCGCCTCACGCACCACAACTCAGACCTTAAAACCCTGGAAGTGTCCATTGGTAAGCAAATAACTTCACAATGATTTTATTCATCTTGATCTATAGAGTTGTTTTCTGATTTCTGGGAATCAAAATTAGTCACTAAAAAGCTCTTATTGACACACTCATGTTTACTTCCCCAGACAATGTTAGAAAAAAAATGGCAAATGATTTTTAGTGTCTTTTTCCATAAACTTTAATTAAAACATATTGTGTATAATTAATTGACGTGGATATATACTGGGTATATTCTAATATAAAGCAGCTTCTAATTTTGCATTACTCTGGAATCATATTCAGTACTAAGCAGTAAACTGAGCAGAGAAGCCAGAAAACGCGTTCTGTTTTCACAAAAGACATTTTCCCCCTTTAAGGCAGAATAAAGAGCATGAAACAAGATCAAATTTATCACTTGCTGCTTTGCTTATTAGAATAATGCAAATCGCCCATCACTTTGGTTGACATTGGCTTTGTGGAGGCTGAACACGTTCAAACATGGGGGGATTTTAATATTAAACAATCTACGAGCTGACATCGAAACCGTCACTGAGATTAAACAGTGCCGTTGCTCCTCTTAACCTCACATGCCCTAGCTCTGAGGCAGCCTAATTGAAAAAAAACCTCTCGGCCTTGTCCGTCGTACTTGCACAAGGATCAGAAGTCTGAATACCCTTTTTTAATTTCACAACTCCTTCAGAACCCACAGGCTAAATCTCTGTGAGTGCCATCACGCCTGTGTTTTATTGCTATGCAAAAAGAGCAAATCGTTTGCCTTGTGTCAAATCAGTCATTTCACAAAGTCAGACAGCACCTTGTTTTTGTGTGCGTGTATGTGTGCTTATGTGTGTGGGCCTCTTTCTAAGATGAATGTGCGAAATATACAGTCATGGCAGGCTAGGCAAACAGGATTAGCCCAACACACATGCTTACATAGACAGACACACAGACAGCTGTATATTTCAACCCAGCGGTGAAGCACAGAGCTTTCATAAAAATAAATAAATAAATAAATAGAAATGTCTCCATCTGTTGCCTTTTCTGGGGCTAATCAGGTTTTCCATTTAGTATTTTCATGGTTTCAAGGGAATTTTGACCAAAATGCAGCACTCTGTAATTACGGTCACCAGGAAATGGTGGTGCGGTGAGTGTGATCTTAGCGAAGGCCCGAGCCAAGTGATCAAATTCGTGCGCTAAACAGATGGCTGGCACAGAGGGGACCGTCAACACACAGCGACCACACACAGCTTGTTCGCCCTTCACGTGTAATGGCTGGACTTAATTAAATCAAACTGCGCACAGGTTGTTTTTGTAAGGGGATAGTGGGGCAGGATATTTTTTGCCCCTGCCCCTGGGTATTGCTCAGCTTAAAAACCGCTGGATAATTACTTTTTCATAGTGTAATAGTCCATCTGAAACACGTTAGACTTGTAGATATGTTACTCAAAAGCAAGCTGTTGCTATCAGTGCTGGATTTAGACAAACGATGAATCAGTAATGCACTTAACAAGGACATCCTTTTTGCAGGGCAAAGGGTGAATGATGGTCTGTGGCACTCGGTGAGTCTCAGCACCAGGGGTCTGCAGATCATCATGACGCTGGATAACGAGCCAGCTTCCACCATTCAGCTGGAGGACTACCTAGAGCCGAGGGACAGCTACTACTTTGGGGGTAAGAAAACAAGTCATGACTTGGTTCTTTTTTTTTTGGATTGGGATTACACAGTGGATGAAATAAAATCGATATGTAAGAAATGAATAAAACTCAACAATGAGTTTTTGATGAATGCTTCTGATTGTTGGTTCTTTGCTTGTAGGCTATTTGGTGCTTTACGGTTTCGTCAATGCACCATCATATTTACATTTAATTCAAGGTCTGCAAATAAGCAATCGATATATACACTGTAAAGCTTTCATAAGAAGGAGTTAGACATGCAGAGTTAAGAAATCGTCAACAAATCAGTCATTAACTGTTATCCTATCGTTACGTTTTTAAATTGGTTGATTGGTGTCTCTAAAGTGGCCCTAGTGTGTGAGTGTGTGTGCCCTACAATGGATTGGCGCCCTGTCTAGGGTTGTTCCTGCCTTGCGCCCTAAGCTGCCGGCTAGGCACCGGCTGTCCCGTGACCCTGAAAAGGAATAAGCGGTTAAGAAAATGAATGAATGAATGAATGTTATAATGTCAATAAACCCTAACAGACTATGCTATAGACTATGCTATAGTCTATATTAATTATTCACAATATGAATGATTATTAATGAGCAAGTCAACAAGATATAGACACGTAACTATTAACATTACTATATGTCTCAGTTGGCAGTTAACGCCGTGTAAAGGGAAATTCTGCAGAATGTGACACTGCAGCACAGACAGCATGCCAATACAATGCACTACAGCGAGGGCATTACACATCACAGCTCTGTATCAATGTGCTCTGAAAAAAAAATACTACAGAAGTCTGTGGAAAAACGGAAAGAAAGGTCAACGGATCCATAAAGCATTTGATAGTAAGCGCCACAAGACATCATCATCTATAACCCTTTTCAGGAGGTCGGGAATATTTTAGGCGTAAATCAGATAAGTTTGTAATGCTGTGCGTATTTTTTTTCCTAGAGATTGTCCCATGGAAGATCATTCTTATCAAATATCTAACGTTGCCCAAAATGCCTTGTACTGAGTGACACTTTACTCTGGGGTTCAGATTTTTAGAAGGGACGTTCTGGAGGAGATGAAACTCTCAGACAGCAGTTTTGAGAATATAAAGGGTTTAAATTACAGCTGGTAAGGAAAAATCATCTTATCTCATTTTATCTCATTATTTCTGAAGGAACATGATAGGACATAATAGGAATTTGGGGTATTATTATTATTATTATTATTATTATTATTATTATTATTATAGTTTAAGTCCCATCTCCTATAGTCTTGTCCTGGACCCTGTTTAGGATTAAGTGTTTTCTGAAAATTAATGAATAATAAACATTTAATTTTAAGTATTAAACTGCTTATAAACAAGTAATGTCTAGTTTCCTAATTGGAGAATAATGATTAATTAATGAATATTGTATCAAGTTTATACACAAACAATGAGGTCCAAATGTCTGAAGTGAAAATGCTTCAGTACAACAATTCACATTACAATATACACTAAACAAGATATTGCACATTTGCTTTCTTTTTTCTGTTTTCAATATTTCATACTTCTTATTTCCTGTCAAGTCTGTCACTCCCTGATCCACTGCGCAGATTTTTTTATCTTGATTCTGGTTTACAACTGCCACTTACTTGATGGCTTTGAAAAAGCACTGCTCTCCCGGCTGAGGTGTAATATCACACACGTCTCCGTTAATAGACTTTCCTTGAATCTAAAACAAAGAGGCATAAGCACAAGATAAGCAGACAGTTCCCTGGGGCCCTGAGAATTAAGTGGGACCCCTGAGGGCTGATAACTTAAGTCTATGGAAATGTCAGATGTTAAAACGCTGACAAAATCTAACCATTTATTCAAGCAGTTACTCTAAGCTTAAGGTTTTGGGGCTTAATTACATTCCAGGCCTTGAGCATGAAGCATTAGTGAAGGTGTTCTTTAACAAAAAGGCAGTGTTGTTGCTTTACATTGTTATTGTACTGTAATATGAATGTTATTAGTGTTGATTTAATAAGACATTAATAAGAGTAACTCATTGCCAAGGAACTCATGATGAATACTGAAATGTCGGAAGTCATCTAAATCCTGAATGGGCAAAATCATGAGGAAAAAAATATCAGACAGAAGGCATTATTAAAAGTCGGGAAATTCATATTCACACCTGCTATTGCATTTCATGTGCATCATCAGTCACTGCTCATGTCATGTTGTGTTAGTGTCATTAAAGCATCTACAGTTTGGACTAGAAAGAAAACAGTCTCAGCTTCTACATTATACCAGTCTATGTATTTTTACTTATCATAATCCATTATCATTTATGGCATTTAGCAGATGCTCTTATCCAGTGACTAAAAAAAGTGCTTAGGAATCAACTTGGACTATCCAAAGCTAGTGCTGGTAAACCTGAATTCAAGCTACTTTGAGCTGTGATAATGTTAGAAATTAGCCATACAATACCTAATAAAATTTACAAGTAAAACAAGTGGATGGATGGATGGATGGATGGATGGATGGATGGATGGATGGATGCTTTATTGATCCACTGAGGGAAATTCAACAACCCAAAGTATAACCCAAAGTATTCCTAAACTATACACAACCAATGAAGAACAAGACCTAGTCAATATATTAACTGCTGAAAGTGCTGTAATTTAAGTGCTATGGAAAGAGGTGGGTCTTCAGTTGGTGTTTGTGACTCCGCTGTTCGGACACTCAGGAGGAGTTCATTCCACCACCTTGGTGCAGGACAGAGAAAAGTCTGGACGCTTGCCTCCCATGTGTCCTGGTGACGGTGGGTCGAGTCGAGCCGTACTTGTTGCAGGAAGGGCTCTAGGTACGCATCGGGCTTTAACCATTGCCATCAAGGTAGGGAGGGACTGGACTGTTTTTGGCTTTGTAGGCCACCATCAGGGTTTTATATCTGATAAAAGAGCTACTACAGGAAAGCAGTGAAGGGAGCACCATGGCTGAACTTGGGAAGGTTACAGACATTCAAGGTGCAACATTCTGGATCAGTTGCAGGGGCCTGATGGCAAGCACAGGGAGTTGCAGTAGTCAGTAGCCAGCCATGCGGGAGTTGCAGTAGTCAAGTCTTGAGATGACAAGAGACTGAATGAGTACCACTTTGTTAACAGCAAATGAAATTATGAAGTCTTTGAGCCTTATAATCAGTCTTAACTTATCTCTTAACTTAGTTTTTCTCCCACAATGATCATTTTCAGACTCTTAAAACAAAATAAACAAAATTAATCCATTAATTTACATTGCATCGACCGGTGCTGGGTATATGATATATAAAGTAGGCGATGGAGGCTAAAACAGACTCAGTCTTGACTCGGTCTCGCCGCCTCCAAAGACACAGCCTTCACCATGAAAATCAATCAAAAATGCTATGGAAACAACAGAGAAACCCATCCTGTAGCCTTCAGTTTTGTTAAGAATGTTATGAGAATAGCTGGCTTTGCATATCTCTGACTTAGACAGAGACCCTGCTTTGTACAGGGATTATTGCGACAGTGGATTATCAGACCACTTATAAGTCTTGCAAATGTTGACACAGAACTTTCTGCTGACAGATATGCAACATGAGCAAAAAGAAAGTACAAGAAACTTGGTATTCAAGGCATCCAATACTGGGAATGACATTTGGTAATGACATTCTGATGATTTTATGCCTTGATATTGCGCAATGCAAAACTGACTGCATATGAAGGTTACACAGCTATTAAGATAATCAGGTCATTAAAATACACACTGTACTAAGGAGTCAAAGTGATTAGTCTTGTTTTAGAATCTTTTTTCGGTCCGACTGACGGTGGGAAAATTCCTTGGCATTTATATCTGTATGTGTGATTCACACCTGTGACATCACGCCAGTCTAATCTGGACGTGTGAATTGGTGTGAAACTGCCATGCGAGACATGTTGAGACAGCGAGTTGTTTCAGCTTGACACAGCTGACCTACTTTAGGCCCCTGTCTGTGTTCACGGTTACAAATTGGGGACACGTTGTCCTTGAAAGTGTGTCCTTTGACATCTGTTAGATGAAGGTAGTTTTGGCTTGAGGAAGTAACTGTACCTCGAGGGCTCATGCGCTTGTAGAACAGATGTTTTGTCTCAAGGGTGCAGGATTTTTTTGTTGTTGTTCACAGTGCGGGGATTTTCGTCTTAGGCCATGTCCATGCGTATACAGATTTTTTTGAAAACATGGTTTTTATTCTATTCGTAGAATGTTAATGAACATGGTCTTTGTCCCACAAGCAAGGTTTCCAGGTCATACCATTTGCTGATAGAAGCAGTTTCCATAAACACAGACTATAACAGACAAGCAGTAAGTGTATCTACAACATATCAAACAGTTACTACTTTACCGTATATTGTAGTGTAGATGCAGGAAATCAGAATTTTGCATGGAAGTAATTGGTGTGGGAATTCGGTTGAAGCCTGGCAACCCAGCATCATACTCGGACCTCTGAGGTCTGCATGACAGGAAAAACCTTTTGGTTGGCACTCTGCAGTCTGCATGTTCAAAAACACATATTTTTCCCATCCATACAAAAGAAAACTGAGGGTTTTTTCCTCTACCCCAGAGGGCATAGACAGAGAGCCAAAAGATGGAGAAAAAACTATGCTTTCAGAAATATCTGCATACATGTAGACAGGACCTTAATGTGTTTTTGAGTTAAAAAAAAAACACACTTAAAAAAGTCAGTGGTTGTTAAAAAACCTCCTGTTTCTAGGATTCTCAAGCCAAATAGGTCATAATGATCGTGTCACATCTGCTCCATTTCTTCCTTCTGCCCATCAGCCGGGTATTCCTCCTGGACTTTGTTACTGTTCTGGCATTAGCCTTATCTGACCGGCCACATGTCTGGAATGAGTAGGATGTTTCCCAAACAAGCAACAAACCAGTCAAAACAGATGCAAATCATGGCAGTTGAATATTTTGGAAAGTTCTTTGGGATTGAAAAATCAGAGGCACCTGATTAGATCGCCTGAAAAGAAGAAACCCATAGTCAGCAAGCAGAAACAAAAACACATCCAACTACTCTTTTTCCTCCACTCTGAAACATTGTACAGTAATTACTGCTCTAATGCATGTACGGTTTTCTGACAGAATTGCCATTTTCTCTTTGTCTTACTCCTTCTCTCAGGTTGCCCGGTGTCTCAAAATGGCTCTGGTTGTATGAACACTGTAATGGCCTTCCAGGGGTGCATGCGCCTCATCCTCATCAACAACCAACCTATAGATCTCATGCACATCCAGCAAGGGATTGTGGGAAGCTGGAATCAAATAGAGTTTGACATCTGTGGCATTCAGGACAGGTATACTGCTGCATGGGTTTTACCCTTTTTAATATTTTTAAATGATGTACATGTGTATATCGACCTTAAGTCTGTGTCAGATTACCCAACCATGGATGAAAAAAATCATATAAAATGTGAAGGTAAATTTTTACCTAAACAGTCAAATCAAGTGGAGGTACATAATCCTCTATAAACTAGTATAAATTGTAATAATTCTTAATCATTTAAACATTAATTTGGGGTACAAATTAAATTTTCCTGAGCACTATTGATGACCACTGCGTTCTTGTCTGTACTTCTGTTCTTGTGAACTTAAGAAACATCATCAGTCACAGCTCAAGTACTGTTCCTTACAAAAGTCTGCACCTAGCCGAGTACAGTTTAAACAGCCTGGTGTTCCCCCTGGTGTGCTCTGCCCATGTTATCAAGGATTCATCAGGAGGTGACTTTTGTGGACTTTGGACAGTCAAATATCCCAGAATGTATTTTGCACCAAGCTGAGCATGATGGCAAAGGAGAAAACTTCAAAATACTACTGTTGTTGTGTTATCAAATGAAGATTTTTTAGGTGAGAAGGTCATTATTTTAGACTTTGAGTACATGGTTAATTTATCAAGAAAGAAGCTCTGATGTTTTCGGAGATGTCAAGAAAGTCAAGTACATCGCTGTTCCAATTGCAGAATGAACGTACAGTGACCTTCCATTCTTGGGAGTTTATACTCGTAAGTCAAACTTACCGTCGGTACTACCGAGTACGCAAGTCCAAACTTGGCAGACTTTGTATTGAGAAATGCCTTTAGACTTCATCAATCCTCATGAAACTTGGTTGTAGCGCCACGTGTCTGATACATGATTTAAAGTTTGTGTTGCTAGGTGCGTGTTATCCTTCGTGCACCCTGGCAAAAGCTCAAAAACTGTTTTGTTGCCAAAAATCTGAATTTTTTATGGCAAGTTGGCCCTTAGGAGCTGCATTATCCAAGCCATTCTCTTGTGGAGTAGCGCCACCAAGTGAACAACATTAACATTACTAAGATCTTGTATTGTAAAGGCTCAAAGTTCACAAAATCTAATACCCTGCATCACTACAACATTCTTTTGATGCTCACCAAATTTCACAAAATTTTGTCCAGGGGGACTCATTTCACCTGACACATTTCAATATCTCAAGAACGTCTTTAGCTACAATTTTGAAATTTCACCTCCCCCTCCCAATTACAACCACATTCTTTAAAGGCATGGTCATTTTTTTCTTTTGATTATTCCCTGATTTTTCTCCCTAATTTAGTCGTCCCCAAGTCCCACCAGTGCTTCCCCCCTTGTCACACGACGAACTGCCAGTCGGGGAGGGCGAAGCCATCGCGTGCTTCCTCCGATACCTCAGATAACTGCTGCTCATGCAACTTTTGCGGTGTAGCGCACTCGGAGGGGAGCGCTCCTGCCCCCCTCTTGTATGCATGAGCTCATAGACGCCCGTGATTGGACAGTGTCGCGCTGATTGACATGGGGGGAGAACGTATGCTGCCCCTCCTTCCCTGAGAGCACAGCCAATCTTGCTCTCTGAGCTCCCGGCGATGGGCAGCTATAGCATGGGGGGAAAACGTATGCTGCCCCTCCCTCCCTGAGAGCACGGCCAATCTTGCTCTCTGAGCTCCCGGCGACGGGCAGCTATAGCATCACCCGGATTCAAACTAGCGATCTCCAGATGATAGGGCGAACACGTTGTCGTTGCGCCACTCGGGAGCTAGCATGGTCAATTCAATAAAATTTCATCCATAGGGGGCGCTGCAAATGACAGGCTGCAATACCTGAAGAACTGCCTACGTGCCAATTTTGCAGTTTATTCTTGCTCTTTCTGTCATTTTATGTTGTGGTTATATTACACATCATGCAGTACATCTACAGTTATCAATAAGAACAAGTCATAAACCGGTGATATGGAGTTGCATTACTCAAACAGCTAACATTCGGGGTGTAGCTCGGTGACACTGCCTGTCCTGGTGTCTGTTTAGTGCTCCAAATATTTGCATGTGGATTTTTTTTAATAGAGATGTGTGTGGGATTGCTCTTTCACTGTTGCTTGCGCAGGTATTTTTATTTGACATTCTCTGATGGATTTAGCTGGTTCTATTTTCTAACTAATATCTGCCTGCTCACCTGCTTGAAAACAAAAACCTCCTACCAGCATGACAAAATACTGAGTATTGCATCTCCTATTAATGTCTGGCGGATGTGCACCCTTATAGAACTGTTGGAAACTAATTTATCCTCAGTAACCACCAAACATTTTGTACAGCTAACAAAAAGTGGCATGTCCAAAATTATTCATACCCTTTGCAAACTGTCACAGTCTATGGGAAAATCCAAAGTTCTAT
>JAOVYV010000048.1:5237219-5249432 GCA_025674545.1 Hassar affinis | reverse complement strand
GGACATGCAGACTCCACACAGAAAGGACCAAGACCGCCCCACCCGGGGATCGAACCCGGGACCTTCTTGCTGTGAGGTGATGGTGCTACCCACCAAGCCACCGTGTCGCCCGCCTCAAGTAACATTGAAGTTCAATGCTGGAGCCTCAACAAACATCAGCGTGAGGACTATGCAATGTTCCCTCCAAGACCCCATGGGGAACCTACCAAGTATTAACTGTATACCAGTTTTTCTGGTACTTCAGTGTATAGATAAATAGTTTACATGACTTTAAATAGTGTTTTTTTACTTACATTTACACTTCAGTGCAAACGCCTGTACCCTCTTATCATTTCTGGGTGATAAAAGAACCCAGAAAGGAGTCTGATAGTACAATATATCAACCTAAGCTGCCACTGTTGGGACCTTGAGCAAGGTCCTCAACCCTCAACTGCTCAGTTGTAGACATGAGATAAACACAAGTCTGGCAAATGCCATAAATGTATAAAACCCATAAACCTATCGGAGATATTACAAATGAAATACTTATAATACTTTAACAACAGAAAATCTGCTTGAAAATAACCTGGAGTTTTGTCACGACCATCATGGTCTCCAGACAGTGAATACATCATATATATTAATACAACCCCAATTCCAATGAAGTTGGGACGTTGTTTAAATAAAAACAGAATACGATGAATCCTTTTCAACCCAGACTCAATTGAATACACTACAAAGACAAGATATTTAATGTTCAAATGGATTTTTGCAAAAATTCACTGATTTTGAATAAAGTTTATCTGTTTGAACATTAAATATCTTGTCTTTGTAGTGTATTCATTTGAGTCTGGATTGAAAAGGATTCGCAAATCATCACATTCTGGTTTTATTCATGTTTTACACAACGTTCATTGGAATTGGGGTTGTATATATGAAATATGAATTTTCCAGAATCATATATTGTGTTCAGAAGATAGGAGAAGATTGGAGGCTGTACTGGAGGGCATGTATGTTTTTAGAGATTGATAGTATAGAGATTAATAGTAAAAAACAAATTTGGACTATAATGAATGAACATTTGATTAACCTAGCACTCTAAATCTCCTTGAATAAATATAAGGTTGTGCATACTTTTGCACTCAGAACATGGTTGCTTCAAATGGTTTAGCCATGTTAATTATTCTAATATTGTTCTCATAATACTAGAGCCCTGTTGAATTCTCAAACCTGGTTAATCAAGTGTTGATTAATTTTCTGTAACAGCAGCTATGAAACTAGTAGAGTGACCCTCCATATACTGTAATGTAAAGTGTAATAATAAATGGATAAAATACATTTAATAATGAAAAGCATAATCACTCATGTGGGGATAGTTTGTGTAGAGCTTATATAATGTGTATGGAAGGAGTCTCCAGTGTTAGTGCTTCATAACAGTCAAAGGACAGAGGGTGTTGCAGAGGATGTTGAGAGTGTGATGGGGATGTACTGGGTTTTCTGTTCTTAAAACTTTATTTTGAATGTCAGTTTATTCAGAGAGCAGTAATTCCACTCCACTGTACCCATTCTTTGATTATTTTCTTATAACTACAATTGGTGTTGAGTTTTTAAACAAATTACATCATACAGTAAAATTATCCATTAGCCCATGTCTAGGAATCACGTCCAGATTAGGGTGGATTAGGACAGATATTGTGCTGTATTGCTCTACTTTCACTCCATCAACCCACTACACCAATGGTACATACTGATCTTGTCATACATCTTGTCTTATTTCTACTCTGAGCCCCAGTTGCATCTTGTTTATTGTACTGTGGTCAGAGAATGATCAATATTTCATCCCGGTCTACACGTTCATGCGGATGGGATGACAATAAAAATTGACTTTCTTGTCTCCATTTTGCAGAGGACAAAGTATGGACGGTGGTCCAGCACAACAGCAGCGGTCCTATCAGAGTCCACGGATCGACACTGGAGAAACCCTACGAAGCGCACTTTGACTATGGCGCCACGCCGGATCAACTCCGAGCCCTGGTGTCGCAGTCGGAGTACTGCCAACAGGGACTGAGCTATCAGTGCAGGAGATCTCGACTCTTCAACACATGGGGTGAGTTTCTTTCACATGTGAAGACGAATGGATCGGTTAACCGGCGAATCCGGCGTCCTTGTGTACCCTTAACTCCTTAACTCTTTTCCGCTTTTCCCACAGCTTGAATCAGGATTTTATTACTCCTAGTCACAAAGGACTAAGCTGTTTGCTTTTGCCAAGCAGAAAATCGCCATGAAGCGAGGAATTTCCCAGAAGCCCCGTAGTATACGGATCATCTTCCCACTTAAAGAGTGTGTTGAAAGTGGTACTCGCTCAACCGTTTTAAGTTGATCTTTGTGTTTATGATGCTTTCGGGAAATTCACCTCGGTTGGTCAGCTAATCATAAAACCCCTGATTAGTCGTTACTAAAACAGAGAGTGTGCATTTCTGCGAGTCCCCAGGACCAGAGGAGAGCTGAATTACCCTGTTTTGTGTGTTATTATCGGACAAATACTTGTTAAGATTGCTGGTACTAAATAGAAAATTGTATCAAATAAAACCCAGTGGTCCAAAGCAGCTAATTCTCACTAGCTAATAGACTAGAAAACAGACCATGGTTGTATTGCTACAGGGTATGCAGAAAAGCACTGCTGCAATGGAGGCACCAAATCCTATACGGAAAACAAATATGATATATGCTAATCATATCAGTACTCTGTCGTATACTAGACTAGCTGACTGCTGTTTCTCCTCAGCCTTTCATCCGTCTTGTCCTTTAAACAAAGTTTGCACGCACTTCCCTCAGGACTAAAATACGTCTGTCGAAAAACTCTTTCTTCCCACACCGCATTATGGGAGAAATATGCATACAGTTGTGATTTATTAAAAAAAAGAAAGAAAGAAATATAAAAATTCCTCTGAGGCAGGTATAGTGTCACGGCAGATAATAAGATTGTTATTCTGCTACCATTAAAGGGAATTTTCTCTTTTTGTTGTCTTCTGGTTCACTGAGCTTGAAAGAAAACATAATTAGTCTCATTGTTCTGTAACGGCACATAAATCATCCCTCTTAAACAATTTCTGCCTGTGTTCTGTCATGTTGATTTTTTTTATAATTTATTTTTCTATAGACTTTGAGGCAAGGATCTCTTCATTTTGTTCAATTTTGGTCTTGTGTTCTGTAGCTAACAATTTATATCAGGGCAGATGGAACTTGCTTCCTGTTTCGGGTATGTCGGGGTTATGGATAATACAAGTGGTCATACACATAATGAGTACAATAAGTTAATGGATGCAGGAGTGGATGAAAATAACAGTGGCCTCCCTTTTTTCTTTATCTTGCTCTCTCTCTTGCTCTCTTCTCTTTCTCTCTCTCTCTCTCTCTCATTTACAAACAGACACCTTTAGATAATCCCTTGCTTTGTTTTTTACATGTAAGGAAGCAGGAGCAACAGATAGCAATGAAAGTGCTGCCATGTCTAAAAGACTTCATGCTTTTTTCCGTCAACAAATATCTTGAATATTGGGGCTTTTTTCAGCTTGATTTTAGATTATGTTACTCATTTCAAGCTTTAAATGTTATTCCAGTGGGAATAAGGGTTTGATTGAAAATTAGTTGTGATTATTTTTACTTTTATTTTTTTATTTATTTTTATTTTTATTTTTTTTTGCAGCAGCAGCAGCGGCAGCAGTTTTGACCTGCTGAAATCATTGAACATTTAGCACCAGCATTTATCCATCCATTTGTTTTGACCATGGATTATGTTGTTTTGTCTGAAAGCCTACATTTGTTTTACTTCCCCCCTCACTAACCATTAATGGATATAAGAGTCTAATTTACAAATGCTCAGAGTGAAATCTCTTTGCTTCATATATCAGGAGATTTAATGGAGATTCTTGCTTGTGTTTTATTTAGGATTTGATTGATTGATTGATTGATTGATTGATTACTCAATCAAGCAAAAAATACTTGAGATTAAATGAGTCAAAGCAGAAAGAATTGACAATGAGAGAATGAGAGAATGATGAGAAAACACATCACCTGATCACTAAACAAATTACTTTAAGACTTTTTTTTTTTTAATTTACCAATATGTGATGTAGATTTAATGTAGATGTGAATATTGAGCATACTTAAATATCAGGAGTGTAATGATACAAACTGGTCATGATTCAGAATGCTGGCTTCATGATTTCTAATATTATAAACCAACCGTATTACACTTTGAAACATAATAAAACATAATGAGCTTCATAGCAAAGTTCCAAAGGTGGCTAAAATGCCCGTTTTCCATAGTCGTTGGTGGTGTTTAAAAGCATATCGGGGGAATCGGAATTTCTCTCCACGAAAGAATATGATCACATGACCAGCATGTCATATGACCCCTGGATTTCAAACAGTGCAACTGCATTACATTTAAGAAATAGCGCACTATTGTAATAAGTGTGGCTGGCTGATACTGATTTGCAAATTCCCATTAAACGTGCATCTGGTAAGACTGGCATCCCTTCTTCCTTTGCAGCTTTACGTGAGCTTTCATATTTTAAGCAAAATTTAATATTTGTGAAAATGATCATTTAAGATGTCCACTGATGATGTACTGTAGCTAACTGTACAGAAGTAACAATCTAGGAAACATAATCCCCTTTCATACCTGTATTACTATTATCAATAAAAATAAGTTTGAGTAGGGATTACTTGGAACCTAGTGTACTTCTTTTCAAATACGTTTACAAACAAACATTAGCATATAAAGAGCAATGTACTTTTCTACAAGCATCAGGGCATCAAAATTACACATCTTTAAATATTTGTAGCTATGATAGTATGGAAAGTAAACTGTACATCTCCTGAGAACATACATCAGTATGCTTGTTGTAAAAGTGTTAAATTAATTTAATTACAAAGGGCAGATCTGAGAACAGTGTGTAAATAGGGTGTACGTATGCAGATGTATGTGAGATTACTGAGACAACAGAATTAGGTCAATGTCTGCCTTTTGTTTCTGTCTGATCTCTCTGCTGTCTAGGGGAAACTACAGAAAATCATTTTTTCCTCATGAGCAAAGTTATCTTTAACTTTTGCCCAAGATTATTATTTTTTGTTTAATTCCACCACAAACAATGCCCAGGCGAATAAAACTGTTCATCCACACTCATTTGCAATTCCATCTGAAACCAAGCGCAAACATCTTAGAGCTCCGTCGCTCCGGAATATTCATGGAGCTGCATCCGTCTTTGATTTCTAATCTGGCTTTTGTCCCAGACACCCAATAATTACAGCCCTGATGAAATTCCACTTGACACTAATGAAGCCTAAGCCAAAGATTTATTGGCGCATGTCAAGATTACTGCACTTTATTACATACATTTGGATATGCAGTCTTAAAGATCGCATTATTATAGACATCAATCACTGTTGCCTGGTTACTGCATGTCTGCAGTGTGCAAACTTTATCCTCAAAGAAATTAAGAGCTTATCATGTTTTAGGCATATTGGGAAAGTGAAACTTCCACTGTGTTCTCTACAGACTAACTCGATCTGCATCCCTTTATCATGAGTAAAAATATGGTTTAGAGTTATGAAATTTTAAAGAGAGAGAGAGTGAGGTAACTGTCTTTGAGTGTAACTTTTGCTGGTAAGTTTTCTTCTTTCATCCAGAGTTGCATTGCTTGTGTGTCAAATGCATAATTCAGTCATTTAAAAGTTAATAAACATTTAAATGTCTTCTATAGCGATCAAGAGAAGAGAGCAGAAATCTCTGAAAAAGGAGGAATAAAATAAAACCCGAGTCTGCGGGTGTGTGAGTGTGTGAGTGAGAACAGGCACAGGCCGCTGTCGAGGGGACGTGGCGCAAGTGCCAGAACCAACTCGCTTTCATCTTCGTCTCAGTCAAACACGACCTCATTTTTGTAGCTAAGAATTCAAAAGCCCACCAGGTTGAAGGTGATGAGAATGGTTTATTTTGAAGTTTATTCCAGGACATCTTTTTGTATTGAGGAAATCACTTGAAATGTTTCAATGCTCTAAAGTACATTGGATAAATTTTTTTTTTTTTTTCTCAGATTTCTCCTCCATTTATTTATTACCCTTTTTATTATTATTATTATTATTATTATTATTATTATTATTATTATTATTATTATGACTGCCACAGCCAGATTTATTTTTCTTCTTCTTCATTTTTTTCACCAATATTTTATTATCTACCTAATCTCCATTTAGTTTTATTCTTATTCTTATTATGACCGGCATAGGAAGAATTTTTTTTCGGACCATTTGGACAATGATATCATTTACTAAAGCTTCACCAATCCAAGTGTAACCTGGTGTGGTTGTAGCCCTATATCTGATAAGGAATATAAGGTTTGTATTCCTAAATATGTTGCCCTTCAAGCTAGCACCTCCTTGAATTATAGAAGGCATTCAAAGCACTTAGCTTGAAAACCATTGGCCCAAATGGGGGAGTGTAGCTCTGTGGTTAAGGTGGTAGACTTCTGACCACAGGGTCATGAGTTCAAATCCCACCACAGCCAAGCTGCCACTGCTGAACCTTCAAATAAGGAACAAGGCCCCTGACCTCAGCTGCTCAATTGTATAAATGCAATAAGGATAAGGGTGTCTGCGATAAATGCAACTTAATGTATGGCATTTATACGGCAAATTGACCTCTAGGAGGCTCATTACCATAGAGTCATTTCTGGAGCAACACCATCTAGTAAAAAATAAAGCAAAAAATCTACCATTTCACCAGCCAATATCTTGTGAAGTATAGTCTTAAACAATGATCACTACCACATTCTTGAAACGCACCAAATTTTGTGAAGTTTCATCCATGCAGGTGTTGCAACTGACATTTCAAAATCTTTTGAGCAAAATTTTGGATTGAGGTTTGGTACACTTATTTCACTTCAGCCTTGCTCTTTCTCTCACTCTATGCACTGGTCATATTATGCACTGCTATGTGATTATGTCTAGTTATTTTACTAGTGATTTATAGATTTCTGGCTAATTTCAGGCTCAACAACAAAACATGATTCTTTTGACTCACAAACCGTGAACGAGGTTCGTCTACTAAGTGATTTCATGAGCAATGATAATTCTTCTTTGCTTAACTGTGGCTGAAATTGTTTCATAAAAAACTTCTAGCTTCTAAGTGAC
Organism: Hassar affinis; assembly: GCA_025674545.1. Taxonomy (NCBI): domain Eukaryota; kingdom Metazoa; phylum Chordata; class Actinopteri; order Siluriformes; family Doradidae; genus Hassar; species Hassar affinis. Next base: position 5,242,262 of record JAOVYV010000048.1, on the reverse strand, counting down.
AAAATAATCCTGCCTGTCATGCTTCCTCTTACACACAGCTGAGAGTCAAGCCCATGCCTCATGATTCATGCTAATGAACAGCCCAGATGTTGAAAAGAGCATTTAGTGGAAGCATTTTAATTAAATTGCACTGCAAGAGCAACAGTATTGCTTGCATCTGTCAAAAAAGAAGCTTATAATCTCTCACAATTCATCTAAAAGACCAGACTCAAAGATGCAACTCATTTGTAAGGCAGGTTTTTCTGTATGATGTTATATTCCTATTAAAAAAGATAGAGATTTTGAGTAGAGAGTTTGCTCAGGTTTCGCAAGGGCTCATTGATATGTGTGGGGATTGAAGGCTAGCCCAGCTGATCTGATCCTACAGAAGAACGAATGTAGCACAGACTGGTGAAAAACTTAATGCTGGCTGTGATAGAACAGTGTCAGGACACACAGTGTATCACAGCGTGCTGTGTATATGTGGCTGCGTAGCTGCAGACCAGTCAGAGTGCCCATGCTGACCCCGGTAAACCACAGAAAGCTTCTACAATGACCGCATGGAATAAGATGGTCTGGTCTGATGTGTGGACAGCAGAGTGTGTACTCATTTTCCTGTGTAAGAGATGGTACCAGGATGCACTACTGAAAGAAGGCAAGCTGGCCGAAACAGTCTGATGCTCTGTGAACGTTATACTGGGAAACTTTGGTTCCAGTCAATCATGTAGATGTTACTTTGACATGAAACACCTACCTAAACATTGTTCCAGAACAAGTTCAGCCCCTTCATGGCAACACTGTTCCCTAATGACAGTGGCCTCTTTTAACACGATGATGCTCCCTGAAATACTGCAAACAATTGTTTAGGAATGGTTTGAGGAACATGGATAAGTGTTCAAAGTGTTAGCTTTGCCTCCAAATTCCGAAGTGCACTCAGAGAGCACAGACCTCCACCAAGACCTCTAGGCAAGTCTTTCTTTATGATGGGACTGTGCATGCACGATAAACCCAGTTCATATATTGACTCAGATCTGCTCCAAAGGTTCTTCCTTGTCCCTTCACCAAGTTTCAAGGCATTTGACCTTCTAGGTTTTTCTGTAATCCTGCTGAGAGTCAAACAAACAAACATACCGCTCAGATGGAAGTAACAGCACCACTGTCTTAGTTTGTTGAACAGAAAGATGAATCTGATTTGGGGAGGGAACTGACATTTGCTTGGGACAGGCAGGAAATCAAAGCACAGCTATCCAGCTTCTTGTCTCAGTGTCTTACCGAGTTTGACCAGCAAAAGCTGAGTGATCTAAAAAAAATGTCAGTGACATGCTTCTGTAGATATAAATAATAAAGTTCAATGAACAAGAAGGGGAAAGGAATTAAACATTGTTATAGCCAATTGCAATAATTTAATATTAGAATGCTTGAGTGAGTCATATCATTTGGCTCAGCTCACTAATAGGAGTCAAATTTTTTGGCTCCAAGCAGTTCATTGCCATTTTTTCAGGGTTAATGTGTGAATATGTGTGTGTGTGTGTGTGTGTATAGATGGCGCTCCATTGTCCTGGTGGCTGGAACGTGGTGGTGAGAGAAGAACCTACTGGGGGGGTTTACTGCCGGGTGTCCAGCATTGTGCCTGCAGTCTGGAGGAGAACTGCATTGACATGAACTACTTCTGCAATTGTGACGCTGACCGAGACACATGGTAACAAAGCAAATGGTGCATGATAACTTGTGTTAATGTTGCTGAAACAACCCATTGTTCCACAAACAACTATACAAGAAGCAGGGGCCTCATAAAACAGAGTTGAACCCGTTAATTTCACTGCTCACAGGGAAAATGATACCGGGCTCCTGTCCTATAAAGATGACTTACCAGTGAGCGGAATAGCAATTGGAGACACAAACCGAGTGAGATCTGAGGCAGTCTTCAGCGTTGGACCCCTGCAATGCTCTGGTGACAGTAGGTGATCTCTTTCCCCCCTTTCTTTTTTCAAACATAAGCCTGTGGATTAGACATAGAATCTTCTGCTCCTAATTAAACCCAGCTGGGACTCAAAGATGCAAATCTTCTGAGAAACACTATTCTTTCTGTCAGAGTCTCTTTGGAACGCCGCATCCTTTTACAACGAGGCTTCATACCTGCTCTTCCCTGCCTCACAAATGGAGCTCTCCTTTGACATCTCCTTCTACTTCAAGACCGGCTCACCCTCAGGAGTCTTTGTTGAAAATGTGGGCTCACGAGACTTCATCAGGGTAGAGCTGAGCTGTGAGTGTCTCATCAGCCTGTTTTTTTTTTATCTGCTCATTGCATGTTCATCAGTAATACATAATGCACTTCATCAAGCAGCTCTAGAGTATAATACTTCTCGAGATGCAGACAGTTTGGATGAGGTTTAGCAAGTCTCTAGGTCTATAAGACACCTGATTCGGCTTGATAATCAGCCGAGGAAGCGATTCAGGGTTTGCACAGTAAACACAACGACAATACGGAGCGGAATGACATCAAGATAAACAGGAGCGCCATTTTATCAGTGCTACAAATCCACTACTGCACAGAGAGCCGTGTTATCGGTTTTGCCTGCACATGGGTAGATATCATGCCCGGATCTACAAATTAATTAACATTTTTTTCAAGGTTTAGATTTTAAGAAAGGCAATCAATGTAAAGACAATAAAAGACAATGAAAGTACGTGTTATAAACTCAGGTTTGGTGCTGGCATTTTAGCTTCTTCTAGCTATTTCTCTAAAAAGTCTGTCTATGAAATGTCTAAGATTACAGTGGCATCACCACACATATCCTGTCCATATAAACCCTACCAGAAAGCCCCTGGAAAGACTGAAAAGAACACAGAGGTAGAAGTGCCAGCACTGTCAGCATAGTGTGTGAATTCTGCCTCTGACTGGTCCTCAACCTCAGCTACACTGAAGCACCAGAAAAACTGTTATAGCAGTTAGCTGCGGTAGGTGCTATAGGTGCTATAGGTGTGCAACACTACCTCAAGTAATATTGAAATTCAGTGCTGGGGCTTCAACAAACATCAGCAACAAACTTGGTAGGTCTTGCTGGGGCCTCAACCTACAAAATAAACTTGGTCGGTCCCCCACAGGATCCTGGAGGGAACGTTGCACAGTCCTCACACTGATGTTTGTTGAGGCCCCAGCATTGAATTCCAATGTTACTTGAGGCAGTGTTGCACGCCTATTGCATACAATGATTCTTGCCGATCTGGTGCTGGTCATGTTCATCTTTTTTCCAGCCACACTGCTTAAGGTCAAGGTTTAGCCAGAATTCTTGTAGTCAGGGTACACCCGTGAAATTCTCATATGTGAAAATACAAACTTTACTTCTACCTCTGAAATGCTATGACCCATCTCATGAGTTCCAGCTATTAAACCGAGTTCAAAACCGCAAAACCGTGACTTGCCAATGTCATGGCAGAAACAGCCCTAGAAGCTTCCATGGATGTCTATTGCTTTACATACACTCTGGCAGACGCATTTTTACATACTAACCATTTTTCTGGTACTTCAACGTACATTACTGTCCACAGCTACATCAGATGAGCACAGGAATCACAGCACTATTAGTTTTGTAGTTTCATTTTCTAATGAAGATCATAGTTTCTTTTGATGATTTATCTGGTTGTATTCCCAAAACATAAGCCAACTACTAGTCCAAAACTCCCCGAACAGTGAACTGCAATTTCAAAACATAAATGAATGAGTGCAGTTCAGGTCCGAGAAGATCCCAGTACATGCCACCAAGCATGCTTCTAGTTTCAACCATTTTGCGCAAGCTATCTTAAAATGAAACTTAACATGCACTAACGTGACAACAAACAAAATGACAAGTTTGCATATGTAAACAGACAATATTTGCCCATTCTCCCAAAAAAAAGGATCTGTATCCACACCATGACTCAGATCCACTCTTAAATGTAATAGGTTATTCCTTCTCCAAGGCTGCAGCCTTCCTTCAAGATTCATGATACTCAGTGCTGTAGTTCCTGTGTATATCTGTATTTTTATACAATATATTTTCAGTTCTATATAGTCTAAGCAATGCCTTGCATTACACCTCAGTTCCTTCTGCTACATTCCTGGTGTCATTTGGACTCATCAAGGTGAAGTCAAAGCATTAGCGATTACTCCAAGTATTAGCAATTTGTTCCTATTTTCACTCACACAATCTACAAGATCTCAGTGTCTCCATTCTCTTTACCACTGCTCACTTTAATAAATATGGAGTTTATATAAACCTGCATCCATAGGCAAGTGCTGAAAGATTTATTTTGTTTGGATTGTCTGTACACATCCATGTTTCCTCCCTCAGCTCCTTCAGTCGCTACCTTCTCATTTGACGCGGGCTATGGGCCGACCGTGCTAAACGTGAAGTCGCCGGTGCCGTTGAACGACCGCCAGTGGCACTGGGTCCGAGCTGAGAGGAATGTAAAGGAGGCGTCGCTGCAGGTGGACCAGCTGCCTCTGCGCTTCCTGGAGCCTCCAGCACACACACACATACGCCTGCAACTCAACAACCAGCTCTTTGTGGGTAAGCCGGCTAAAGACTTGGCCCAGAGAGACAGAGAGAGGAGGCGTATTTTTCAGGAGCTGGTTATGTTGTGCAACATGAAGTGCTATTATTCAGATACCCTATATATGTGTGTGTATACATTCCATTTATAATCCTTTTTTAAAGATACCTGAAGCTTAGTAGCCAGGTATTATTATTATTATTATTATTATTATTATTATTATTATTATTATTATTATTATAATTATTTATTTATTTATTTTTCTATTTAATAAAATGAAATATTATTTTTATATAAAAGTTTTAGACCACAATAATTTATTAGTATGGTGTAGGGCCTCCTTTTGCAGCCAATACACCGTCAGTTCGTCTTGGGAATGACATCTACAAGTCCTGCACAGTGGTCAGAGGGATTTTAAGCCATTTTTCTTTCACGATAGTGGCCAGGTCACTACGTGATGCTGGTGGTAGAAAACGTTTCCTGGTATGCTGACATTACCCTGGATACCGTGGCTCTTGATACATCACAAAG
>JAOVYV010000048.1:5178715-5190316 GCA_025674545.1 Hassar affinis | reverse complement strand
TAGACAGGGCGCCAATCCATCGTAGGGCACACACACTCACACACTAAGGCCACTTTAGAGACGCCAATCAACCTAACGTGCATGTCTTTGGTCTGTGGGAGGAAACCAGAGTACCCGGAGAAAACCCACGCAGACACAGGGAGGACATGCAGACTGCACACAGAAAGGATCCAGACCGCCCCAACCAGGGATCAAACCCGGGACCTTCTTACTGTGAGGCGACAGTGCTACCCACCGAGCCACCGTGTCGCTGTGTATGAGCATATGTTATACCTTTTTTTGTGATGATTAAATGTCCCCACAAGGATAGGAATATCTGATATTTTGTCCCGCGACACGGTGGCTTGGTGGGTAGCACCGTCGTCTCACAGCAAGTAGACCCCAGGTTCGATCCCCGGATGGGGCGGTCTAGGTCCTTCCCGTGTCCGCGTGGGTTTCCTCCCACAGTCCAAAGACATGCACGTTAGGTTGATTGGTGTCTCTAAAGTGGCCTTAGTGTGTGCCCTACGAAGGATTGGCGCCCTGTCTAGGGTTGTTCCTGCCTTGCGCCCTATGTGGCCAGCTAGGCACCGGCTCCCCCGTGATCCTGAAAAGGAATAAGCAGCCAAGAAGATGAATGAATGAATGATATTTTGTCCTTGTGGGGACATTTTGCTGGTCCTCTAGGGAAAGCAGGGTTTTTGTTGTTTTTAACAAAAATTAAAAAAAAAAACCCAAATGTTGGTTTTCATTACTGAGGTTAAGGTTAGGGTTAGGGTTATCATTAATTAGCTGCATTAATAATTATCTCAGTGGAAGGTGATCACAAGTATAGCATGACATGACTGTGTGTGTGTTGAGTGTGTGCAAATGAGGACAGACATGCATCAGACACTCAGGATTTATTAATGAGCCTTTTTTTTTTGTATGTACAATACAATGGTTATGACTGCAAAGGTCTATGTGCATATACAGTGGCGTATATATTATATTTAAATATAAATCTATAGCAAAGATGTCTGGATTTTTGGTAAATGAATATATTGATTACACTCACTTTGAAATAGATGATGCAAATAATAATAATAATAATATCATAATCATCATCATCATCATCATCCATTCTTCAGGTTAACATCAGACCCAAACAGGGCTGCCAGCAAGAAATTTCCTTTCACTGTTCATGAATAAATTTACAATATGTCAACAGAATGGATGAGTAAACTGTCCCTAAGGCGTGCATTCATGACAAATTAGGCATCAAACACACACAAAATGTGTGTACAAATAACTGTTTATTTTCTGTACATGGCCCACAGCTATTAAATCAATCTCACCACTATCTGGCACAAGCATCCAGCTATGCGTGTCCTCTCAGGTGTGCGCTATTTCAGGCTCTATTTGAAGTTGATCATGCTCCAGAGGGGCATACTGTACATAAAGAGCATCAGAAGTGCTGTTCTGTTCATGCACACATGTTGTAAACACCTAAAAGCTTTGACAGAAAAGGGCTTGAACATGTCATGCTGACTTAACGCATGAAGAAACGGTGCTAATCACCTGTTTGTAGGGAAGTAACGCGACACTTCAGTCAGGAGTGGATAGAATTCTCCAAACCGGCTTCACGATTCAAGTCGATTCGATTCTAAGGAGATCTGGAGCTAAATTTTGTTGAATAAAAGTGATGACTACAAAGTCTCTTTTATATCTGAATTATAAACTATGTGGATTTTGTCTGGATAAAACTAAACAAAAAATCCTTTGAACAGAGGTTTAATATGATGATCAGCCATACCATTAAAACCAGACAGGTGAAGTGAATAACATTGATTATCTCATTACAATGGTGGAATATACCGTATTAGGCAGCAAGTAAACAGTTAGTTCTTGAAGTTGACGTGTTGGGTGCAGGAAAAATGGGCACTCTAAGCAATTTCGACAAGGGTGAAATTGTGATGGCTAGATGACTGGGTCAGAGCATCTCTTGTGGGGTGTTCCCAGTATGCAGTGCTTACTACCTACCAAAAGTGGTCCAAGTAAGGACAACCAGAGAAACAGAGACAGCGTTATGATTCCTAAGGTGCCCAAGGCTTAGTGATGTGCATGGGGACTGAAGCCTGGCCCGTCTGGGCCGATCCCACAGAAGAGCTCCTGTAGCACAAATTGTTGAAAAGGATAATGCTGGTTATGTTTGCATCATAGCTTGCTGTGTGGCATCTCAGCAAAGCCAGTGTGATTCTCTGGGCAATGTTCTGCTGGGAAATCTTAGGTCCTGGCATTTATGCGTATGTTACTTTGACACCTGTACCAACACCTAAACATTATTGTAGACCAAATACACCCCTTCCTTAATGGCAGTGGCCTCTTTCAGCAGGACGATGTTCCATGACACAGTGGAAAAACTGTACAGGAATGGTTTAAGGAACATGACAAAGAGTTCAAGGTGTTGACTTGGCCTGCAAATTCCCCAGATCTCAATCCAATTGGGTATCAGTGGAATGTGCTGGACAAACAAGTCAGATCCATGGAGGCTCCAGCTTGCGACTTAAAGGACCTGCTGCTAACGTCTTGGTGCCAGATACCACAGTGCATTTTCAGAGGTTTTTGGGAGTCCATGTCTCGATGGGCCAGAGCTATTTTGATCGCACAAGGGAGACAGTCTCTGAAACGGTCTCGGAAAATGATAAATTAAATAATAACGAGTGCCCTAGCTTCCAAATACAGCTGAAAAAAGTCAGTTAAAATGCCCGGCTTCCATGGCCTCTTTCTCAGGCAAAAGGCATCATTGCACCCCCAACTGTTTGCTATTTTTCCCGTGTCCTTCATACAGAGACTGACAGACAACTGGCTGTGCTCATTATATATAACCGCCATCATTTTGTAACATAAATCCCTACAAATACAGGAGTTGAAAGACAACTTATAAAGACCAAGTGTTGGCTTTTGTGAATTTGTGTGAATTTGTGAGTGAGGAATTCTTCTCATAGGGTCAAAATCCTTGCTTTAATAATGGAAAATGTGTTTTTAAAAACTGCAGAAAAGTGGGTTTTGTTTTGTTAAACTAAAAAGGGGGGAAAGAAAAATAGCACTTATGAGTCAGGGGAGAAAAAATACTTCAAAACATAATGTTCCGGAGCTTCTGTGGGCCCAGGCACTCCTGCACTTGTCATTCACAGTCAGCACTGTTGAGTGTGAATTGGCAGGAATTTTCAAACACACATCATATGCCAGATTCATATGCCAGAAGTCTTATGTCATCACGGTCAAAAGAAGTAGGCTTCACATAGAGCCAAAAAAAAAGGATAAGGGCACAGCTCAACCGAACTTACAAAATGTTTTTCCATGAATTGCTGGCTGAAGTGTCAATTAGAATGCCTTGTACGATTTGTGTACCTGCCTTAATAACTATGCAATTTGGGCTGTTGGGATGTTGGTATCTAAGGCAAATATATTCATCAACCACAAAGTGAATTACCTGTGACCAAAAATCACTTAAGGAACAAGGACAGTGTGTGCGAGTTCATTTGACCGAAGAGAAGCTATTAGATGATTATATTACCACGGTAAAGTTGCCATAAGTTCATACCTTCAACGGAGTCTGTGAACATATTTTCCTTTGCATACATCTTAAACACAGAAAACACAAATTATGGCTACACTTTTGTTCATGTTGTATTTCAAAGATGCTTGACACTAGGGGTGAAGTTCATTTGTTCTTTACTGTACAGTACTATACATTATGGAGATGTTCGAATCACATTGTGGAACTCAGCATTCTATTAATTACACATCTAATGCAATTATGGTGTGTAACCACCCATTCTGTACAACTCAGAGTATAAAGACATAGAGAACACACTGGTGACGTGATCACATTCTCGGAGGCTGCAGAAGACAGTCATTTTAGCCGACTTTGGAGCTCTATACAAGTTTAAAATGACACCTCATTTTACAGAGCTCATTATGTTTCATGCATTTTCCCCTATGTCAGAGACTCTATGTATTCAAGCACATATTGGGCAGAATTTATACATTTAATTGTTTAGTCTTAAGATATGGCGAACCTGTAGTGCATGTCGTTAGAATAGTAAAATTCATATCAATTTAGTTTTATACAAACATGCACATTGGTTTGCATTGGTCCATTAAGGAATATATCTGTTCAGTTATAATAAGCTTACTTCATCAGTATATGTCATAAATCATAAAGGCAGTATCAGATATCTAATGGAATTTGGCTGGAGTGTATTAGCACATGCCTATTTGACATGTTCAGTCATTTCAAATAAAGTGTGTGCACTAAATAACCCTCTTCTAGTCATTTTCGAATAGTTTTCATTCAAAACACCAGGCACTGTTCAAAAGTAAGGATGTTGCGTATCAGATAGCCTGGAGCTCCTGAGAACAGCTTGAAATGTCAGCTTCACCACTTACTTTGTCTAGCCAATAAACAGGAAATGAAAATGATAACCAAGGAAGCGTTCAAGACTTGTTCATCCTTCTGGTTGCTGTTTGGTGTGCTGTCTGCTGTCCGTGTCCTTCAACCCAAGGGAACGAATGTGGCTAGCTATTGTACTTCAATTAAAATCAGATAGCTAATGGTGTAAATGAATAAGACTAGTAGAATAGGTGCGTGAATGTGCATGCATGCACTTAAACATAAACAGAGCTAAAGAAAATGGTCCATGATGCAGTTGATTGATGAATACCGAGTAGATTGGTCACGTATCTCAATCAAAGCTTAAGCAGACACATGTACTTGTACTTGAAAACAAGGATGTATTGATCATCCTTAAACGTTCAAGGCTCCCTTGAGCACCATCAGTTGAGCATAGTCTTAACTGAGTACTACAGTATATATGTTTTACTCTGGACATCCATAATGATATGCATCATGCATTCTGTTCATTTCTCTCATGTGTAATTTATGGTGTGTTTGTGAAACAAAAAAGTGCATGTCACGTTAAACACAACAGTGTGACTACACCAATACGTGATCGCACAAGTTATTCTAATGCCTCCGATCTCATTTTTCTTATCAGTTCATCAGATTAACACAATGTAGAGTTGGACGCACAACGATAGTACCGTGAAATTAGATTGCAGTGGCGCAAAGTGCTGTGAAATTGCCTCGTGCCTTTCATCCATTGTGAAGAATGGTCTTTTTTGAGTGATATCTGTCAAACATCGTTGAATATACCATACTTTAGTCCATTTTTTAAGAACATCGCACCCATGTTTCCCCACATAAAAAAAAAGAAAATTTGCTAAGAATAATGTCATGACATTTAAGGTGGAAGAAGCACATACACTTTTAAATGCTAAGACATTATTCAAATAGATATGCTTTTTTTTTTTTTTGGTCCCGTACTGATGAAAGTGGGACATGGATGAAAGTACAGCAAGCTTGCTCGGATTGTGTGGTTTAGCCAAGAAAAAACATATGCAGTAAGAGTTGAGAGGAATCGCCGGACATCACCACCTATCGGCTCCCAAATTACAGCTTCTGCCATGTTCCCCTGAGGTGAAAATATTACACTGTGTTTATCACAGTCCCCACAGGCCAATAATTGATGGGTTCTCGTTCGGCTTTCGTTAAGAACACTAGTGGTGCTCCAATACGTGTAGGTAATACGTGAGGGAAGTCTTCTCAATGTGTGTGAAGAAAGAGAGAGAGAGAAGAAGAAGAAGAAGTAGAAGAAGAAGGAGAGATAGATAGATAGAGAGAGAGAGAGAGAGAGAGAGAGAGAGAGAGAGAGAGAGAGAGAGAGAGAGAGATAGATAGATAGATAGATAGATAGATAGATAGATAGATACTTACTTTATTAATCCCGAAGGAAATTAGGCAGTGAGGAGCTACTGGTAGGGCCGCCGCTCCACACGGCGCCGGAAGTCATCAGGAGAAGGTGGCAGAATGCTGATGCAGTTGGATATAGTTGCATCAGTATCAAAATATTTAGAATGATGAAACAGAAATGCAGAAGATTGGCAACGGAAACGTGGGTTTGTTTTTCGCCACCACGATCCATACTGACACGAGCACATTTAGAATAGTCACAGACTTGCATTAAGAATAAAAGTAGGTGCTGAATTCCAACAACGTGGATAGAGAGACAGTGCAAAATGTGCTATTCGTGAAGCAAAGCCTGCAGTGTGAGTATTCATATGCAATTTACTCTCATTTCTGCATTAAGTGACAAGCTTTTTGGACTAATGACATTGTGTAAATTTATGGTGTGAAATAAACTGCAACACTCAGTGGGAAAGCTGCTATTTAGCCACATCAGGCAGACACTAATGCAGTCAGAGAAAATTGTACTTTTTACATATCTGTGTAATTGATAAGCATTTATGGGAAGGGTTCATCTGACTCACAGCAAGTGCCATAAATGAAATATGAAATATATTAGCTTAGTAAACTTTTTTATTGGCTTGGTTCAGCAGTGAATTATATTGGGAGAGAATACATTGTTATTATTCCATGCCGATGGATAATGAAACAGTACATTCACTCATAGCACTTTCACTTCATAAATGGACATCTGCACTGAAGTACCAGAAAAACTGGTACTGGAGCCTATGCAAAATACAGAATTTAACCACAGAATTTCTCACACACAAAGTGTGTTATTTCTGTGTTCATATAGTAGAACAGGCAGGACAGGACAGATATATGGAAAGTAATAATAACAACAACAATTATAATAATGTCTCAACACATGCATGCATACAATAAGAAACATACACTGAAGTACCAGATAAACCTATGCATAATACACAGCAGTGCCAACTATGCACGTCATTGGATGCGTCTGCCAGTGCATATATGAAGCGATAGACCTCTATGGAAGCTTCTAGAGCTGTTTCAGCTGTGAGAATGGCAAGTTATCATGATTTTGTGATTTTCAACACGGTTTAATAGTTGGAGCTTGTGAGATGGGTCATAGCATTTCGGAGGTAGAAGCAAAGTTTGCTTATGTATGAGAATTTCAAGGGTGTAGCATGACTAAAAGAATTCCGGCAAAACCTCAGAACAAAAGGGCCACGATAATCCTCAGCATGAGGACTGTGCAATGTTCCCTCCAAGATCCCGTGGGGGACTGACCAAATATTAACTGGTATACCAGTTTTTCTGGTACTTCAGTGTATACGTTGAGAGTTTGTGTGGACCAATGCACTATATTATAAACACTAAAGTAGTGCCCTAAAGATATTTGGCCACAATTGTTTTTCCCCACTAATATTTTCATGTACATTTAAGGCATTTCCCAGACACCGTTATCCAGAATGACTTACAGTACATTTCTCTCATCTATACAACTGAGGCCCAATAGTGGCAGCTTGGTGGTGCTGGGATTTGAACTCATGATCGTCTGATCAGTAATCCAATGTCTTAACCACTGAGCAACTCTTGGTTGAGGTCATATATCTAGACTTCACCTGCACCAGACAGGTTTCAATATCTCAAGAACTGCTTAAGGTAAAGTTTGAAATTTCACACCCCGCATCACTACCACATTTTTTATACGCCTCCCAAATGTTATGAAATGTCATACATACGAGGCACTGCACCTGATATTTCAATATTGTAATATCTCAATTTTTTACTCAAGCAACAATTTGGAAATTTACTCTGCTTATTTCACTCCTTTCTTGCCTTTACTCTTACTGCATGATTTTTCTCTATACAATACACATATTACACTCCACTGTGTGGTACATCCAGTTGTGGCTTCAGTCCACCTAGTGGAAATACAATCAATTTAAATACAGTTAATTAAGTTGTCAGATATGGAAGTGCTGTTAAACAAACATGGACTAGCAATCAGAGGTGATAAGTCATTTTAATTTTCAACTGTATGCCGGGAACACATTCTTCTATAAACAGCATAAGCATAATGGTTTGCATTGTGCAAAACTTGGGCGGAGACCTGCCTATAGTAGAAACAGTTCAAATGGCATTTGAAGCATTTGTGAACTGCTAGAGAATCTAGAAAATAGGTCAGTAATTGGCACTTTCGTGTTGTTCTTCCTCAGTCACTTACCTGAAGTGCTCTTGCAATAACCAAAACAGACTCCAGAGCACGCTGTATCAAACAAATACACTGGCTCATCTTTGATCACAGCACAGATTTACTATAACGGTGAACAATTTCCTTAAAGTCTGGGAAGGAAAGTGTAGGCAAGTGGAATGCAATTAAATGAAGAGAGCATTCTCTTTGCCATTAACTTTCCATAAGGGCAGGCCATTTTTGATAAGAGAAACAGAAAATGTGCACTTTCCCTTCATTTGATACAAGTCAGTGCTTTGAAATGTCCCATGTGGTCACTTAGGACTTTCCTGAGTGAGCAGTCACTGCAAAATGGCAAGAGATAAATCATATTCCAGCATTAAAAGGCGGCCATCTCTGAGCAAGGACAAAGAGCGGAGATAGGGATGACAAAGATGCCGTGCTTTTGAAAGCTCTGCACTCCAACACATCGGTATATAAGCTGTATATGAAAGCTCGCTTTCCTCCTTGAGTGGGAAGCAAGCTAGCTGAGGCACTTTCAAAAATATCATCTCATCGCCTCTGCCTACGAGCTGCGGTTTTCCCTGACATGTAATGCACTTTATCTTTTGGACAAATAATGAAAGGAAATTTGCTGACACGCACACACACATGCATACACCATTGCTGGTGGCTCTGCTGGCTCTCAAACATTGATATAACAAGTTGCTGGGTTCTATAAGTGTAAAGCAGCTGAGTCATATGATTATGATGCCACTGATTTAGACTTCACCAATCCACATGACACTTGGTAAGGTTTTAGCCCCAAAAGTTTTCCTCAGTTGGCCTCTAGGAGGCGCATTACCCTAGCTCGTTCAATTCTTTTGTGGAGTAGCACCATGTTTGTTCAAAGCAAACATCCATCAATTCACTAGCCAATATCTTGTGATATAAAGGCTCAAACATCACAAAAATTCACATGCCACATCACTAAAACATTCTTTAGATGCACACCAAATTTCGTGCAATTGTATCCATAGGGGGCATTGCAACTGACACATTCACTTCATTCTTGTTCTTTTTCCCACTTTATGTGGCAGTCATATTACACACCGCCATGTGCTACATCTAGCTTTAAATCAGGTCAGAAAAAAATAATCTACACACACAGGTCACAGATTTTGCAATGATACTGTGTGGTTTTACTAAGCACAGGAAACAGGTTGAGTTGTGTTTGTTGCCCCAAATATTCCTACATCATTTCAAACCCAATTTTTCATACCCTGTCAAAGAGCAATATTCTAAACATAGTTCCTGTTCCTGTTGCCTTCAATATACAGAATAAGATAGGGAATTGATTTGCATTAGCCAAATTAGAGCCTCAAGAACATCCATTCAGAAAAACAGCCTTCATTCCTCACTGCACAAGTAGAATGTAAAAACAAAGATGCACTCTGTGCCACGCTGAAGATTGCAATGTGTTTTTTCCAGCTTTTTTTAAGAAGTGAGTGAATGCATCATCTCAAAGGGCACTGGAAATTGTAGGAAGGAAACCAGGCTGACAAGGAGTGGGAATAAGAATCAGCCAATTTCATGCACTTTGGCAAGAGGAACGCATTTTCCTCATCCTGCGAAAGGGATTTTAAGCACCAGCAAGGAAAAAAATGCGCTGGGTAGCTTCATTTTTATGATGGATTTGCACAATAAATGTTGATGAAGCTCAATTAAAGTTGATTTTGACGTTTAGCTGCACTAATAAGCAGATTCCCAAAGCATATAATGCCTGATTTGTTTCCAGATTTGCAAAAGCAGATTTTCATTGCCCTGAAAAAGAGGTGTGATGTTTCAGTTACAAGAAGATGTCCAAAAGGATGTGTCTATCAGCTGATGAAGCAGGTGGAAGGCACAAATCTGGGGAAAATATCAGAAACCTCAAGACACCAACAGAGTTATTTCTTGCCAAAGGCAGGGCATGATTGTCCACAGTCATGCTACAAAGCAAACATATACAGACTGAACAGATAATCTGTTGAAAATAAATAAGGGGGAATAAATATGAATAAGGCTTGCTATGTATGTTAATAATTTCATGTGTAGCTCAGCTCAAGCCAAGTTAATTAATAGGATACAAATAGATGCAAGGATGGGTCGTGGTTCACCACATCAGTCAGTTCAAATATAATGTTTCCCAGTGCAAAGAATTAAGGTCTTTCACCATCTACAGTTTGTAATATCATGAAAAGTTCAAGGGTGCAACCACTGCTGAATGTGTGACCATCAAGCCCTCAGGCAGTATTGTTTGAGAAACCGCCATGGGCTCGGGAGCAATTTGGACAATCAGGATCACTTAACACAGTCCACTGTTGCATCAAGAAATACAACCTGAAACTCAATTATGCAAACAGGAAGCCATATGTTAATTTTGTGCAGAAACTCCAAGATCTCTGGGCACAAAGTCATTTGAGACTGACCGAAAGTCAGTGTTCTGTTTTCAGATGATACTGTACTAGCTAGACAATGAAAAGTGATATGATGGCCTAAAAGTGATATGATTACCAATGAAAAGTGATATGATGGCCTGGGGGATCTGCATATCTGTGAAGGTATTTTGGAGAAACTCATTACAATGGTATCTGTCAAATGAAGTCAGTTCTTGAAGTCGATGTGTTGAAAGCAGGAAAAATGGCCAACATGGACAAGCACCTAATTCCAATGGTTCTCCAAAACAGTAGGTCTTATGGGTTATTACCAGTATGCAGTGGTTAGTACCTACAAAAAGCAGTCCAACTGGGTGAACAGGTGAACCAGTAACAGGGTCATGGGTGCCCAAGTCTCACTGATGAGAGTGGAGAACAAAGCTTAGTCTATCTGGACCAATCCCACAGAAGAAGTACTGTAGCACAGATTGCTGAAAAAGCTAATGATAGTTATCAGAAAGATGTCAGAACACACACTACATCAGAGCTTGCTGTGTATGGGGCTGTAGATGCAGACCAGTCCGTGTGCCTATACTGACACCTGAACTCCACTGAAAACAGTTTTTTCTTTTACATCACATTTAGAGCAGGGAGTGCGTGTGTCATTTCCCTGGGGAACAGATGGCACTAGGGGGCAGTCTGGGAAGAAGGCAAGTGCAATGCTCTGGGAATGTTATACTGGGAATTCATGGGTTCAAGCTTTCATGAACATGTTACTTTGACATGTTCCACCTATGTAAATATTATTGCAGAACACCCTTTGTCGTAATGACATGCCCTAATGGCAGTGGCGTCTTTCAAGAGGATCCTGCCATAATGCAAAAATTGCTCAGGAATGGTTTGAGGAATGTGACAAAGTGTTCCCCAGATTCCCCAGATCTCAATCTGATTGAGCATCTGTGAGATATGCTGGACAAACAAGTCTGATCCATGGAGGCCCCAGCTCACAAGCCAAAGGACTTAAAGGATCTTCTTTTGATGTTTTGATGTTTTGGTGACAGATAGGACAGTACACCATCAGAGGTAATCAGAGCTATGTATGTGTGTGTGTGTGTGTGTGTGTGTGTATACAGTCAAGCCTGAAATTATTCATACCCCTGGCAAATTTTGACTTAAATTTACTTTTATTCAACTAGCAATTTTATTTTTGACCG
>JAOVYV010000048.1:5118257-5134307 GCA_025674545.1 Hassar affinis | reverse complement strand
CTCCCACAGTCCAAAGACATGCAGGTAGTTGAATTGGTGATGGGAAAATTGGCCCTTAGTGTGTGAATGCGAGTGTGTATGTGTGTGTATGAGCCCTATGATGGATTAGCGCCCTGTCTAGGGCTAACTGGGAATAAGCGGTACAGATAATGACTGACTGTCTGACTGCTTAAATAGTGGCAGCTTAGTGGTTAAAACATTGGACTACTGATCTAAAGGTCATGAGCACCACCCAAATCCCAGCACCACCATGCTGCCACTGTTGGGCCCTTGAGCAAGGCCCTTAAACCTCAACTGCTCAGTCGTATAAATGAGAAGAACTCAATTCACTCTGGATAAGAGCTTCTGCCAAATGCCCTAAATGTAAATAAATAAATAATTCTAACAGAATGTTAACCTTTTTTCCATATATTTTTGACAAGAAAAACATTTAAAGACTGGACATGGTGTTCCAGAAATTGTCATACATGGTGGTCTAAATGTACCTTTATTTACAAAATATTCATTATAATTTTTTAAAAATAAAATATTCTCTACATGCTGTCCACTTCTTAAATCTAAAAAATATAACATATTATATAATGTGAAATATAATATGAGTTTGTTCATGTTTCCTATGTGTGGAGACTATGTGTAGAGCATCCACTTTAGGAGTCCCTGTGTTAGTTATGATTACAGAAACAATACCCTGATTTGCCTGGCAGCTGGAATTACTGTCACAAGTTAATAAACATCTTTTCACCAGCCTGGAACTTGAGCGCTTCTTTGAAAAAGAAAGTATAATGAGGTTATTATGAACGATGACCTACTTTGAGCTGAAAGATTCTGAGGGCACAATAAATATATAAATAGACTTTATACATAAACAAAATCTAAGTATACTAAAATGGGAGACCCTTCCGGAGTCTCTTTGATAGATATCTCAGTACAGTACAGATTATTAGTTGGTTGTTTGGACAGACATTTATTTTGATCTGAACTTTAAAAAAAATTGCTGGAAGGATATCAAGGGATTGTCACTGGACAAGAGCAGGCAGTTTATTTATGAAAGACACACAAAGATTAATGGAAAGGAGGTCTGAGTCGATAAACCCGATTTCACTCGATGAAGATCTTCTCGCCAATGAACTGTGACTTACCCCAAAGTCTCAAATGTAAATTTTGGAGCTATAACTAACCCAAGGTAAAAATCCTATTAAACAATAAAATAATATGCTGTGAGGCAGAATTTACTATGGAGCTAAAAGTGAGCAAAATCACGGCATGTACTGTACTATACCATAAAGAAGACCAGGTTCACACTCCATACCGCACCATTAATAACAATCAGCAGGAACCAGCCTTCTTCATGCAGTTCCTCCAGATCCCTCAATCTGAGCCTGAGGGACTGAGAGGGGGATAAAAAAACGAGGAGTGAGAACTCCTCCTGTCGAAGCTAGACACGGGACATATGGCTGGGTGAGATAGCAGCACAGTTTTCACTTCAGCTTCAAATTCCAAACCACGTGACCTCAGGAAGTGGAGGGGATGAGGTGGAGGGGTGGGGATTGTGGGTCGCGGGAGTGGCGGGCCATTGTCTGAAGAAATCGACTGCGAAAGGCACAGAGAGAGGAGAGGAGGGAGGCGAAGGGGAAAGATGTGTTTGCAAGAGTCTTTCCAATTGAGTCCTAATCTCACGAGACTGCGCTGAAAGATGTGCGTATGCTTGTGTTGTCTACAAAGACAGCAAATGAAACACCGCAAAACCTTCTGAACAGCCCCCGGGTCCCTCATGCACTTGAACCGAACATGGTCCTGATGAGCTCCCGAACCCCAGCGGCCTCAGAAGGATGTCGGCACACAAGCGTTGTCTCTTTTCTATTTGCACAGTGTTGTTGTTGTTGTTGTTGTTTTTCCATCTGTTGTATTGCACCTTAAAACCACGTTGTTAGAGGCACCCATCCGATGTGTGAGAAGGAAAAGAGAGGTGACGGCAATTCAATTTACAGTTACTGCTCTAGTAGGTAAATACATTCAAACACTTACCTTTCTCTACCATTCACTTTATGATGCATCTAGAGCCCAGAACTGAATAAGTGAGAATCGGTTACGTAACGGCTAACCTGAGATGGCCTATAAATACTCAAGGAACTCTGACCTCTTTCTTCAAAGGCCATCCATATTCTCAGATTTCTCCTTTCGGTATGAGATGATTAATGATGGGCCCGCTTTTGTTGTCAGAGTGAGGGATGATTATTTAATTAGGCAGGACGTGATTTCACATATAATACTTCGGAACAAAATGATTGAGGTAGAGGTAATTAAAGGTAGAAAGGCTTTCTGCAAGTGCTTAATCAAAGTAAAGCTTTCAAGAGTGTCAGGATAGAGGGACGGAGGTGACAGCAAACTCAAGTCACCTTGAAAGTTATTTTAATTCATGGCACAGCACCAGGGATTGCTAATGATTATTTAGGAAAAGCACGCCAGACCAAATAAAACCGTTTGCTTTCATCAGCAGACCTTGCAGAGGTGAATTTTTCAAATGCATTCCAGAGCTTCTTTTTTGTGCACTTGGCTTAAATTCCCTTAGGCATATTTGAGGTAAGATTCTTTATCATCGCTGGTACATAGTATTCCCTCAGGCTCTATTCCTCAATTTTATTTTTTTTTCCCTCTTTCCCTTCATGGTAATCTGATTTCTAGGTCACCGGATAACTGTACCTATGGCCAAGTGACCTGCGGGTCGTTTGCAATTTCACTTTTCCTAGCCATTTTCCTAATCCGTTCCTTGCACTTCTGTCACGCAGAAAGATTAAACGTCCAAGTGGCTGTAATTAAGGGATGACCTTGACGGAGCTGGAAGCGGCATCTATAGGAAATGAGGAACATAATCAGTTACGGTGTTCTGATTATGCGTTTCAGCGCACATCCCGGTGACAAACGAAAGCTTCTTGTCTGCGCAGGCCGTTTTGTTATTGCTAAAAGCAACGCCTCTCATTTAGAATGGCACACACATAATTACACAAGGGTAAACTGCAGCAGTTCATCAGAGGGTCAGCGGCATCGAGTGGAGCACCGAGGTTAAGACTGGAATATTAAAGGGCATTACGGCTAATTTGTTTGACACCCTTTTAATGTCTTTGAATGAAGTCGAATTATTTTCTAAGTATCATCCATTAAATCTTGGACACCCATGGTGAAATGATATGTGTACGATGTGACCACGGAGTGCTGGTTTTATCTCCTTGAAACATTTCAAATAGAAGCGTTAAGACATTGATTTACAACATTTACTGCAAAAGAGCAACCAGGAAGGGCATTGAAGATTTAAATAATAAAACACTGCAGCTTCCTTGAGCTCTGAAAGCCCAGTCACAGAAATATTTCTCCCAATAAGGTCAGTAAGAGGAGCAGAGAGAGAGAGAGAGAGAGAGAGAGAGAGAGAGAGAGAAAACGACAGAGTGGGAGTGAGATCAGTTGAACGAGTGCTGTGTTGCCAAATAGCTGAGACAATTCGTAATGAACGATTGCCAGCTGAAGGAGTGGCTGCACATGTTTATGAACGATAGAGCCAGAATACCATGAGTGCTTTACAAGGCGTAACCTCTTTCCGCCCCAAAACTGGCAATATCTCTCCCTTTCTCTCCCTTATTGTCCTTATCTAAGCACCACTCTCTCAATCTTACCTCCCCAGAACCTACAGAAGGCTCTCTATTAGTTACTGCTTTCATCCTGTCTCTGCCTCCTCTCTCAACCATCTATTTTTTTTTCCTCCAGGAGAAATAAGGCAAGATTGTGAGTGTTGTTACTTTTTTTCCCCTTCCCCTCTCTCTTCCTCTACATTTTGACTCCTTCCTCCCTCGCAGCTGAGAATTCTGAGTAATAGTCACTGCTGACATCTTCAACTATATCCGTGCAGTTGTGCCTTCTCGAGCTCATATTCGGCCTACTTGAAACTCCATCAGGCTTTGGCTTGCTGTGGAGTCTTTACTCTATGTTGTATGATGTAAACCAATGCAACAGCACAACTGTCATAGATTTTGGTGCTCTGAATTAAGAATCAGTCATCATTCATGTTGATGTTTGGTCTACATTTAGTCGAAGCCCAGAAAACTGTGTGTGTGATCCCCATGAGACCTAGCTGCACCAAAGTTTGCCATCAATATCCACGGACTCACTGGGTCCATA
Organism: Hassar affinis; assembly: GCA_025674545.1. Lineage (NCBI taxonomy): Eukaryota > Metazoa > Chordata > Actinopteri > Siluriformes > Doradidae > Hassar > Hassar affinis. Next base: position 5,130,140 of record JAOVYV010000048.1, on the reverse strand, counting down.
AAGCGGCACAGATAACAGATATCGTTTTTTTCTTTCTGGTCCACTTGCGTCTAGTTCTTTTGGTCCAAATTAAGTTTGATGTCTAGTGTACAGTCATCTATTGTACATCTTTTTTGATAGACATATTAAAAACACGACTGTCCGCGAAGGTTTCCTCTAGATTTAAAAACTGGGTTCCATTGAGAGTTGACTGATCAAAGAGGTCCACATACAGTATATCCAATACCGGGTCCATCAAGAGACACTATCCATCGGTCCATATTTATTTGATAAAGTTCCACTTTGATCTGCATCCTTTAGTCCGTATTAGGTTTGCTCTCTGTTCTACAGGAGCACGTATCACTCTCTGTCATTTCTGAATTGAACATTAAAGCCCTGTTGGTTGTGGAATAAATAAATAAATAAATAAATACCACTGGTGTGCTGCAGAACGCTCACCGATCTCACCGAAAGAGTTTGTATTATATATGTGTGCTCCAGGGTAACTGGTTTGATCCTGATCTTGGGTTGCTGCTTCCACACAATTCTCCAGTTTCCTCCTACCTAATGTGTGAATCTGGATGTCCAACGTATATTCCCATCTCATTCCCAGCATTCCTGGGATAAGCTCCAGACACTGAACAGAATAAATTGGTTGCTAGAGAATATCTGTCTTAAACAACTTAGTAACACGTCTATTTACCTTCAGATCTGTATAAAGCTACATAAAAAAACACAATGTCCTTCCACCAAGGTTGGCCTTGTTGCTAATATTGGTGTAGTATCTCACTATACATAAAAGTCTAAGCTAATGTACAGGCAGTAAAAGCAAGGTTGTACAAACTCCAAGCTTGCTTCTTGCAACACGAAGGAAGGAAATATGCAGCTTACTTATTTGCTACTTGTTTTATTTGAAACAGAGCTTATGAAAGTGATATAAAATACTGTCTGCAAGCATAACATCAGCTAATAGCTTGGCGACTATGACTTAGCTTGGAGATTTGGGAGATAGTAGAGCCACGGCTTACGTAACACAATGAAACCATTTGTGAGATGGTCTTAGCTGTGTAAAACATTTCTGTGACCCGCCTGTCCTAGCCTGACAAACATGCCATGGCCTTGACACAAGCTCCCTCAAGCACCAATTTTCTGATAGAATCGTTTCTGCAAGCTGTGAAAAAAATACAGTGGCTGCTTCTTCCCGGGTTGATAGAGAAAAGTGATAGTAAAAACATCCAGGGAGAGGGTGAATAAAGGCCCATAAAACCGTGATTGTCTATAGGCATCTTGCAGGTTCTCCTCTAGGACAGCCTCTCACCAGTAACTGACAGATTTACATGTGACCATTAGATAATTTTAACAAGTGGGTCTTCTCATAGCATGAGTAGTAAATAAATCACTGTTTCCTCTCTAGCACAGGCTAGAGGCAATTTTTTTATTGAACCTCCTTTTCAGCAATTCTTCTCTTCTACAAATTCAGCGTATCAGTGCCAAACATTTTGATAGGAACACGGCAGCAAGCCGAGTACTCTCTAGAGTTTTAAAGCAGCAGAGTGTGACGTGGCGATGACAAATGCACCTAATTAAACTGTTTTGATTAACTGGACCTGAGTGTTTGTGTGAATGGTTCGAGCTTTATTAGAATATGATATGAGGCTGTTCTTTCTCCCCCCAAAGCCTATCATATATTTCCATTATGGTCATTAGCTATGGCTTCATCTAGTATTAGTGCCAGCCACCTTCTCTCGCCGCTCCGCAAGGTTCTGCTCTGCTTGCGCTGAATGGGCTTTTGGCTCGCCGGTGTTGTGAGTCTTGTGTGTGTCCGTGTCAGATAGCACAGTGGCATTAGCAGCTGATGCTGCTATAATAGCATGGCATTTCATAAGGTTTCCCAAGCCAGATGTAATTATTTTTTTATTGAGGTATCATCAAAATGTGATTTCTAAGCGGCTTCTAAAGACATATTTAAAACATACTGGTCAGTTAGTCGGGTGAGTGGTACAAAATGGATGGCAGGGCCTCACCCACATTCACAAACTAATTCACACCAAGGGGTATTGGTATTGGACCATGTTCACCCAATCTTAAATGTATTGTAAGTGCATCTTATGCAGCAGGGTACCAAAGTGGGTAAGCGCTCCTGCCTCACATCTTCAAGGGTACTTCAGTCCTGAGCTTGGGTCTGTCCTGTGCTGAGTATCACATGTGTTTCCCATGTCTGCACAGGTTTCCTGTTTCCCTCTGGTTGCCCGACCTCCAAGGTGTGAACAAGTGTGTGAATGTGAATGTCAAGGTCCTTACAAGTATAGCAAAACAGAGTGTGTGTGGCTCCTCCCACCTCATGCCCAGTGTTCTGGGGATTGGCTCGGGATCCATAGCAATCCTGACTTTGATAAAGCACTTACTGAATATTGAATAAATGATTTGACATGTCTTAAATTATTTGATTAATCTTAGTAACTTAACCCTGTCTACTGCCATATAAAACAGTATTTCCACCATTAGTGCTCTATGCTTATATTTGTACATCTCAATACACTGAAGTACCAGAAAAACTGGTATAGCAGTTAACACTTGGTAGGTCCACCACGTCTAGTCCCCAACCCTTGCCATCCCCCCAAACATTTTCTCTGAGAATACTTTAGTGACCCTCTGCATGCTAAATAACAAGCAGCAGGTCCTCGCCTATGAGAGTAAATGCAGCTGGTGTGAGAGGCTGTTTAGCGAGGCATTTAGTAGCTGTTTCACCCTCAGTTTAACGCAGGCAATTGGACCACAGCAGAGTGCTCCTCTGACAGACGTCGGAAGCGCGGTTAATTCATCATTACGCGAGATATAATGGGCCGTCCTGACATTTCCTCTCCGCAGACATCATCCGAGGACCTCTGGGCTAGCGTGTTTTGACACTGCAGCACCTATCAGATAATCACCCAGAGATAACCCTATGTGAGGAAGCCTTATCTTATGAAATACTATACGGCCCCCGGTGGCAGATCATATGCTGGCAAAAGTTGCTGTAATTTTCTGCAGCCATACACCATGTTCTCACCAGCGTAATGCTCCAGGAATGTGATAAGTGTAAAATCGATAGCAGATTAACGTGTCACAGTGTTGCAATTACACAGAGAGTAAATGCATTATGAGAAAGAGTAACGTAGTGGAAATTCTTGCTAATACCTTTTCACAGTTCAAAGCTGGGAGTCACCTTGAGAGTACAGTAGATTATGTGCATGTGTAACTCCTTCGCAATTGCTATGATAATCTGTGCATTTTTATTGTCAGTGGATCAGATTGTGAGTGAAACAGTTGCTTCTGGAAAGCATTTTATTTATATTTATTGGTTATGGAACAAAAGCCACCATAATATCCACCATAAAATCCACCATAAAATAAGTTGTCCTGTTTAAAGATGATGCAAGTCTTTGGCAATGTGATATGGTTACCAGATCCTTTAAAATGTAAGTGTTAGGGTTAGGGTTAATAAAATATCATTTTGAGTAATGCAGATTTTGTGGAGATTCTGGGCTCCATAATAAACCATGCCAAAGAATATCAGAGTTTTGAGTCTTTGCCCCTGTCCTGTCATTTCTGTTTTCCCCATTTGAGTTTAGTCCTTGCTTAATTTTTCTTTATACTCCTATAGCTTGTTATTCTCCTGAAGCCTTGTTTGTTCTCTGTGCATTTCCAAGCCTTTGTTTCTCATGTTCCCTTTGCTTTCTTTTTCTAGTTCCTTCCTAGCTCTTTCCTAGTTCCTAACTCTTTTCTAGTTCTGCTTTCTGGCTGCCAATTTACTTGTGTCCTGCCTGAAATATGTAGAAATGATTTCTGGCTTCTATGTTGCCTTCAGTGTTGAAATGAACATCTTAGCTCTAACCCTGACAAGACAAAACTCAGCCTTTTACAGGTCAAGACCAAGCACACTTCCAATTGCAAAAAGAATCAGTCACGGTGCAATCAGTCAAGCACAAAGCAGTGTGCAGTGACTAAGAGGCAGTTTTTTTAGCTAAAACTTAATGTGTGACAACACTAAGCTTACACTGAAGTGCCAGAAAAACTGAGGCAGTTACTTGAGGCAGTGTTTCACGCCTCTTTTATGGCCATGCTGCTGTCGGAAGTTTGAGTATGACCCATCTCACATGCTCCAACTATTAAACTATGTTGAAAATCGTAAAATCGTGATAACCTGCCATTCTCACTGCAGAAACACAGCAGATCTGGGGCCAGGGGTGGCTCAATGGTTAAAGTGTTGGGTTACTATATAGAAGGTTGGGGCTTCACGCCCCCCCACCACCACCAAGCTGCCACTGTTGGGCCCTTGAGCAAGGCCCCTTAACCCTCAACTGTTCAGCTGTATAAATGAGATAAATGTAAGTCACTCTGGATAAGGGTGTCTGCCAAATGCCATAAATGTTAATGTAAATGTAGAAACAGCTCTAGAAGCTTCCATAGATGTCTATCGTTTTATATATATACTCACTGACCTATGACGTGCATAGGTGGGCTTGCTAAGTATTTCGCATAGGCTCCAGTACCAGTTTTTCTGGTATGTCAGTGTATATATACACATGCTCTCCAGATGATAATAAAAAAAGATACATCTCTAATTGTAGGTCTAGAAAAGCCAACTGTACTATACAGTAATATATGAGTTGGACTGTTTCAGTCTGCCAAATCAGACAGATGTGACTAAGCCCCGGTGGCAGAGCTAGACGAACAGGAAAACCGATAATAAAAAATAAGGTTCTGAGCATTTTTTTCTCGAGAGATCATTTTCTTTGTCTTGAACATATTTGAGACTGACAAGACAGTTAAGACTTTGACTATATGACAGTAAAGGTGGTCTTGGGAGCTGTAACCCTATCATGTAATACCCCAGGATTCGAAAGTCCTCAGGACCAAGATTAGTCCTCAATTTTTATTTATTCCACAGAGCAAATATTCTCAGTGTGACTTATTAACACCTCTTAATTAAGACACAGTTAAAAGATAAGCATTTAGGGGATGTGGAGTGTGAAGGTGGAGGCTCTGTGAGAGAGAGAGAGAGTTCTTCAGGCTTTATTTAAACACTTTATTTACAGAGGTGATAAGATCATATCCAAATATGTGTGGAGAAAACGGATAAACTTAGCCAAATTAGACAACTGAGGACCTATAGAGCCTGCCTGTTTCTTGAGAATATTGCATATTTTCTTAACAGCATGATTTGGTTAAAGAGCTTGCTGGAAAGAAAGACCATTTGTTCAGACCATAAAGTGTGGCACTGCACCAGGATTTAGACCTCATTCATTAAAATGCAAAAAGAAAACCCACAGAGCAAGGCAACAAACGAAAATTAGCATGCGTTTGGCCTAGCTGATGTTTAGCCCGCCCAAGTACTGAAGCGGACCAGCGTTCAGTTTTTTTGGCTTCCTGATCCGATGTCCTTCCCATGTGGAGATAATTACCAGTGCGCTTCAAAAAAGCCGGCTTTGGACCGAATTAGCTCCGGTTCTGGGATGCCGATGAAAGCAAAAGACTTCCCTTTAGCTCAGCTTTACCTCCCGGGTGTGCAGCCGCTAAAATGTGTGAAAGCATGAGAAGGATGGAGAGCTGATGACACTAAAGCTCCCTGACATCTAAATGTCTTTGGCTCTCACTGGACCCTTTTGGGTTCCACAGCAGCCTGAACAAAAAAAAGGAAAAGAAATGATCTTCAGATCTGGCTGTGCTGCACAGATGTCCTCCTCCGTGTCGAAGCTGCTAGTGGGTCTCACTAACGAGGCTAACGAGGGATGTCTTCCAGTGAGACAGACTCCCTGGTGTTTGCTTGGCAAATTTAACAGGGATTTGGGCCCTTTTAAAAGGGTGTTAAAGGAAAGGGACAATTTTATTTCAGGTCCACAGGTATATACTGTATCCCAGTATATATACGAAAATATACAGCTGAAACACAAATAATAGCCAGATCACCAATAAAGCAAGGCTGATATACATGCACATTTGACCGATTATTATTTTTAGGATTACGTTGTCTTATTATTATTATTATTATTATTTGTATTCTCTTATTATTTTGTAATTATCTAAAACTGCATGCGCATAATTAACGTCTTTTTCAGTGGTATAAAAGGAAGCTTGGGGGTTTCATTTCTGTTGTGGTGTGAATAAAAGAAAACAAACAAGACCGGCAAACCGTTTTGCTCACAGCAAGCGCAGGTGCCACTGTGGCTTTGGGCTGAATGGGCCACAAAGATGGTATTTTTACAGTACTTGGGCATTCGATTTAAAGTACACGTTGGGAAAATGGCACGTCTCTCTGGCTGATTAAAATTTCAATCACATAATTAGGAATGCGAAATGGCATTCATCGAGGACGCAGAATTTGCTTTTTGGGTTACATTAACATAAAAGCATTTCAGATTGCATTTAAATGAAATTGAAAAACGGCACACGATCAAAGGTGGAAGAGTATAAATATCACACTCTTGTAGAGCAAAGCATTCTTAGAAAGAACTTCTTTGTGTCCTGTACTGAGATATATAAGATAGATAGATAGATAGATAGATATCATACACTGAAGTACCAAAAAAAACTGGTACAGGAGCCTATGCAAAATACATAGCAACCCTCCTACGCATGTCATTGGTTGCGTCCGCCAGTGCATTTATAAAGTGACAGACATCTATAGAAGTTTCTAGAGCTGTTTCCTGCTGTGAGAATGGCAAGTTATCACGAGGTTGTGATTTTCAAGTTTTCTCAAGTAACACCGGAATTCAATGCTGGGGCCTCAATAAACATCAGTGTGAGGATGTTGGGGTATACCAGTTTTTCTGGTACTTCAGTGTATGACAGTACATCAACATTCCTTGTTTTGCATTTGAACTGCTAATTTGCACTTTTGGTAGATGCTAACTGAATCTATCTATCTATCTATCATTTCAATTTTCTAAATATCTGTCCCATTCTGTTCTATAACATGAACACAGCAATGAAACCTGGAACACTTTGCGTGTGAGAAAATCTATGCTCACATCTTAATTAAAATCATACAAACGTCTCAGCTGGTCTGATCATCACACGATTTCGTGTAAGCGTGATGATAAATCCCTATACCTGTCTAGTAAATCTTAAAACACACTTTTCATCCACATCTTTTTAAAAAGAATTCCTCACAAGGTAACATATGGTAAGGGTTGAAGCATTTCCTGGCAGACAGCCTCATGAAGGAAAGGGCTTCACAGGAAAAATGAAAGTGCTTGTTTTTTTTAACACCAGGTGCAAGCCAAGCCACCACGGGAGCCGTTGTTGGTGAAATTTGTTCTTTTATTACGCGTTAGGGATTTTCCTTTTTGCTTTTTTTTTTAGCTGGAGGGATAGAAGTGCATTGTTTTAGATTTTAATCCACAAAGGCTGTCATGTTTTATCCGGAGATGTGAGATCAGATCCAAACTAAGTTCTTAAAAAAAACTTTATTGTAGTCATTAATACAGAAATGGTTTTGTCTGGTACAGTTAAATGTTCTCTAAATTCACTCAGCAGTTCAATAGCTGAGATTAAATTTTCATCTTGGATGACTACCAACCATGATCATCAAGTACCAGAAAAACTGGTATACCCTTTAATACTTGGTAGGTCTCCCATGGGATCTTGGAGGAAACGTGGCACAGTCCTCACGCTGATGTTTGTTAAGGCCCTAGCATTGAATCCTGATGTTACTTGAGGCAGTGTTGGACACCTTTCGTGTAAAAAGATTCTCGTCAACCAATACTGCTCACGTTCACCCAGAGTATTTTTACAACCACGCTGCTGTCATATGTTAAAGGATTTGCTGGAATACTTATAGTCATGGTACAGTTCCTATGTACTTTGCATGGGCTTCTGTACCAGTTTTTCTGGGATTCAGTGTATGTACAAATGAAATGAATTCTGATGAACAAGAACTATTTAGATAGATGTCCTAGATGTCATCTAGGTGATGAAGTCACGTGGATGGCTATAACCCTCAAGCACAACACACTCTGCACCCCCCCTCCACCCCCCAACCCCCTCCACCTCCCGCCAACTGCTATGATAGAGGGGACACCTAACGACAATAATATGTAAAATAAACTTTTTTTATTATACATTGGTCAAAATGTCAGGTTTTTATCCCAAGCATTATATAACACAGACCTTGTGCTGTTGCCCTCCCAGGCTGGAGGTCGCTCTGTGTGTGTGTGTGTGTGTGTGCGTGTGTGCACACTGTAGTATTATAGTACCCTATAGCCATAACCTATGCTGTAGATTTGACACAGAAGTATAAATCAGCCTTCAACTTGTGCTTATTCTTAGATAGTTCTCTCTTTAGATGTTACTACAACATTCAGCCAAATGGAGTTGAGAAGACAGCGGGACAATTTGGCACCCCCAAAATTGTTAACCAGCAATAGATGTGCTTACATTTCACATTTAAATGCTTAAAACCAAAAATGTTTGAGCCCAGACCTGCCCCTTCTGTCCTTCAGCAGAAGTCAAGTCGAGGCAGGCAGATGTTCCCTGTGCAATAATTCATGATTATCTTCAATCGCTTCCTTTAACGAGGTTTTTGTTCCCATGGTGGCAGAGACGATGAGGCACGGTGGGACAGCAAGGGGACAGCTGTCTATAAAAACAAACCCTCATGAAAAATTCACTGACGTTATAATAACAAAGTCGGAGGAAGCTAAATATTTAATAGAGGTCAGGACGTAGCGGATACAGTGTTTTGATCGCCAAGGAAGACGTAGTTGGACCACCCCTTTTTGCTTCAATTAAGTTGGTCGATGATCATTAGAAGATCTCTAGAAATGACACAAGTATTATCTGCCCTGAAATGTTGGAGTGTGGATTTCAATCGAGTAGAGTAGCTGGCACATTTTCTAATTATTATTGAAATACTAATAATGAATCATTTTTCTCTGTTGCAGAATCGGACAGCGGATACTTCAACCTGATAATTGGTGGTATGTTCAAGAACACATTTAAATAATACTGTTTTCTTTATGGAGTGTTTATCAAGCAGCTTGAACAAATCGCACCAAGGTCTCTTCATTTATAAATGACTTTTGAAGAAAGCAGTAATATAGTGTTTAATCATAGGACGTATCTTTGTTCTCCGAGCGAAGCCGCTCAGTCGGATTGCTCGGGTCTGAGGTATTACAGAGCTATTACGGTCGGCCTTACAGAGCTATGAAGTCCAAGAGCCGATATAAAACATTGTCACTTTCTGATGAAGGAACTCATAAAAGGCCGCGTCTGTGTGCCAGAAACATTAAGGTGCTTCACTTGGAGTGTGCTCCATCCTGACCTAATGCTTCCAATTTTCTGCTCTGCGACTTGCGGCGATGTTGTGCCTGTAAAAAGCTCAGCATTTTGCCCTGAAAAAGGCAGATCGTTTCTGCATTAGATCCCAGCAGAAGAGTTCCCAAAGGTTATACAAGGTGAAAGAATCAGGATGAATGTAAGGGCCACGCAAAGAACTTAATTCACACAGAAGGAATTAGTAATGAGATACAGTGCATAGACAGGTTACTAATTAGACTTGATAAATCTCAGCAGGAACTCACTTTAACACCTTTTGAGGTAAATGAATCTACAAATTATTGAGCAAGGCCACTACAGTGTGCATAATGGAGTAGTTTCTAAACCTTCAGGACATGATAAACTGTACATTTAAATACTAAACCAGTACAGTGTTATAAGTTTAGCTCCCTGGAGAAGCCTGGAGAATTTTCTTCCCTGCCATACTGCTAGATAAAAAAAACAGTGCACAGCTTCTTTTGTATAAAGAAATGTCTAAAAATCTAAAAAATATTCATCTCTTGTTCACCAGCCGTCATTGCTGCAATAGTCCTGGTTTTCATCTGCCTGCTCCTGGTGCTCCTTCGCTACATGTACCAACACAAGGGCAGCTATAACACCAATGAGGCCAAGGGCAGCGAATACGCCGAGACGGCAGACGCAGCCCTGCAGGGAGACCCGGCTCTCCAAGATGCCACGGACGAAAGCAAGAAGGAGTATTTCATATGAGTCCCTATATAAGAGACTGGATTCCAAAGCCATAGCTTAAAACATATTGTACAGATTTTACGTCTCGATGAGCCTCCCATCTTGGTTGAGTTCACCGCCGAAGCTTATACACTCTTATACTCAGTATTATGGAACATACAGACATACAGACTTTTACAGGGGACTGTGGGTAATTATTTTGCCTAAGACGACCAGATTTGGAGGAAGAGCTCACCCAAGGGTGTGTGCAACTCAATGCTGAGAAAATCCCAAAGAGAAATTGTGTGCATTTGACACAAATCAGCAGGTAAATGAAGGAATAAATGGACGATGAAATGACTATCCAGTAGCCAAAGAGAAGAACTGACTATAATGCTGTGAACAGAAAAAAGAGTTGTGATATCTTTCACATGCAAAGAAGAGGAAATCTTTAGATGTGTTCTGGTTTATTGCTGACAATCTGTGTTGTTTATCTATATAGTGAATAGGGAAAAAATATATAGCCTGCATTTGGTAAGGAACCAGACAATGATCCATTGATTGTATGTATTATTGCTTTCTTTTTTTTTGGTAAGCCAGCATGCTGGAGTCTGAAATGAAATAGAGACTTTGAAGTTAAACTGCACTAAAGCATTTTTTTAATTAAAAGTTCATAATCCTTCCGTTTAATTGAGAAAATTAACAATAATTGTAAATTTGACCTACTTGGTACTAAGATTTTTGCCATTGACTGCTTGGATTCTGCAATGCTTGAACATGATCATGTGCTCTATATACAGTACTCCTTTCCTCTGCACTGCCCAGGCTTGTATGAAATGTAGCTATTTTCGATTACAGCTTGAAATGCATGCTCAGTGGGCCCTGAAAAAGTTAAGCGAGTGCCATTTACTCAGAGTTGGGTTGGATCTGGGCAGTTAGGATGCTTCAGTTCACATCAGAATCCATCCTGCTGCTGTTGTCACATGTCACATCAATAAAGTAAAGCGAGTCGGGTCATCTGGCAACCAGACGCGTCCGAGCCGAATCGTGACACCGCCTCCAATATGTTTTACAGATGAGCTGCTGTGCTTTTGGATCATAAAGCATCTTTTCCTTCACACTTTCCTCCTTCCATCACTCCGATTCATTTTCGCCTCAAATGTCAAAAAGTGTAGTTCTACCCTGCAACTAAAGCTCACCACCTGAATTTTAACTTTATAGTTTTTGTTACATTTCAAATCTAGTGTGCTGGGCCACAGAGAGTTAAACATACACGCACATATTTGCATTTACAATATAGGGGAGGTTTAACAAGCTTATTTTAGGTTCTTGTACAAGTTCTTTTCTATCTGTGCAATCAAAAGGCGATGTAGAACATGATGCGCTGGTAAAGCTCATACGTGAGAGTAGAGCGATATAGTTTCTCTGTTACCCTTTCACCTGACATACTGCTTCCCCCTATAACTGCATTAGTAGCTACTGAATAATGTGCTTTAATATGAGCCAAATAATATAAATATTTAAATTGTTATTAAACAAGCTATTGGCAAACAGAAAGGTACACATCGGTCCCACTACCAATGTTTTATTACCTTGATATGCGAAGTTAATATTGTAAGAGTTAGATTACCATTTGTGCCTTTAAGCATTGGAAATGTCCAGATCAGTGGTCACGGGGGAAGTGGGATTGAGATTAATGAAGGGATAAGAAAAGGATGTAATGAAGTGTACAAAGACTGCTGCAACTCATTCACCCTGAGAGGCCTTCAAAATACCACTCCAGTGGCCACTAATGATCAACAGACAGACAGACAGACAGACAGATAAAAACCGCATTCATCCTGAGAAAAATTGCAGCAATAAATAAAAATAAAATGCTAGTAAATAAATAAATAATACTTATATTATTAGTAAAAAATA
>JAOVYV010000048.1:4706787-4718289 GCA_025674545.1 Hassar affinis | reverse complement strand
AACTCTGGTATGTCACCCATAATGTTGTGTGCATTGCAATATTTTGAGCAAAACTGTGCTCTTACCCTGCTAATCGAAACTTCACACTCTGCTCTTACTGGTGCAATGTGCAATTAATGAAGATTGGCCACCAGGCTGGTCTAATTTAGCCATGAATCCTCCCACACTAAAATGCCAGGTGTTTCAGTTTCATTGTCTAACCCCTGTACTTGATAGCTATTGCGTAAATGACCTTGCAACAAAATATTAAACAATTAAACAAAAACAACAAAACTAGTACTCTCAATATGACTAGGCCTACTCAAATATTTATATAATGTAAATACATTGTGCCCTGATGATAGCAATCTTAACATCTGCAACCAATATCTTTACACAGTAATTATTTATCATTACATCTTCTGTCATTATATACAAAAGTGTCTAAATCAAAAATTAATTGTAATTGTAGTCAATACTTGTTATGTCCGCAGCCGCCAGAGGACGCCAGAAGCGCCCTGTAGGGAGACTAAAAACCAGGACTACAACTCCCACAGGGCCAGGCCAATTTGGCGCACATACTGGTGGCCATTTTAGAAAGTTTGTTTAGGATCAACACAACACGAATGCTTTTCTCCACGTTGTCTATGCCATACTTCAGCCTAGCGATTCAATCAAGTTAAGAATTCCTCAATTTGATTCACCGTGTATCATAGCGCACTTAGTTCACCAGTTTACTATCTGCCCCTTAGCCTTGTTCTTTGTTTCCCCAGTTTCTCTGCTCCAGAGCGTGGTGTTCTCCAGCCCTGTTCCCGTGCCTTTGGATCACTTCTGAGCGTTTGGACTCTTTGTTTTTTTTCATTTTTGCCCTTTGTTCCCTTCTGTGTTTTTACCATGCTCTGAGCATTTCCTTAGTTGTGTTTTGGATGTTTTCATGAACTGTTTCCTCTGTTTGTGCCTCTGTGTCAAAATAAATACACTTTTATCTACACTTGATTCTGTTTGGTGTGAGATCCTTACAATAATCAGTCATTGTTTTGAATTGAATTGGTGAGGACTGCGTTGAGGATTGTTTTGGGGAGGATGGGTCTTTTTGTTGGGTATTTCTTATCAAATTAACACTTTGAGCAACACAACATAATGACTGAGTTGGCATTAAAACCAAGTGTTTTGTTTAATTCACTGGACGGAAAGTAGGAAGAATCAAGAAGTCTTTTGTGTTTCAGGCATCAGTTGGTCCCAACTTCTTTTCTTTTATTTTCCAATTCTTTATAGCAATTAGTATATACACTAATCAGCCATAGCATTAAAAACCATCTGCCTAATATTGTGTAGTTCCCTTTGTGATTTGGAAGGCCAACTCAACACCTTGAACCCTTTGTCATGCTCCTCAAACTATTTCTGAACAATTTTTACCATGTGGCTGAGTCAAAGTCCTGACTATAAATCCCATTATATATATATATATATATATATATATATATATATATAATTAGCTGTTCAACTGCTCATTAACACAAACTAATTAGCCAATCACATGTAAGCAACTCAATGAAAATATACATGCATGCAGACATGGTCAAGATGACCTGCTGAAGTTCAAACTCTACCAGAATGGAGAAAAAGGTGATTTAAGTGACTTTGAACATGACATGGTTTTTGGTGCTAGATGGGCTGGTCTGAGAATTTCAGTAACTGCTGATCTACTGGGATTTTCCACACACATTCATCTGAAGGGTTTACAGAGAATGGCCCAAAAGGACAAATTATCCCGTGAGCAGCAGCTCCCTGGGTGAAATGCCTCGTTGATGCCGGAGGTCAGAAAAGAATGGCCAGGTTTGAGCTTATAGAAGGGCAACAGTAACTCAAATAACCATTTCTCAAAATCAATGTATGCAGAAGAGCATCTCTGAATGCACAATGTGTCAAACATTGAAGCAAAATTCCAAACCAGGTGCCTTTCTTGTCAATTAAGAACAGGCAACTGAGGCTACACTTTGCACAGGTTCACCAAAATTGGGCAATAGAAGATTGGAAAAACATTACCTGGTCTGAACAGACTCGATTTACACTGCAACAATTTGTGCGACTTAATACCAGTGTTGGCTTTGTCTAAACACAATAGCTAACCTGAATATTGTTGCTGACCATGTCCATTTCTTTTGACCAATGTGTATCCATCTTCTCACAGCTACTTCTAGCAGGATATTGTGCAATGTCACAAAGCTCAAATCAACTCAAACTGGTTTCTTGAACATGGCAATGAGTTCACTGTACTCAAATACCCTCCACAGTCACCAGATCTCAATCCAGTCGAGCATTTTGGGATGTAATATATGTAATATATAATATTCCACAACACATATCTGACATATCTGAATACCCCAGCAAGTAATGGGTGAGGGGGCCGGACCATGGCCGCCATCTTGAAAAGCTGCCATATTGGATCAATGGCAAGTTCTTTCAATGGGAAGGTGGTGATGTAGCACACCAAAGAAGACCAGAATTGTCTCTGAAATTGACTGCCACAATCAGATCTTGAAATTTGCAACAACAACTGGGAATGTTGCCTGTGATGCACAGCTATTTGACTTTTTCAATGTGCTGTCCCTGGTGCTGAACAATTAGATCTTGCACCTTCAGCTCTGTGTTCAGGGACAGCACATTGAACACTTTAAATAGCTGTGCAACATTCCCACTTGTTGTACATTTCTGTGTTAATAACATTTCAACCACAAGAGATGCTTGCAGCAATTGATTTCTGAGATAATTCTGGTCTTCTTGATATGCTACACACACACAACCATGTGTAATGTCAACCTCTGTCATCTAGCCTATTACTTGTTTCTCTCTCGAGATATACCCCTTCAGCATTCCAGAACTCCACATCCAAGCTAAAAAGAATATAATTAATATTTTTTTCTGAATTTGATTTATGCACATTTGAATGTGCAGACAAGCACTCTTTTCATATGAAGTTATTCACTACATAAGTATAAATTATTAGATAATTTTTTCCTCCTACTCATCATTACTTTGATGACTACTTTAACTTGAGTCATCATTTTTATGAAGTAACAATACTTTTAGTTGAGTACAGTTTTTGATTACTCTTACTATTTATTTTTTCTTACTATTTATACTCACTATTTATTTTATTTTTTTTTATTTACTATTACTTTGTATATTTTAGCTAGCTACCATCAAACTTTTGATAGTCTCACCTTTCACCTATAAAGTTAGCTACAGCCAGCTGTAATTGTGGAATTTCTCTCTGTGCATCTTTGGGGTATTTAGGTGATATTTACAGTATATAATTCATTTATTTTTAGTAAACAATTTATCCTATTCAGGTCTCTTGGTGGATATGGACCCTATCCAAGTAACACTGGGTACCAGGCAGGAATACAACCTAGATGGGCACCAGTTCCTCACAGTGCACCATATACATACAGACCCTGAAGATTCACACTTAGCAGCAAGTTAGAATAGCCAGCCCACCTACTGCCATGCATATAACCAAACAGAGGATGCTGGAGCTGTGAAGCAGCAATGCTACCTACCATACCACCATGTCGCGTTACAGATACTGTAATTATTTATTTAAATGTTTTGCAATTAGTTTAAGTATGCTAATATTGGATAATTTTGCATGATCCAAACTTAGCATAGATTCAAATATTAATCAGATTTCATAAATTCATACCATCTGATTATAAAAAGAGACAACCACAACAGTCTCTTGTGCATAACCAGCATGGGCTATGGAAGAATGACAACAATAAACAAAGGCTCATGGAAAAGGGTTCCCAGTCACAGCCGTGAAAAACAGCGGTCTCCAGAAACTGTTGAGGGCAGCGCTGTGACTCAAGAAGCTCATGCATACTGGGGTAGCAGCTTCTTTGCATCATCATGCCCTACTTCAAAAAGCATATCCATGGAAGGAAGGGAAAATGTTTAACAGATGAAGAGCATGAGCTATTCATGAACGAGTTTCTGTTGTGTCTCGGGGGAAGGGCATTTTGAGTTTGATGTCCTAGGAGAAGAGTTAGGCTTTAAGAAAAGCAGCAGTGCTCAGCTAATCAGTTAATTTATTTGCTAATTGCTGTTATTTTCCAGATGTTGCACATGGCTGCAGGGTGGCATTACTGATGTCATTATATGATAGTGGTCTTTTAGTAACACTAGAGATAATTCTTAAATATTAATTTATTAACGGCATATGAGAAGTGCAAAACAATGCACTAAAAGGCCCTACATATGATATATATATATACATTTACATTTATGTCATTTGGCAGACACCCTTATCCAGAGTGAGTTGCATTCACATTTATACAACTGAGCAGTTGAGGGTTTGCTCAAGGGCCCATCAGTGGCAACTTGGTGGTGCTGAGATTTGAACTCGTGACCTTCCGATCAGTAGCCCAGTGTCTTAACCAGTTATACTAAAAAAAGGCTATAAAAATCTCCTCTGTCTCATTCACTTTCTAAGCCACTTATTCTAATCTGTCACAGGGGGTGTTGGAGCCGATCCCAGAACTCAATGGCTGAAGGGCCAGGAAACAGCCAGAACAGTTCACAAGTCACTCCTAGAAATATCTGGTATCTCCAGTTTGCCTGACAGCATGACTTTGGGCTGTGGGAGGAAACCAAAGCACCCAGAGGAAGCCCGTACAGGCACAACTTAGACAGTGAATGTAATACAGATTTAAAATGTATTTAATTTAAATAGCCACTTTTAATAAAATATGTATTTTTAAGCATGATATTTCTCATATGTATTTAATTTTGAAATGTCAAACCAACACAACAAATTTAAACTGCCATCACAGGCAAGCTCATTATCATAATCATTTCAGCCTCCCACTAACATCTTCATGGACAGTTAAACATACACAGATCCATTTGATATTTCCTTTCTATATTCCATTAAAATGAGACTGGGCTTATCAACTTGCACCACCCACGCAAATTCCTATTAAGTACTTTCTATATTCCATTAAAATGAGATAAATCAAACTTCAAGCCATTAATCAACATTCATGTGGATTAATGAAAAGGGAGACAGAATGATTATGCAGGGTGAGCCAGAGAGCTGACAGTTTTTGAAATGAAATAACACAATAATTAATCATAACATTTATTTGAAAAATACAACCATTAGACAAACTTTGTAATGTAATTTTTATTTGTGAACAATTATAACACTCAGATTACTTTCCTCATTGCACGCTGTAATATTGGTCGTTGGTCATGTGACAAAGACTTTACCTTTAAGATAACCCCATAGCCAATAACCACAAGTGATGTGGACTCCTTATTACAGATACATGTACTCTTTCAACATTCAATCTGTATATGGCTTACCAAGTGGTTTGGTTTTCAAGGCAGAAGCATTGCTACAAACATTTTCAACCTATTTTATTTTTGTGTGTTCCAAGAAGGCAGAGCACCATGACAATGAATATTAAAGTTAGTGCAAAATAGCCACTGAGTAGCAATCACAGAGACACCATTTTTAAAACACATTTCAAAAATGAAAGCGCAATATTATGCTGACCGATGCTCCATGTTGACTAGAATGGCATCAATTGAGCTACTGTTTCTTCCACAAGTCACTACTTTAATCAAACTAGCATCTGGGACATAAGCATATGAATATTGTCAGATCTCTCTGGCTCACCCTGTACATAGACTGATGGAACTTTTAGCATTAAATGGGCACAAATGGGCAAATTGAATTCTTAAGACATCTTGTTGGATAATAAAAATGCTAGTAAAGTTCCAATTAAATTGATTAAGAGGCAGTTATGAACATGTTGAAAAGTTTGACTAATATATTTTGGGTTTAAGATACTTTACATGCCTGCCAAATCTAAACACTTGACAGTAACTAGAACTAGATAAAATTGAAGCAAGTGAAGAGAGTGAAAATTGTAGCATAAATCTTGAACTCTTCAACTATGAAGAATTTCTCAAACCGATCAACTTTAAAGAGGATAATACAGTAGACACTAAGACTTTGTGTATTTTAAAAGTTATATTGTATATGCTTGAGCCGATGTCAAACTTGGTCAGTGATGATGGAGAGCTGGAGAGTCATTAACTGCCAATCAAGTGGTAAGTGTAACCACGTGTTCATATTGGCATTTGACATCTCTGGCTATATAAAAGTCTACACACCCCTGTTAAAATTGTAGGGGTTTTTATATCTTTTTTCCACCTTAATATGATGCATCAATAAAAAAATTCAACACCCAATACTTTGTTAAAGTACAAACCCATTTTGAGTAAAGTTGGGACACGCAATGAGTTCTCAGGCCCTGAAGACAGTGGAAATGTGTTCTATGGTCAGATGAGTGTATGTTCTAGAAGAAAAACACCATCCAGACTGTTTCAAATAAAAAGTGCAACAACTAGCATCTGTCATGGCATGGGGGTGCATCAGTACCCACAGCATGAGTGATCTGCACACATGTGAAGTTACCATTTCCGCAGAAGCTTAAATTGGTATTTTGGAGAGACATATACTGCTGTAAACACAATATCTTTTTTATGTCTATTTCAGCAGGACAACGCCAGGCCTTATTCTACAACAGTGTGGCTTGACTGGTCTGCCTACAGTCCAGATCTGTCTCCTATTGAAAATGTATGGCACCCATGGACTGTTGAGCAGCTTCATGGTTTTATTTGCAGTCCATTTGAATAAAATACAGTGGAATCTACTTAAATATAAAGTCTGCCCTGAAACACATTAAGCATGTCTATATTGAAATACGTGTTTTAGGTTCATCGATTCTTGTGGTAATTAATGCTGTATGTTTGTGATTGATGTACAAGGTTAGTTTTGTGTGCCACACTGATGTCACAAAGCAGGGGCTGGGGAGTGCTAACAGGCAATAGGGGTGGCTGGGCTCATTGGTTATGACACTGACCAACTACTGACCAGAAGGCAGTGAGCCCAAATCCAAGAACAAGTCCAAATCTAAGAACAAATCTCCTACAGTGAATCATGGTTTTATGGATGCTTTTCACCAGTAGGGGCAGTGTAGTTGCTCAATGCATAAGGCTCTGGGTTACTCTGATCAGAAGGCTGGGGGTTAAAGCCCCAGCACCACCAATCTGCAAACTTGAGCAAAGGCCCTAAACCCTCCAGGGGTTCTGTCATGTCTAGTCTGATGCCAGCTTCCTAATAAGATGGGATATGCAAAGAAAAACATTCCAGTGTGTATATGTGACCCAAAATATATATATATATATATGTGTGTGTGTGTGTGTGTGTGTGTGTAAGGCTTCTTCTCCATGCACTAGGAAATTGGCCAGGGTGTAGGGCAAGATGAATTCAGTGGGATACAGGTCAATCCAATAAGATATCCTGTTCCAGTCTGCAAGAAGCTTGAGACTTGAGCTACACAGCTACACTTGAATGGTTCAAAACCAAGAACATAAATGTGTTACAATAACCCACTCAAAGCCCAGACATCAATTGAAAATATTCTTCTTTTTTTTAAAGCCTCCTTTGTGTTATAATAATCCAGAAAATCAGAGCTCAGGCTTTAACCAGGGACCCTGATTCTGTGAAATGCTCCACACTGCCAGTAAAAACAATGTGTCCCCATAATTTCAGCACACATTATTTCTTATTGCATGGAATGCATATTTCTCTCATTCTTAGAGAAATATTTTGGTGTTTTTAATGTTCTTGAAGCATACCAATCTGTGTCCCACCAGTGTATACTAAGCCTGACTTTTGTACTGTCTTCTATGTGTTAATAAAAGTCATATTTACCTCTTGGATGACTGATTTAAAAAATGCAACAGAATGATGCTTACACTAGAGCTTGGATTAAGCCAGGAATAATGGGGTATTTTATTCTGACATTTACCCTGAAAAGGCAGTATGCCATTGCACTTCAGAATTAAAAAAAATGATGTTGCTTTTATGACTTTGTATTCCGTTTAGAGTGGTTAATACTACCAACAGGCAATTGAGACACTGCAGTAAAACCTCTGCAAGATTGCAAGGTCAGCTTGGATTCTATTGTGTATGGAGCTTAGTCACTGAAATAAGGTGGGACTGATGAGATTTCCCGAGGACTCTGTAGGATGAAGGCCAGTTTCAATCCTGGAGGCTCCTCTATAGTCTTGGCGAGGTAAGCTGGCTTATGTTAAGGACAGATGGAGAACCTACAGAAGAGCTGGAATTCATGGAACCTTCTAAATGGTGTGGCAGGTGGTGATAACAGGACTGTAAATGGATAATCTTTTCTTTCTTCTTCAAGAATTGATCACTGAATGCTGAATAAATATATTTGTTAATGCATTCTTTTACAATATTTAAATATAGCATTCAGAATGTATTTAGGATTCAGTCTGAAAAAGATAATTGGGGAAAACTATGCTCTACTGTCGCTGTGTAATTTTACTACAATTGTATTAAAAAATGAATAAAACATGATATATATTTTGTGATACTGGGCAAGTTTTTTATGCTTTTAAAATGTAAATATAATAATAACTTTTTAAAATAGTCAAGGCTTAAGGTGAGTGGACTGTAAATGTGAGGAAAACCAAACAACTTTGTTTAATCTTACTTTTACTCTAGCATTAGCAATTCAAATGAGACAATATAATTAGATTTGCATGAAAGGCATGAAAATGAACAATACTTATTGCACTGCATCAGATTTTGAACTAAATAAATGTAAAGACACATTGCCTTCATTAATTAATAAATCCTCAATAGGCTGTAGTGAAAACAGTAAAATCATACCCTTATTTCCCAAAAGAAATTCACCTGCATTAAATAACAGACCAACATTACCATAAACCAAAATTTGCCAAATAGAAAATATGACATATAAAATATATTAAAATAAACAGACATTAGTTATGTTTTTTAATTGCCTTTTTAATTATGGAAAATAATTATCCTAAAAAAATGAAAAAGTAAAGATAAAGTTTCAACCTGTATCATGGACTGAATGCTGAACACAAATACAGATATTTCTGTTTTGTATTCTCAGCACATAATACCATTACTTTTTTATGCTACAGTCCATCCCTAATAATTTAAAAAGCTGAAATAAGAAAATACTATACATGTACCTATCTAAATTATAACTACATATATGGTTAACTGGCTGTATGCTTAATACTGTTTAATACCAAGTGCTTCTTCTGGTATGCTTAGTATGTCTGGTGGATATGGACTATTTTTTTCACTCAGACAGAGGAGATTAAATGTATTCAAGTTCATTGAGTCCATGACACTTGTCAGCCTCCTCCAGTCCCTTGCCACCAAGTAGCAGTCCCAAGCAGACACAGTCCTCACCCTGTGCAAAGCTGAGGAGATGCATTTTCTAGTCCTACTTGACGAGCAGAGAGAAGACAGGTGATTGAGGGGTCTGCTGCACACCAAGAGTGCTCCAGCATCTCTGCTGGACTTGACAAGGGCTGCGTCTCCTCTCACTCTGGAGAAAATGGGACCTCAGCATGCTGGAATACCCAGTCCTATAGCGAGCCAAACTGCAATGGACTGGCCACACTCCAGAGCAGCAACAACAATGGTACTCATCCTTCTCTGGAATGAACATCACCAAGGTCACTGTCTCTATCTCCCTCCACTGGTTTCATGAGGTTGATGTGATGGATTTGTTGTGCTCCCTCCCTGTCTGTATGCACTACCTCATGGTCAATATCCCTCACTAGCCATGTGACCTCAAAGAGCCCTTGCCATATGGAGAGCAATAGTCAAGAATCATAAAGCGAGGCTGACCAGCCATTGGCCTATGCTCACCAACTACGTGATGTCTGCCAGAGTTGGCACTGCCCTAGTACTGGAGCAGTTTGTTGCCCAACAGAGTCGTTGGGGGAAACTGTCACATTGGCAGAGAGCCATTTGTCCATATATACAGGGTCAGGAGAGCTCCCTCCATCATCTGGACCATCTCTGTCTTCTTCTATCTCTTCTCTCTCTCTCTCTCTCTTTCTGTCACTCACTCTTCCACTTTTGAAAAGCCTCCCAAAATTGCCATTGCACCCTCTCCAATTAAACAAGGTCACATTCAAAAGAATGGGTATTAAAGTGGTCAGCACAGGGATACCATTTTTTCTTAGTAGTTTCCCAGGGGCACTCTTCAGTGTTATCTTCCAGGCCGGGATCCCAAAAGAGAAGTATGAGAGGTCCTGCAAGCCTTCATGGGGTTCTCCCCATTCAAATTACTCTATGGATATAGACCTTGGGGCATTGTGGATATTGTGAGGGAAAATTGGGTGGAGGGACCTTCAGTTACCAAAAATTAAATCCAGCATATTCTCAGCCTGTGAGCAAAACCACACACTGGGTCAAATATAGGAGCATTTGCTCCAGTCTCATGAACCTCAGTCTTGACTCTATAACAGGGATTCTTGACTATTGCTCTCCATATGGCAAGGGCTCTTTGAGGTCACATGGCTAGTGAGGGATATTGACCATGAGGTAGTGCATACAGACAGGGAGGGAGCACAACAAATCCATCACATCAACCTCATGAAACCAGTGGAGGGAGATAGAGACAGTGACCTTGGTGATGTTCATTCCAGAGAAGGATGAGTTGGGGCCAGTGTTAAAATCTAGATTGGCAGACAAACACACCCCAGTCCCGATTGGCAGCCACCTCTCACCTTCCCTTGCCACAGACTTCCCAGACCACTGACAGATGCATTGCCCTTATAGAATGCCACATAGAGATGCCCTCAGGGATTGTAGTTCATAGTCACCCCTCTCTCCTTCCCAAACATAACTGTAAGGGAAGAACTCAAGGCCTTTCTCAATTAGGAGTAGTTGAGGAGTTGCACAGCAAGTGAATAAGTGCCATTGTTTTAGTTGCTAAATTGGACAGGTCAGTTTGCTTCTGTCTTCACTAATGAAAAGTCAATGTTGTGTCTAAATTTCATGCCTTCCATTGACGAATGACTCAGATTTACAAACTACTTAATCGGTTTTGTGCATCTTGTTTTGTACTAAACACTGGATCTAAGTAAGGGATATTGGCAGATCTGCTTAACTTCTGTATCCGGTCAAAATGGCATATCTTCATGACAGTTATTTTTATTAATGCCTTGTGAAAGTATTCGGCCCCCTTGAACATTTCAACCTTTTGCCACATTTCAGGCTTCAAACAAATTGTACATTTTTTTGTGAAGAATCAACAAGCGGGACACAATCATGAAGTGGAATGAAATGTATTGGATATTTTAAACTTTTTTAATAAATAAAACACTGAAAAGTGGGGCGCGCAATATTAATCGGCTCCTTTACTTTCAGTGCAGCAAACTCACTCCAGAAGTTCAGTGAGGATCTTTGAATAATACAATGCTGTCCTAAATGACTGATGATGATAATAGAATCTACCTGTGTATAAATGCACCTGCTCTGTGATAGTCTCAGGGTTCTGTTTACAGAGCATCATGAAGACCAAGGAACACACCAGGCAGGTCCGAGATACTGTTGTGGAGAAGTTTAAAGCCGGATTTGGA
>JAOVYV010000048.1:4164471-4175721 GCA_025674545.1 Hassar affinis | reverse complement strand
GGCCGCAAAAGGAGGCCCTACACCATACTAATAAATTATTGTGGTCTAAAATGACAGGTGTTTCAGTTTCATTGTCTCACCCCTGTACATGTAAAGTATGTTGAGATAAAATAAAATAGATTGAAATTAAAGTGATATATAAATAAAGTGCTATATAATAATAACAACAACAACAACAATAATAATAATAATAATTATTATTATTATTATAGAACAGCTTTTTTATGAATGTCCATTTCAGGTTTTGCTCATGCAGATCATGCAATTAGCTGTACTCAGCATTGAAAAATGTCCTGTTTAAAGCAGGATTAAAGCATTAATTGTGCTTTCTGATTATTCCTGCTTGTGTTTGTGAGTTTTGGCCTCCTTTTCTTTCTCTTATCTTTCCTGATTATTTTTAGGATTTTATTTACATTTTCCCACTTTGGGGTTTAAATTGTTCATTGTTCATTATGAGTACAGAAAAATATTTGGTACACCTTAAAATCTCCATTACAAAGGATTTAAACTTTACAGTGAATTACCAGAAAAACTGGTACATCAGTTAATCCTTGGTAGGTCCCGCATGGGATCTTGGAGGGAACATTGCACAGTCCTCATGCTATTGTTTGTTGAGGCCCCAGCTTTGAATTCCGATGTTACTTGAGGCAGTGATGTACGTCTATCACCAGTGAACACAGGTTACGTTCACCCAGGGTCTTTTTACAGGCACGCTGCTGTCATAAGTTTGAGGATTTGCTCAAATTCTTGTAGTCACGCTACACCCTTGAAATGCTCATATGTGAAAATCCAAACTTTGCTATGACCTCATCTGATCTCATGAGCTCCAACGACAACCCCAATTCCAATGAAGTTGGGACGCTGTGTGAAACAGAAATAAAAACAGAAACTGCAAATCCTTTTCAACCCATATTCAATTAAATCCAATACAAAGACAAGATATTTAATGTTCAATCAGATAAAGTTTATTGTTTTTTTTGCAAATATTCACTCATTTTGAATTTGATGCCTGCAACACGTTCCAAAACAGTTGGGACAGGGGCGTGTTTTCCGCTGTGTTACATCACCTTTCCTTTTAACAACACTCAGTAAGCGTTTGGGAACTGAGGACACTAATTCTTGAAGCTCTGTAGGTGGAATTCTTTCCCATTCTTGCTTCCGGGGTCTCTGTTGTTGTATTTTGTTGTACCTGTGGCACTAACACACCCCCATACCATCAGAGACGCTACTTTTGATTTTTGCGCTGATCACAATCCGGACAGTCCTTTTCCTTTTTGGCCCAGAGGACAGGACGTCCATGATTTCCAAAAACCATCTGAAATGTGGACTCGTCAGACCACAGGACACTTTTCCACTTTGCGTCAGTCCATCTCAGATGAGCTCGGGCCCAGAGAAGCCGGCGGTGTTTCAGTTTTTACTTGCACTTGTAGATGGAGTGATGAACTGTGTTCACTGACAATGGTTTTCTGAAGTGTTCCTGAGCCCATGTGGTAATATCATGACATGACACTCACCTGTTTTCCAGTTAACCAAACAGGTGTTTTTTGAGCATTCCTCAACTTCCCCAGTTTTTTGTTGCCCCTGTCCCAAATGTTTTGGAACGTGTTGCAGGCATCAAATTAAAAATGAGTGAATATTTACATAAAACAATAAAGTTTATCCATTTGAACATTAAATATCTTGTTTTACACAACGACCCAACTTCATTGGAATTGGGGTTGTATTAAACCATGTATTAAACCAAAATCATGATAACTTCTCATAGCCATTCTCATAGAAGAATCAGGTCTAGAAGATTCCATAGATGTCTATCGTTTTATATATGCACTGGCGGATGCAACCAATGATGTGCACAGGTGGTGTTCCTATGGATTTTGCATAGGCTCCAGTACAAGTTTTTCTGGTACTTCAGTGTATATAAACAGGGCAAAACAGCACCATGAATACTTTAGAGCCTCTTGCAAGAAATGGAACTCTGAAAAAATCTGAAAACATTCAAACAAGATTTTTGGGCTTAATATCCATTTTATTTGTCAAAGT
The DNA here is from genome assembly GCA_025674545.1 of Hassar affinis. NCBI lineage: Eukaryota > Metazoa > Chordata > Actinopteri > Siluriformes > Doradidae > Hassar > Hassar affinis. The sequence continues at coordinate 4,173,681 of JAOVYV010000048.1, read as the reverse complement.
TGATGTTGTGCTTGTATTTAAGGCAATAAAGGTGATTTTAAATTTTCATTCAAGAACAAAACCTCTTATGAAGGACATGGCAGCATTAAATGGCATTTTTTGTGTGTTTTTTAATATCTCTTAATAGTTTTGGTTGTTAATAGAGAATGTGGACAAGATCAGTATGATTCAGGAGTGACTAGTGGTTAAGACCAAAACTTGGACCTTTAGGCACACCTTTAAGACATCCACATGCTTTAACTTTAAATGCAGCGTGAGAACAGGCTTGTGTTTTGATTCCAAATAAACAAAAATATTGCATACAGCCTGGAGAGAAATTAAAGAAAAAACAGTGGCCGTGACATGGGGTGTGGGGCTGGGGCGGTCAGTGGGGAGGCTATCTCCATAAGGATGCCAGCATTTCCATCCATAGGACACAAAGGCTCACTGATGAGGCTGAACAATCTCAACCCACCTATCCTATAGAAGATTCTGGAATGAGATACGACTCTCCACCACCATCATCAAATAGAACACTAATGGAATATGTTTAGGCATAATGGTGTTCATCCCTCCTGTACAGTTCCACTTGCAGAGTTCATGGCAAGGTGGACTGAAGTTGATCTGGCTGCTTGTGGTTGCCCAACACCTTACCCAGAGACTTTCAGCTGTTTTTTGTCTTTAATGTCAGCCATCTGTACTGTACAAAATGTTAAATCTGTCACATGTCTTCTACCAGATTTCCCCCACACTCCCTTGAACTGCCACCAAATGTTAAAGCACTTGCAAAAAAGCTTTGCAACCTTTTGATCTCTAAGTATTAAGATCTTCACCAGGGTTACCCCACACTTCCAATTAATTCATATGATTTTTTTATGCTAGAACTCAACCATTAAATAAATATAAATAAGAAACAAATGGCACAATATCATATTGTAGTGCATCAGTGCATTTGTTGTGTATTGAACTGGTAAAACCACAGGAAGCTGTACACAGAAGTGGCAAGATGCTTTAGAGCAGCCAGTGAATGGCAAAGTGGAGGTTCAGCTGTGAATGGGTCTTATTTGAGGCCACTAGGGTGATGCGACTGTGCCTCTGTATGTCTTCATCTTCTCCAGCCGTTTGTTCAGGTGGCTGTTACTTGCCTCCAGCTCCTCAGTCTTGTCCAATGCAGATCGGAGCTGCCAATTAAAAAACAGCCATTTATTTAAACCAAATTTGGTTACACGTCAGTGTGTTTTGGATATTTGTTATTAACAGAACTATGAATAATCATACCTCTCTCTGCAGTTTGCGTTTCTCAGCTTTTAGCTCATCCTCCACTTTCTCTGCATTCTCTGCTGCAGATTTGTACCGAGTCACTTGACCCTCAAGTCTTATGACCTGCCACAGGACACAACAGAGAATTACACTGATGAAAGCCTATTAAGGTCCAATAAGAAACAGAACATATAGATTTTGTGTGCCAGTTAAGAGGACTTTATATCATACCAACATTTTAATGATATCTTGCATTTTAAGCATTTTGGTGTTACTATGTCTTCAGAAAAACAATACAAAAGTTGCATTATAAAGTTATACTAATGGCTAAACACAGTACCAAAAAAATGCCAGAGAATGCTGTAAGAGTATACAGAACTTTGCAGTCATGTGATGTTTGATGAATTTGAAGTGAATCACAAACACTTGTTCAACATGAAAGACCAATTATGAAAGACCACATACAGAAGTAATGAACTAGCTAATGTTTACAGTAATCATCATAAAAAGTCTGTTCCAGCCTAAGCATACTAGGCATATATTACAGTCTTAGTGAAAATTCAGCTTGGTGCAATGCTTTGACATTTCTGCCCTAAAAGTTACATCTTGAAAACAAATTTATTTAATTTATGACCAGGTGTAAGGTTCAACCTCCCCATGTGAAAACAGCTGATTCATAATGCATAAAAGCAAACAGAAAAATATCATAGATCACTTACATTCTGTTCCAAAGCTGTGACTTCCTGCTCTGATTTGACCAGCTTAAATTTGAGCTCACTGATTTGCCTGATGTTAGCATCTCCTATAAAAGTATCAATAAACATGTGTCAAATACAGAAACACACATTGTATTTACTAAAGTATGAAACCTATATGTGGCCCTCGTAGTTGTCACAACAATGTCATTCTTTATCATGCAGAGGGGTTTGCTGGATTAGGGGTATACACAGCACATGTAAATAGAGATGGCACAATACCATTGTTTCCTTTCCAATGCAGATTCTGAACTTGGACCATAAACAAGACAGGGCAAGTGTGCAGGTCTGCAGGCTAAGCTAGGGCTAAACTCATACCAGCCAGCTCTGACTAGCATCTTCCTCAGTAATGGGCAGTCTCTGGAGAACAAACTGGATGAAATATAGACCCTCAAACAGAGAAGACTCTTGGAGTGTAGCTTCATGTTCTTTATAGAAGCATGGCTCAGTAATGATGTACCTGTACCATGTTGGACCTGGAGGGCTGCATTGTCTTGAGTGATGACAGTTGCAGCAGCTTCAAGTAAAAGCAAAAGTAGTGGTGTATGCATTTATATAAACAAAACATCACTGCTGATCCCAACTGCTCTGCTGATCTGGAGTACCTGATTATTAAGTGCAAGCCCTTCTACCTAACATTCAAGGTTACTTATATTGTTGCTGCAGCGGTTCATGTCCATCCATGTCCAACTGCTAATGCAAAAGTTGCCATGAAAGATCTTTGTGCTGCTATTAGCAATTTGCAGACCATTGGGGACTTTAATTGTTGCACTTTGAGATCTGTACTTCAAAAATGTCATCAGAATTTCTCCTGCACAAAAGGAAACATAAAACTGTGCACCACATCCCTTCCTCATCTGGGAGAGGTGGCCATGATGGAATACATGTGTGCATGCTTACAGCCTGTGCAGAGCAAATGGCCTGGGACTTTATAAACATCTGTCTCTGACCCCAAGTTTCAAAACAACCACCATCTTACCAGTGCTAAAGCACTCCACTGCTATGACCCTAAATGACTTCCTTCCTGTCACACTTACGCCATCACTGACAAGTGCTTTGAAATACTGTTTCTTTATTTGTGGCCCCACACCAGTTTGCCTACAGCTGCAACAGGTTAACAGAGGATGTAACAGAGGATGCAACAGGTTAACACTCACCCCTACCCTGGACAGTCATGATTCATACATCAGATTGCTATTTATTGATTTCAGTCAAGGATTTATCACCACAATCCCCTCTAAGCTGATCTCCATCTTAGCCAGCTCAGTCTCAGCACATCCCTCTGCAACTGGACTCTGGGGTTTCTGACCAACCGACCCCAGACAACTTCTCCTCCTCCACCATCACCATCATGAACACCAGCAGGCCACAAGGCTGTGTGCTGAGCCCTTTTCTGTATTCCCGGTTCACCCATAACTGCATTCCTATGGCTCCAACACCACAATCAAATTTGCAGATGCCACCACAGAGGTAGGTTCACTTTTATGTTGGTAGACTTTCCACCCTCCTCCCATCTGGCAGGCATTACAGGACCCCTCACCAGTAGGCTCAGGAAGAACTTCCCTGAGGCTGTGACTCTGCATCACTGCACTCATTACTGCAGGGTTTAAAGTACTTTAATAACCAAATAATTTCCATTATTCATATTTTTTTACTGTACATTTAAATAACTACACATGTTATTTTACTTTGCAAACATTACCTCTCCTCCGTATATACAGATTTTAAATATTTACATTTATATTATTTGTATTTTGTAACTCCCACCCGTCCATCACTGTACATATTGTAATACATATAATCACTTATGCTGTAGTACCTACTTCCTGCACATATCTGTAAATTATAATAATGATAAATGTAAATGATACTGTATTATTGCACTTCTGGTTAGATGCTAACTGCATTTCATTGGATTTGTACCCATACACAATTATAATGAAGTTGAATCTTTAATCTAACATCACAGCTTTTTTTATTAAACACTTTAACACAAAATGTGTGTCTCTCACTTTGTGTGTCCATGGCATCTGGGTCAGTGCTGTTCTCCAGGATCTCTCCCTCTGGGCTGCAGCTCCCATCTCTTTTATGCCTCTTTTTCTTCTGCTCAAGCTGGTCTTTTAGAGTCTTCACCTGAATACAAACGGTGTAGGTCAATTCATAACCCAATACTGACAGATACTAAAATATCAAATGCTGATTTTAATCTAATCCTTGTTTTGAATGATAATGTGATAAACAACACGGTCACACTGTAGACCTCTGACATGTCTGGTCAAAATTTAGAAGAAAGCAGAGGAAAAAGATAATATCACATCAGAATAAATGTGTATAGTGCCCTGTGGTGACCCTCCATCCCATGAATGCATGAAGGTTGCAGTATGGCAAAATGTACACACTCATCACAGACATAAATGTCATAGCAATATTGGGCTTTCAATTATTTCTTTAAACTGTTCTGGGGCAGAATGAGTGTACAATGTACATCTTTAGTAGAAAAAGAAAAAAAAATTGTGCACAAGGTTTCAATTTTGGGGACATTTCTAAAATCAGCACAGGGTCAAAAACCATAAAAATATCCATACACCAAGTTTGATTATTAATTCAGTGGTGTTGAAATTTCCAAAATGTCTTACCTTGCCAAGGCCACTTGGCAGAATACAATGGGAATGTACACATATCAGAAAGATGACTGTGGATTTACACAAGTCAGGAATGTCTACAAGAGCCATTTCTAAACAACTGCAGACTCCACGATCAGCATTTCAAACAACTGTATGTAAGTACAAGTTACTGTGCAGTATAGCCACTTAGGCTAGGTTTGGAAAAAAACCCAAACTGTCACCCTCAGCTGAGAGGAAACTGGTTTGATGATCAGGGACAACCCCAGAACCACAAGGGTACAGGCCTACCATGAACTAGAAGCTGCTGGAACTCCGTCTACAGTCAAGCAAATTTTACATCACCATGGACAGAGAGGCTGCTGACCAAGAAATTGGCCACTGCTCCAAAACACCTTTAATATTAACTATGGTTTGCAGCTTGGACAACATGAACAATGAAAAAACAAGGAAAGTTTTAGGGTCAGATGACACAAAGACTGAGTTGTCTGGCCACACAGACCAGATTTATGTTTGGAGGGGTAAAGGTGAGGCATTCAATCCCACATACATTGTACCAACTGTTAAACATGGTGGTGGTAGCATCATGCTTTACTGCCAGTGGAACTGGTACCTTGAACAAAGTGGATGGAATAATAAAGAAGGAAAAAGCAGCTAACATTAAGCTTAAGTCCTGGCCATGCCAGGAAACCAACATAATTAGAGGAACTCTACCAAATCTGTTGTCAGCTACCATAAGCTACTGGTCAAGGTGCAACTTGCTGATATTGTGTACTGTATATATACACACCATATTGCCAAAAATATTCGCTCGCCTGCCTTCACACACATATGAACTTGAGTGACATCCCATTCTTAATCCATAGGGTTTAATATGATGTCGACCCTTTGCAGCTTTAACAGATTCAACTCTTCTGGGAAGGCCTTCCACAAGGTTTAGGAGTGTGTTTATGGGAAGTTTTGACGATTCTTCCAAAAGCTCATTTGTGAGGTCAGACACTGATGTTGGAAGAGAAGGTCTGGCTCACAGTCTCCACTCTAATTCATCCCCAAGGTGTTCTATCCAGTTGAGGTCAGGACTCTGTGCAGGCCAGTCAAGTTCTTCCACACCAAACTCCCTTATCCATGTCTTTATGGAGGGGCCATCCCCAAACTGTTCCCACAAAGTTGGGAGCATGAAATTGTCCAAAATCTCGTGGTATGCTGAAGCATTAAGAGTTCCTTTCACTGGAACTAAGGGGCTGATCCCAACTCCTGAAAAACAACCCCACACCATAATCCCCCTCCACCAAACTTTATACTCGGCACAATGCAGTCAGACAAGTACCGTTCTCCTGGCAAATGGCAAACCCAGACTCGTCCATCAGATTGTGAGATGGAGAAGCGTGATTCATCACTCCAGAGAACACGTCTCCACTGCTCTAGAGTCCAGTGGTGGTGTGCTTTACACCACTGCATCCGACGCTTGTGCTTGGTGATGTAAGGCTTCGATGCAGCTTCTTGGCCATGGAAACCCATTCCCTGAAGCTCTATACTCACTGTTCTTGAGCTAATCTGAAGGCCACATGACGTTTGGAGGTCTGTAGTGATTGACAAAGTTGGTGACCTCTGTGCATTAAGCTCCTCAGCATCCACTGACCCGCTCTGTCATTTTACGTGATTGGAACACCTGAATTCAATTATTTGGATGGGTGAGTGAATACTTTTGGCAATATAGTGTATTTTTGATCCAATATGTATAATTTTAACTCGGTTGATTTCAGAAATAAAGATTAAAAACAAATTCTTGTTCTTTTTTTCTACTAAAATGTTGTGCAGTCATTCTGCCCCAGAAACAATAGGGTTCAAATAAATAATCAAAAGCTCAATATTGCCATGAGATTGATGTCCATGATGAGTGTATAAAAACGTCCTACTGCCACTTCATCTCATCACAGTGGGGAAAGTCCAGCAAAACAATTTTGATGATATTTATAATATTTATAAAATAAACGCATCACTGGGTTATCTTACAGACACTTGCTCTGTTAGCACAGTCAACTTTGACCTTCCACTTAGGGGTCTGGGTCCAGATCACTTTCAAGTGGCTTTGAATGCAACTTGATTATGTATAGTATATGGCTAATTCTAAACATCACTCAAAACTATACATCAATGTTAGTCAGCAAGTAAAGATACACAATCACAGCTTCACAAAATGTTTACTCTGTTCATGCATTCATATTTATGATAAATACTGTAGAATATCACTACTCCCCTGACTGCTATTTAAACTTCAGCTATTAAAGTCAACAACTCACATCATGGGCAAAAAACCCATAAAGCAATTATATCAGAAGGATGTGACAACCAACCACTATGAGGTGGCAACAGACTGTAAAATACAAATAAATGCAGTTTCTATAACACTGAATTCCATTTTCAATCATCTCACATTCTTTATAAGCATTTACAAATAAAGTGACCATTTTGGAAATGTGCGATTCTTACCTGTTCTATCAAATGCTCTCGTTCGTCCACCAGCTTTCGCAGACGGATTTCTGCAAAGCAGACCAAGAATTTATATCATACATAATGTATACATATACAAATACATATAAATAATCTGTACATATCTGTGCATGATGGGTTTTTATATACATAATGGCGTATACCTTTATTTACTCATACGTTTCTAATATATTAACCAATTGCAGCATAATACAGGTATGTCTACAGATGCTTTCACTGGTCCTAAAGGAACAAATCTTTAGTGTTCCTCTTTTTCCTGAGTTAGAGTAAATATGCTGAAAGACATCTCAGAACTGATACATACATATATTCAATGCATCTGTCCATCCATGGTTAAAAAAGAAATCAGACTTACAGGAGTAGAAGGAGCCGTGGGAAGGGTTTATGGGAAGAAGGGTTCAGTGCATGCAAATGAGATCTATATGGTACTTGACATGTGAGGTTGGATAACATGCAGGAACTTCAGGAGTGAACAACAAACACCACTTCATGCAGAAGGGACCTGTTTACTGAATTCTGTCAAGATTTGGTCACATTTATTTAAAATTATGTATACATTCTGTATAAAACACACACACACACACACACACACACACACACAAAGCCATACATAAGAGCCTGTGTTACATTACTGATGCTTTATTTTAAAGGTTTTCCCATTGTGACAACACTATCTCACAGGACCATCTGCTTACAGTGTCAGACTGAAACGCTGGAACGTTGTAAATCTGTAAATCTTTATTTCTCCAAGTGACATTCAAATCAACATAATGTGAAAAGGCAAAATGCAATTCTACAAAAAATACTTTTAGTATCATGCAATAAGTTGGCAAAAATGCTGCACAATAATTATAGTTAAAAAATCATATACTACCACAGTAATAATAATATGAAAATAAATAAGCCATATGAATTTCATTGAACTCCACATTTCACTAAACAAATCTGCAATGTGTTCTATTATTTTTGGAATGTCTTCATCTTACACAATCCTGACATAGGAGCCTACATATAAATCATTTGTAAAAATAATCTTGGTGTAGATTTAAACATAATGAGATTGTGATAATAAGCTTTCAAGCATAGTCATTAAAGTGGGGCTTAGGTTTTTTAAGACTTCATTATTTATTTTCATCATCACTTCCTTTGGCACAGTATTAGGACATTTTGCAATCCTCTTTAGACTTCCCCTTTCCTTTTTTGCTTTCCCTTTTGGAGCCGTTATTTGCATTGTCCTTGTTTCTCACAGACGTACCCTCTTTGATTTCCCTGACTTCCTGCTCTCCCATCTTCTGACCGTCTTCTTGCAGAATGACACTACTGGCCTCCTGGTCTAACATTTCTGACTCAGGAGGTGCATCATCAAGGACCTCTACAATATTTACAGGACTTGTATCCTGCTTGGCTGTTTCACTGTGCTCAAGACATATAATTTCTTCATGATCTTCAGATCCTTGCTCTTCATTTCCTGTAATAAATTGTTGCTGACATTTGTTAAGATCACTTCCTGTTGTGGCTGCCTGCTCCTCAGTTACAGCCTTGTCTCTCTCTATTGAGACATTCTGTTCATCAGTCTGTGGCTTTTGACCTTCCTGTCCATCTTCAGCTTCTACAAGCTCCTGTGGTTCACTGGTTGTACAGTTCTTATCAGAACACCCTGCAATGCTTATATGCCCTTGCTGACACGCAGCATCTCCAAGCAAATTTTCTTTTGACCTAATAACTTCCATATTAAACTCACAAGATTCTACACAAGTCATCTGATATTTATCCTTTTCTACTTTGAATTCCTCATCTATTGGTCCCTGTGATTTTTGCTCTTCTTTTGATAGTTCAGGAGGAACTAATGTGTCACCCAGCTGTGTGTCTGCAGATGTTTCTTCATGTTCTTTTGATAGTTCAGGAGGAACTAATGTGTCAGCCAGCTGTGTGTCTGCAGATGTTTCTTGCTCTTCTTGTGGTAGTTCAATAGGAACTAATGTGTCAGCCAGCTGTGTGTCTGCAGATGTTTCTTGCTCCTCTTTTGGTAGTTCAGCTGGAACTAATGTGTCAGCCAGCTGTGTGTCTGCAGATGTTTCTTGCTC
>JAOVYV010000048.1:4068784-4090494 GCA_025674545.1 Hassar affinis | reverse complement strand
GAATGTGTGTGTGTGAGCCTTATGATGGATTAGCGCCCTGTCTAGGGTTGATTCCTGCCCTTGCGCTCAGAGTTGCCAGCTGGGCACCGGCTTCCCCATGACCCCGTAACTGGGAATAAGCGGTACAGAAGATGACTGAATGACTGACTGACTGACATGAATCTGTTAAACAGCCTAGGAGGAGTATCTGAAAACATCTCAAAATTTGAAGATCTTCTTCAAGACATGAAGAAAAAGAAAGAGGGAATAAAATCTTTATGAAAATAATTACTGTGTAAGCAGGATTAAGAAAACAGTGTCAAGAATTCTGTAACTGAGGTTGAGAAACTGAATTTACAGTCCATGCTGACAGTGCTGACATTTCTACCTTTGTTTTCCCATTTATCTGAACATTCTTGCTGCAATATTGTAAGGTCTGGCCGCCAGGGGGTGTCCGAGTCGCCCTGTGGGAGGACTACTTACTGACTGCATTTCCCACAGGGCACTGCACAATTGGGCACACCTGCTGGTGGCCGTTTTGGGTGCCGTGATTAAGCCGCACTGAAGAGTATAAAAGGGACTCAGTTCAACTCCTCAGGACGGGTCATTGTTGGTCATGGATGCTGCCCGAATCCACATCGCTCCTTCAGAGGACACTAGTTGATATTCTTGCCATGTTTTGTCTTGCCATGTTTCCTTTCTCTAGCTTCTGTTTTTTGTTTTAGCCATGTTAAGCCAAGTTATGCCATGTTAAGCCAAGGTATGCTATGCTATGCCTAGTTATGCCATGTTTAGCCATGTAAAGCCAAGGTATGCTATGCCTAGTTTTGCCAAGTTTGCCATGTTTAGCCATGTTAAGCCAAGTAGCCCATGTTTAGCCAAGTTACCCATGGTTAGCCATGTTTACCAAGAAGGCCATGTTAGGCCATGTTAGCCAGTTTAGCCATATTTTTTATTAACAAAAATAACCATAAAAATACAGTATATTTTATTGAAAAAGTAGCAGCATTTTCTGCAATTTACATGACATGAGAGCAGCTAACCTGCATTTAACAACATAAAATGCTTTTATTTTGACCGTTTATTAATGTATTTAAAAAAAATATATTAAACAGATTTGTTCTCACAACACTTACTAAATTAACTCAGTTCATTTAAACTTGTGCTTTTGTAATATACAATTTAATGATTTTTGTAGGATTAATGTGTAAAATGGTATTGGATGAATACTGCTTCTAAAAACTACTTCCACTGCTACTTCCAATTTCCACTGCTCAGAAATAGTGCAAGTGGTTAAGGGAACACCCTGGTGATAGAACCTACCATCTTACAGTGTAGCCAATACTAACATCTAGTGCAGTATGTCCCCCTCAGTAAATAAAACCTAGAGCTGTGTGGTGCTCAGATACTGGCACACAAGGCTCAATATGATTTCAGCACTATGGACAGCAACACAAAGATGAGCAGATTCCCAAAAACATGTTTCCTTGCCTTGGTCCTGTTCTGAATATTTTAGTGTTTTCCCTGTTATGAGACACTCAGGTCAACATGTAATTAGCTAATTCGTTGAATCAGGTTTGTTGGGAGCAAGGGAAAAAAATTAAATGGTAACATGAAGAACACTAATATAACTTAAACAAGCATGTAAACACTGGCTTCTTCTCAAAAGCAGGTGGATTGGATACACTAAGTAATGTGTGAAAAACATTGTAGATATTCGCTACAGACATCACTGGGTTGTCATCAAGAGTCTGGCACTCATTTGTGAGGCCCAAAAGAAAATACTCAGAATCCATGAAAATCAGATATTTTAACATATTTTATTTATTTATAATTTATTAATTAATCATTTATTAATCATGAACTCTTCGTTCTTGTTATGGAACACTATGCTAACTTAAGTCACTTAAGCTAAGTAGAAAATATTAGGGTTGTTTCAATATAGATAATACTCCTTCGTCATGATGTCATCTATTTTTTGAAGTGTACCAGTCTAGTATTTCATGCTAAGTTGTTATGATGGTGCTGTGAGTAGCGCTGTCACCTCACAGCAAGAAGGGCCTGGGTTTGATTTCCCAGCTGGATTCCCTCTGTGTGGAGTTTGCATGTTCTCATTGTGTCTGTTTGGATTTCCTCTGGGAGATCCAGTTTCCTCGTACAGTCCAATGACATGCAGTCAGGTTAATTGCAGTAAATTGCGGTCTGGGTCCTTTCTGTGTGGAGTCTGTATGTCCTCTCCGTGTCCGTGTGGGTTTACTCCGGGTACTCTGGTTGTGAAAGGATACTGAAAGGATGAAAGGGTGAAGTATTGGCTACAGCATGTAAAATATTAAGTTTCACTATACAAGGCTAAGAATAACTTAAGTTGTTACACACTTTAAACTTCACAGTCTATTAAATCTGTTAAAGCATTTTGATTGTATTCAGAAACTAATTCAGTAGTTTAATTAGTAACTATTTAATACTCCATATCTGTTCATTAAATGAACAGATATGAACTCATGAACTCATCCAAGCAGATCCGGTCTGCTCTGCCAGAAAAGCCTCAGGGGTTTAATGTTTAAAACATTAACAAGTTAAAAATTAACTTATGTTTACTGTTTTCCATCATCGATCTTCACATAAAGTGTGCTTTATTAGCTGAATAACATACAAGTTACCATTTGTCTAATCTAAGTTATTCTCTTGTTCAGAATTGGTGACGTCCACAGGCGTCTGACGAAATCCAGCTCCCTTAAGAAGTGCTGAAACGCTGGCTTGGATATCGACGTGTTTTGCTGCCACATTGTCTCTGGCATCTTTAATATCAGGATATATTCGGGAAATATTTACACAGATAGCTTATGATTGAAATCACAAGAATCATTACTAGAATTTTATTTCGAATTTATTTATCATGGATAAAATGTCTGTCTTTTGTACTTTTAGGCCTATTTGTTTCTAACCAACAATGGCCGCGTTTATCAGGATTTCTAACGAATTCCTAGTCGCCCAATGATTTGATTTCTGCAAAAACTATTTTTGTGTAAACTTATTATAAAAATTTATGAAACCTACGTCTTGTGCAAACGGTATGATAATTAGAGAAATCAAACGTATTTACATTAAGGATTTAAATTTCTTATTCTGAATAAATTTGAGAATATGAGCTTTTTAAAGCATCTTAAACTGTCAGCTCTTCCAGCCGAGCTGCCGGATGTGAATGCGCTCTGCCCTGCACTTCATTGCGCGTGTTTTCCCTGCAGCTCCTTCGTGAAGTGCGTCTGAAAAGATTAAGATGGCCATCCATGTGGAAGGACTGGTGGCGATCGCTCTCTTTTACCTGCTCATCTTATTTGTTGGAATTTGGGCGGCTTGGAAAAACAAAAACTCTGGGGCTGGAGACAGTACAGACCAGAGTGAATCTATAATGGTAGGAGGACGGGACATTGGACTCTTTGTCGGTGCCTTTACTATGACCGGTAAGTTAATATGACTGGGCGGAAAAAACACTTTCGATTATACAGTAGATGTTTCCTCTGACTTTAAATGTGTTCTATTCCTTTTACCTAGTCTTCATGTTCGACGCTTAGACGCTAATATATTGCGTATGTGTGTATGTACTATAATGTTTATTTTTATAGATGGCCTTTCTTCTGGCAAAGGAACAGTCGGATATGTACAAGTGTAAAACCAATATGAAGGCTAATTTTAAACATCAGCTAATTTGCTTAATGCTAAAATGTTACAGGCAGTCCAGTGATTGTATCAATTTTCTTTGAGAAAGCTTTGAATGAGTTGTTGAGAAAAATACATATTATTCAGGCACCACTAAGCAATGATTCAGAGAAAATTGATTTGGTTTTAATATGATCATTATAATAAAATGTATTTACTGTTATTTATTATAATACAAAATATTATACAAAGGGTATGGACTAACAGAGTCCTGTCCCGTCCTGTCCCCATCCCCCCATGTTTTATTTGTATGTTTTATTTTTCTGAAAACTTCTAGCCACGTGGGTTGGTGGTGGATATATCAATGGAACAGCTGAATATGTGTATTTGCCTGGGTATGGACTGGCATGGGCACAGGCACCCTTTGGTTATGCACTTAGCTTGGTAGTAGGTAGGTCTTACATACCACATACACATTATATACCATTATATACCAATGCACAACAAGTGTTGTCAGTGTTACCAACTTAAAACTTATAAACCTTGCTTTATTGGGTTTGTCAGCTTCTCTTCTGGAACTGCTCTAATTCAAGCCAAATTGCTGCTGTCTGGGTTCCTTACTTCAGTTGACACTTCCTAGAAATAACTCAGCTGTCTAATATTGATTTTGTCAGGATATATAGCCAAGACTCTGCCACAGAGCCACGTTTTCATTGCTGAGTCAAACATTTTGTTAATAGCCCTATTATTGAAAAAATTAAAGGGATAAATGTCAGAAGAACTTTAGGCAGCACCAATTAGCATGTGTTTTTGGTAATATTAAATGACCATATTTTCTTTCATAGGGAAATAATTTGTTAACATACATGCAATTCATACAAAATATTGAAGAAAGGTGTTCACTGTTCATATTTCATCTTTGTGATTCAGGTGGTCTGTTCTTTGCCAAGCCAATGCGGTCCAGGGGATATGTGACCATGCTTGATCCATTTCAACAGCTTTATGGAAAGAGAATGGGTGGCCTTCTCTTTATACCAGCCTTGATGGGGGAAATCTTCTGGTCAGCAGCCATTTTGTCAGCACTGGGTATGTAAATGTTCTCTTTAACTTGGATATAAATTTGGATTTGTGAACAATCTTTATTTTATTGTTATTATTTTTGCTGCATTAACAATAAGGAAATTATGTTATCATGCATAACTTTACACATGCATGTGGCCACAGATGACACAACCATAAGACTTGGCAAAAAATTACTTGTGAACATCTCTGGCTCAAGGCATCAATGTCACTGAAGGGTAAAAACATTCTAATTTGTCTGAAAAGTCTAGCCAAAATACATTTTATGCAAACCTGGCTATAAGGTATGTAATGGTATGTAATGAAAATGGAGGCACAAAACCATGTGAATATGAAAAAGGCATTCCACTGACTTTGTGAGCATTGTAAACCAGGTCTCCACCTGACAAAATAACACAAAAGAAGGTGGCCCAGGCCACAGAAAACAAGGATTGGATGAACTGGAATAACATTCACATGGACTTGACTTCCTGAAAACTGGAACATATTACTCAAACAAACATATATGCAAGAGACCTGAGAATAATAGGATGCTGTGAATATTATATGAAATTAATGTAAGCATTATCATTCAAAATTTATCATTCATCAACAGGTGCCACCTTAAGTGTCATAGTGGACATCAATAACAACATGGCTGTTATAATATCAGCACTGATTGCCATCTTCTACACACTGGTGGGTGGCCTATACTCAGTAGCTTACACAGATGTGGTTCAACTGTTCTGCATTTTTGTAGGCTTGGTAAGTCTTCTACAGCATACACATAAAGTCTTAGGCTGTTTTTAGTTATGAAAATGTGGACCTGGTCCAGTGAGTTTAATATTGTGTAATATTTTAGTATTTCTAGATTATGCTATTTATATACATATGAATATATGATGCTTTTGCAATGTAATATGTTGTGCATTATTATTATGGAAATGTGGCTTAATTGTAGAACAGCACCATAAATTAATAAATTAATGTTAATGGTACATTAGCCAACATCAACACTAACATAGTTTGGCAACTTTTGGTTTTTAAAGATTGGTGGTGGTGAATAAAATTTGGATTTTTCTTTTTACTCTTTAAACTGACTCCCAAGAACAAATAGTGATTCAAGTAATTTGTGTGCTAACTAGAGTTGGCATTATCAAGAACTGCCATGACATGATGTAGAACTCTGGTATGGGTGAATGATCAGAATACCCTAACTCTAACCTTAGTAATGAAAAGCCAACTTTTCAGATCTTTTGATTTTTTAATTTTATTGTTAAAAACTACATCAAAAAGCAAAATGTCAAAAATATCAGCTATTTCTATGCTTGTGGGGACATTTGTTTGTGAAATTCCAGGAACTCAGCAGTTTCTGACATGTTTAATCCAGCCTGCTTAACATCAACAACCATGCCATGAAAGTAACTGAGATCACATTTTTATTCATTGTGATGCTTAATATGAACATTAACTGAAACTCTTAATCTGTATCTGCCTGATTTTGTATACATTGTGCTGCTGCCATATGATTGGCTGATAATATATCTGATAAGATATTTCAAGAATGAGTAGGTTATTAGCATTGAAATAATACATTTTACATATATTTTTCTATATATAGGATAAATATTTAAACTATATTGAAGAATTTTATTCTGTTTTAAAATGGCATTAACCACCCTTAACCTGAAACTCTGATTAATATATCACATTTCAGGGTCCATGCAGCCATAAGAAGAACGAAATACACACAAAAATGTTTGTGTTTTTTCTTTTGTTTTGTTTTGTCTACAAGCAAAGTTTTGAATATTAAGAGAAAGTTTCTTGTTTTGCAGTGGATCAGTGTACCTTTTGCTTTAGCCAACCCTGCAGTTTCAAACATCAGTGTAACAGCAGTGAAAACAGTATTTCAGACCCCGTGGCTGGGCAAAATCCATTCTTCAGATAGCTGGATATGGGCAGATAACTTTTGCCTTCTGGTAAGTGCTAAGTAAGGAATAAAACAGAACATTATATGGTATTATTGGAAAATATTCAGTGACAGGGAGGTATGATGACCTGGAGTTATTTCCTATATAATATAATATAATATAATATAATATAATATAATATAATATAATAACAAATTGCTTTAATTTAGTACCAGAAAGAATGTTGGTAATAAAGAACAAAAATGTGTTTTTAAATCCAGTAACCTGTAACTAACCAGTAGCTACAGTATATGATCTGCAGCAGCTGTGCTAATGGCATCTGTAGAGGAGCTTTACAAGCTAAAACAACATCAGAGCAGCAGGGTATTCATTCTGCTAGAAGCTCTTTTTCTGTCAAGATAAAATATTTTGAATTAAATTTAAATTTGTCTTAATATTTCTTTTGTGGTGACTGCATAATTCGATATGTTGATTCATAAGTACTGTTCTTCATAACTTTCTCCAAAATATACAAAATAGTTTGAGTCTTTACAGTCTGTGCATTTGTGTCCTTCTCTTTATAAGTCTGTGACTGTTTGGGTGTTTACTCTGGTG
Source organism: Hassar affinis (assembly GCA_025674545.1). NCBI lineage: Eukaryota > Metazoa > Chordata > Actinopteri > Siluriformes > Doradidae > Hassar > Hassar affinis. The sequence goes on along the minus strand of JAOVYV010000048.1, from coordinate 4,083,274 downwards.
GTTTTATATTTTATAGATGTTGGGGGGGATTCCCTGGCAGGTCTATTTTCAACGCGTGCTCTCTGCTTCTTCAGCCACTTACGCCCAAGTCCTTTCTTTCCTGGCTGCCTTTGGCTGCCTCATTATGGCGCTCCCATCCATTCTAATTGGAGCCATTGGGGCATCTACAGGTAAGGCATTTGACCTGATCTTATAAATACATATATACTATATGGCCAAGCCATGGCCAAGCATGTCTTTGTGTAGCTTGCTTTGTTTACATTGTCATGCTGGAACACATTTGGGCCCTTTAGTTGCAGTAGTAGTAAGGAAGAATTAAAGTTATAGCATATAAAGACAATCTAGTCCAGGGGTGTCAAACTAAATCCACAAAAGGCGGGAGTGGGTGCAGGTTTTCTTTCCAGCCAAGCAGAAGCCACACACTACTGGAAGTCAAGATCCATTGATTAGATCCATTGATTAAATACAGGTGGAATGAGGTTTGCTTGGTTGGAAGATCTGCTTGATTGGTAGAAAAACCTGCACCCACACCGGCCCTTTGTGAATTTATTTTGGCACCCCTGATCTAGAAAATGTGTGCTTGTGTATTTTTAGCTTCAACTACATTTTTTAAATTCAAAATTCTTGAGTCAGAGGCATTAATATTGGCACTTAATATTGTTTTTTTGGACAATTTAAATTTGGACTATTTCCTGTGTAAATTGATGGCATTCTTGGCATTACTAACTGTTTAATTGTGGAAAATCAGTGTCGCTGGTTACAACCAAACAAGTTTTACATCAACATGGACTTTAAAGGTGAGCTATTCAACCCTAACTACACTGTACCAATTATTAAGCATGGTGGTGGTAACATCATGCCTTTGCTGCCAGAGGAACAGGTACCTTGCAAACAGTTATGGAATAATGAAAAGACTACCTCAGAATAGTATAGTATAACTTCAAACCAACAGCAAGACTGTAAAACCAAAATTGAAACCAATTGAGTGTTCCAACAGGGCAATGACCTCAAACATACATCAAAGCTAGTTGTGGAATGGAGAAAGCAGGCTAACATGGTTTTAGAATTGCTGTCCCAAAACTCTGATCTTCTTCTGGTGAAGTCATTGACTGATCTTTGGAATTGTTCATAATTCCCTCCACCTTGACTACAGCCACAGCTCCAGCTGGAAAAGAACAGCCCCAAAACATAATGGTGCCACCACCATGCTTCACTGTGGTTATGGTGTTACGTGATATGGAATTATGGCCAAAACATTCAGCTTTGGTTTGATCACACCATAACACATTGTCCCCACATGCTTTTGGCAGACCTTTGCAAAATCTGTCTTTGCAAAATGCAACCAGGCTTGGATGTTATACTTTGTATGAAAAGACAAAATCTTGCCCCCCTACCCCACAGCCCAGACATGTGAAGAATATGGGAGATTGTTGTCACATGTAGTACACAACCAGTACTTGCCAGACATTCCTGCAGCTCATTTAATGTTGTTTTCCTTGCAGCCTCCTGAAAAATCAAGTGTTTCTCCATCAATCTGCACTCATGCACATATAATGAGAGTGTAAACATAATTTTAGATATTTTTGCAAATTTATTAAAATGAAAAACTAAAATTTCACATGGACATAAGCATTCAGACCCTTGGCTGTGACACTTGAAATTTAGCTTTGGGGCCTCACATTTCTCTTGATCATCCTGTGGTAAATTCAGTTGATTGGACATGATTTGGAAAGGCACACCCGTGTCCATATAAGATCTCACAGCTGGCAATGGATATCAGAGCAAAAACCAAGCCATGAGGAGGAAAGAACTGCCTTTAGAGCTCAGGATTGTGTGGAGGCACAGATCTGGAGAAGGTAAAAAATTGTGCTCCACTGTAAGTTCCCAGGAGAACCGTGGCCTCCATAATTCTTAAATGCAATAGTTTAATACATTCTGGTTCAGTAAAAGTGTTTTAATTTGAGCCCACTTAAAAAATGTGTGGGATTTAACAGACCAAAACAGACAAGCACATCCCTAGATGACTCCTGTCCTCTATACATGAAGAACATTAATTGCAAACTGAATGAATAAATAAAAGTAAATAAATATTACATCAGTGGCCAATAAGTGAAAATATTTTTTGATTTTTAGATCCAAAGACTAAACAAACACTTGCTTCTTGTTGCAAAATCTTTATATCATGGTTACTGTAAATGTTGCATGTAAATAAACTTACTGTATAATAATAACATTAAGGAATGTGCTTAATAATATAAACATTTTAATCAGCATGATCAATAATGGACTTTTGTCAGACTGGAACCAGACATCATATGGCTCTGTGCCACCAAGAGAGAAAGATGAATCAGACATGATTCTGCCTATTGTGCTTCAACATCTTTGCCCACCTTTCATCTCATTCTTTGGCCTGGGGGCCGTTTCAGCTGCTGTGATGTCATCAGCAGATTCGTCCATTCTTTCAGCAAGTTCAATGTTTGCACGCAACATCTACCAGCTTGCTTTCCGTCAGTCGGTAAGAAAAAAAATTGTTGGTTGTCTCTTTAACCAAGACCATTCTTAATGATTTTACAGCAGTACAAGGTTTTTATTTCATTTTGTTTCATTAAAGTGTGCATGCGTGTGTTTGTGTGTGTGTGTGTGGGTGGGTGCATGGGTTTGTGTGTAGCTGGGTGAAGATGGAGAAAATTTGGCAAATTATTTTAAGTCATTATTCCCAAACAAAATCATGTATATATTTCATTTTTAATAATTAGAATGGAACCAAGCACACTGTCACAAGGTTAAATATTATATGATATATTTCTTCCAGCATTTCCTTCTTAAATAGGAATTTAGATATCCTAGATTTTACTATTGTTTTCTTTTTTAGTATAATTTATTCAAGCCAAAATGTGTAAATAACCAATACAATCAACCATCTTATTATTGGTCACTTTTAATGAAATAACCCTTAGGTTCTGTTTTGATTCAGAAATAAACTTTGTTTTTTGCTCATTAAACATATTTCATCCAAATCAAGTAATTTGGTTTAAATATGTATATGGGATTTGTGCCTATTTCCAGTAATATTTTGAGAAGAGAAGTATTCAGCAGATCATGACAGCCAAGAAAGAATTTTATTCTGCTAGTGATGTTTTTCTATTCTAAACCAAAGTCTTTGCTAACACAGCTGTCTTTGATTCGTTTGTAGGCATCAGACCAAGAAATTGTCTGGGTGATGCGCATCACGATTTTTGTGTTTGGTGCTTTGGCCACAGCCATGGCTCTCCTGACTGGAACGGTTTATGGCCTGTGGTACCTGAGCTCTGATCTTGTCTATGTTATCATCTTTCCTCAGCTAATTAGCGTACTCTTTATTAAGGGGACCAATACTTATGGTTCAGTAGCTGGCTACGTCTTTGGCTTGCTTCTGAGAATTGGTGGTGGAGAACCCTACCTCAAGTTACCACCTTTCATCTACTACCCAGGTTGGTATGAAGAAGAGAAGGTGCACCATCTGACCAAAGAGGTGGAACATGTTGTGGTGCAGAAGTTCCCTTTTAAGACTGTAGCCATGCTAGCTTCACTTTTGGGCAATGCCGTCTTCTCATACACAGCCAAATATCTCTTTGAGAGTGGCATACTCTCTCCCAAGTATGACTTTTTGGATGCTGTGGTTACCAAGCACAGCAAGGAAATCATGGACAAGACAATTCTTGTAAGCAACGACAACATCATCCTGTCAGAAATGGCACCAGTTAAACGAAGGACTGCATCCTCCTTGGCAGGAACGTTCATGAACACGCAGGTACTTATCAATGAAAGGGAAATAAGTACTGAACTGAATAATGAATAAGAATGAGGAATTTCTGTGAGTGATGTGTAAGTGGAAGATTACCCAAGCTTCATTCTGGCTTAGTGATTGTTTTGGTATGTTGTTAAGTTGCTACTTTAGAAAGTAATGTTTCAAATGAAATTCTGAATGACATCATATTAGTTAAGAATTACAATGTGTTACCAAAGGTGGACAATCATGTAAGAATTGAAAATAAGTCCTGTACCGCAACGAGTACAAATCTGAGGCCACATTTACAGGCTTTTAGTTTTATTTTGGACACTTGTAATATTCAGTGTTTACCAGAAGTGCCATTGTCTTGAACCACCCTCACAGGCACTGCTGCCATAATCATCGCTGTGGTTCAGTGGCTGGTGTTACAGATTAGTGCATTATAACTGCCTTCTTTGAGTCCCACTATGGTGAATACAGTCTTCTTGATTCCTCATTCGCCCCACACCCACACTTGGTTCTCACAAAAAATATCGTGCATCTCAAAAAATTAGATTATCATAGAAAAATTTCATAATTACATATAAGTATAAGTATGACCTCATGAAAATCAGAAACACAGGATCTCAAATTATTAGAATATTTTATAAAATATTTCATGTCCAACTTCCGACAATTATGTTCCATTTACGACACATTACTACATCAGTGCAGTGTGGCATGGAGGCAATCAGCTTGTGGCACGGCTGAGAAGTTGCTTTGATAGTGGCCTTCAGCTCATCTGTACTGCTGGGTCAGCTGTTTCTCATCTTCCTCTTGACAGGATTCAGGTCCAGAGAGTTGGCTGGCCATTCCAGCATAGCAATGTCATGGTCAGCAAACCATTTTGTAGTAGTTTTGGCATTGTGGACAGATGATAAGTCCTGCTTGTCATCAGATGAAAACATGAAGTGCTCTAAAATCTCCTGGTAGATGGCTATGTTGACTTGATAAAACACAGCAACAGCAGATGAAATGGCCCCCCAAACCATCACAGACTGCAGAAGCTTCACCCTGGACATCAAACACCTTGGATTTCATGCTACTGCACTCCTCTCCAAACCCCAGGACCTGGATTTCCAAAGGAAATGCAAACTGAAAATGGATTTTTTTTTCATCTGTAAACAGGACTCTGGACTAGTGAGCAACAGTCCGGGTCTTTTTCTCCTTAGCCCAGATAAGACACTCCTGACATTGTCTCTGGTTCAGGAGTTGCTTGATATTAGGTATGTGGCAGTTGTACCCCCTTTTCTGGAGATGTCTGTCTTGATGCACTGACTCTAGCCTCAGTCCACTCCTTGTGAAGCTCTCCCAAGTTCTTCAATTGACTTTTCTCAATGATGCATTCATCTCTGTTACTCATGTACCTTCTACCACATTTTCCCCTTCCAGTCAACTTTCCATTATCATGCTTTGATACAGCACTCTGCACACAGCCGGTCTTTTCAGCAGTGACCTTCTTTGGCTTTTTGGCTTAAGTTGAGAGTTCTGATTTTCATGAGCTATAAGCCATACTGATCAAAATCTAAAAGGCTTGTAGACAGTCACATCACATGTAATGAATGTAAAATATATGACATTTTAACTTTCTGAATTAAATTATGAACATAAAATACAGTTTGAAAGGCCTATGGATGTATAGGCCTTTCAAGGACAAAGATGTCCCATACTGTACCTCTAAACACTCCATGTGCTGAGCAGTCTGTTTCTGAATATTGCTCACTATTGACTAATTGACATCACATATCAAGTTTATTTATTAGGAGTCGTGCATCATGTTTTCACCTGCATTTGAATAAATGCCAATGGCTTGTTACAATGTACGTCCATACTGCTCTTTATCATTCCTTAGGGCTTTTTCAGTAGGTTTTATAGGTTTTGGGTGTTAATTTGTCCAGAGTGGATGTTGATATGTAAATGATTTCAGTTGGCAATGAATAAAACAGATTTTATTAGAGAAAGTGATTTAGTGTGTAGGTTCTGTCTGTAATCTGGTGCTTCTGTGCAATATCACCAAGCCATTTCTATGATGAGAGCAACATTTCTTAGAATAGGTCACTGTGATGAACCAATATATAATAAAAACTAGCTGTTTTGGTGATGGAATAAGTTAAAATGTGTATGCTTTATGGTATCATGCAGTGTTGATGTTGATATAGAATTTGCCATAATTTTTTTGCTTGCATATCTATCCTGACATCACATAGGTATTTGTCATGGCATCAGCCCAAATGGCCATGCTAATGACAAAGGATTTTTTCCTTTTCCATCTAAAATAAGATTTTGTATGTACTGTTCTCCTAACAAAGCTGTAGTTATAGATCATACATTTTGTTTCGATGACAGGCAGGTATTTGTGATTATATGTTTCATTATTTTATTGTTAAAGTAACAGCCAATTATTATGTGAGATGCTTATATAGCCAATGTATATACTGTTATATATTTTAAGGTATAAGGTAGAAATGGTCATCTCTGTAAGAAAATTTATTTTATTTGTTTACTGATATAATTATCAGAAATATATGGTAATAAATATATGAAGTATAAGGAATACACTATATTGTTCTACTGTGTATTTGTGTGTGTGTTACCCCACAAGGATAGGAATATCTGATATTTTTTACCTTGTAGGGAAATTTTATTGTAACGAAAGTGTTTTTGTTGTAGTTTTTAACAAATGCACACAAAAAAAAAATAATAAAAGAGCAAAGAGCCAAAAAGTTGCCTTTTCATTACTGAAGTTAATATTAGGGTTTGGGTTAGGGTTAGCATTAATTACCTGCACTAATAATTATGTCACTGGAAAGTCATAAAAGTATATAATGTGTGTGTTTGTTTCAATGTTTACATATTTCTATAAAGACACTGCAAATTATTTAATAGTTTTCATATAAGCATATTCGTTGTTTTTTTTTTCGAGTTTTAAATCAGAGAAATGTACGCTGTGCTCATGTGCTATTGGTCATGAATTGAATAGTCATAAAAAAAGTGATAAAGAGAAATGCAGTGGTTAGCATATTTTATCAGGCTTGATAACAGAGAAAGGGCTCCCAGAGTATCCATGTCCAGTAGGTTTCCTGGTAGGCAAATCGTAAAACAGTCCAGGTCAAGACCAGAAAACCCTAATAGTAAAGCAAATCTGTGATACAAGACACAACCCAAAACGTGGTCAAAGAGCAATGCAGTGTCAAAGTACCAAAAAATCAAGTAAGAGCATCAAGGAACAGAATCCATAAGCCTTGATGTTCTATATTTTGGTTCTTTGACAGTGCATTGGAAATACAGAAACAAGACAAGGCAAGAATTAGGTCATACATAGAAATCAATCCTGAAGTAACCACAGCTTTACAGTTTCTCTTCACTGAAACTATGAGGCCCAAACCCCATGACAATGCCTCTGTGCACAGAGTGGGCTCCATGAAGACATGGGGTTTTAAGGTTGGAGAGGAAGAACTTGAGTGTTCTGCACAGAACCCTGACCTCAACGCCACTGAACACCTTTGGGATGAACTGGAACACCAGCTGCACCCCAGGCCTCCATACCCAACATCAGTGCCATGTTCCCATAATAATAATAATTATAGTAATAATAATAATAATAATAATAATAATAATAATAATAATAGCCTCTACAAGTAAATACAAGCAAATTATGACTTATTTTATTATCATTTTCACATGATGAATGGCCTAGGGCAGATAACCACACTGAGGCGGAGGTACTGATCTCTATTAAATCTCCTTTAACATCTCATGTTCTTTTAATATGCAGCCTAGTCTAACTTCTTCTGAAAGTTTAGCATGTTATATTTATGTTGTACTAAAATATCAATCATGAAAGAGCTGAATACATTAGCGGCCTAACCTACCTAATGAATATTTATATGTTAATGAATAATATCCAGCCTACAAGACTTACCTTTATTTACATTTGTGGGCCAGTTAGTAGAAATGTAAGAACAATTACTGTAGTGTAAACAGAGGCAAAATGATATGGACACTTGGCACATACTGTATATGCTTGTTGAAAATCCCATTCTAGATTTAGTCCCTCTTTGCTATAATAACCTCCACTCTTCATGAAAGGCTAAATTAGAGGTTATTAAACTTTCCGATGTCCTCTATAAAATGTTTAAAGTACATTCTGTAAAGACATCTCTGCTATGTATTTTGTATATGCCCCAGGGACATGCAAGAGACATGAGATTTATTTTTCTTCTTGCATTTTTAATAACCTGTATTGGTTTTCTTTTTTTATTTGCCTCTTATTGAAATCTTGCAATGGTTCCTGTGCAAGATATATTTCCTTTAATAATTCACTTTCGTAAGAAAGAAATAATCACTTGATATAATTTTAAAATTGTATTAAGCACGAAATTAACATTATGTATTATAAACATTGTTAATGTTATAACCAAACACACTGAGAGACAGCAATACTACACACTACAGCAATACACACATTCAGTTCACTTTCATTTGTAAATACATGGTTAGTCCTTTCCCTCTGATTAAATGTCTACTCATTTATAATGTAAATAGTGAGGTAATGGAATAAAGAATATTATTGTAATGCATAAATGAAAGGCAATAAATAGTCTTCTACAAAAGATAGATGATAGTAAATAAATAATACATTGAATAGTATAGTCTTTCACATGATGTTGTGTGATAGATATAGTCCTTCACAAGGCATTGTCAATCCACAAATGTACACTGTAAAATGGGCTGGTCAAATCCCAGTGACTGTGCAGTGCCTCTGTTGCAAGGAGCAGATGATTTGTGTTTGATTACATCACACAATTAATGTATCAAGATGCAAATGCTTCACCATTCCTGAAATAGAAACAGAATGTATAATCTGGAATTTTCAAGATAAATTTTAAGCTACAAAAGTGAAAAGGAAGCCATGTTCATTATTATTATTGTTGTTGTTATATAAATGCCTCCTCTGCTGGACCATATTAATGATGGAGCTAATTTGTTTGTTAATTTGGAGATAAAAATGGAAAGGGATTCAGTAAGCTGGGAGAGATTGGAGAAGATTTCTGGATTGATAGTGTCAAAGTCCACAAACAGGATCTTTGCATGTACCTGGGCATTTAAGGTGCTGTAGGATGTTGTGCAGACCCATAGTGACTGTGTTGGTTATTATTATTATTAGTGGTAGCTCAGTGGTAGCGACATTGGACTAAAGTGCGTTCTTTCCTCATCTTGTTAGCTAGTGTCTAGCCTAGTTCATGTTTTCTAGTGTCTGTAGTTCACGCTTCCCATTTATTCTGCCTCATTTGCTAACTCATGCTTTTTGGTTTCGTCTTTCCCTTTTTGTGTAACAGATTTGAAGCCAGAGCGTGGAGCACGGACTGATGCTATTTTTGGAGCAAGGTCTCTCTTCTGCTACAGCGTAGTTTGTGTTCAGATTTTTCCCCTTTTGTTTTGCTGCCGCTCTGTGCTGTACCCCGACTCAAGGAGCCGCCCCACCCTGCTCCTCCCAAAGACCCTGAGCCCATGGTTCTAGGACCTGCGCTACTTCCAAAGGTGGAGAGACAACGGAGAATACGGTCCAACCTCTGGCTCAATTGCACGGACGCTGGTCACAGGGTTAAAGGCTGCCCTGTCAGACCGGGGGTGGGAGCCGCCGGTGTCACACTCACATACGCGGTGAGTCGCTCTCCACCCATCACATTTCCTGAGCTAGTCGTAACAGTACAGATCTCCTACCTGAAGGACGTGTTCTCTCTTCCGGCCCTCATAGACTCCGGAGCCGCTGACAGTTTAATGGACCAGGCCATGCTAGCTAAGCTGGGGATTCCAACAGTCCAGCTGCCTCAGCACCTCCAGATATGACCCACTGATTTCTTGGAAGCAATGTGAGATATTGGCCTGGTCTCCACACTGTTTTGCACACTGCCTTAGTGCTCATCCCCTCCCCATGCTTACCACCAGGGGCGAGAGCCCCCACGTAGCTCTTCTTCTGGAGGTCTTTAGCCACCGCGCGCTGAGGGACTTCCCCTGCACAGGGAGTATGACTGCAAGACTTCTCTCCGGGTGCACTCCTCCTCGTCAGAAGATCTATGCCTTATCACTTCCTGAGAGAGAGGAGATGGAGGAGTACATCTGGGAGGCGCTAGTGGCAGGCTACATCCGGCACTCAAATTCCCCGGCCTCTGCCGGGTTCTTCTTTGTTGAGAAGAAAGGAGGGGGCCTTCGGCCGTGCATGGACTATAGAGGTCTTAACAAGGTCCCTGTGCGCTACCCCTACCCTTTGCCACTTGTCCCTTCGGCCCTTGAACAGCTGCGAGGGGCCAAATTCTTTACCAAACTCGACCTGAGAAGCGCATACAACTTGGTATGGATCTGTGAGGGGGACAAATGGAAGACTGAAGGTGACAGCCGTCAAAAACTGGGGGGGTCCCGAAAACTCCCAGGGACCTTAGAAGATTTCTTGGCTTTGGTGATTTTTACCGACGGTCTATCCGGAACTTTAGCAGCGTGGCTAGTCCCCTCACAGATCTGCTAAAAGGCAAGCCCAGGCGTTTGGGGTGGACGCCTTCGGCCCCTGTTCTCAAGCAGCCCGATCCCGAGCTACCCTTCATTGTTGAGGTCGACTCCTCAGAGGTCGGCGTGGGAGCCATCTTGTCACAGCATCACGGCAAGCCAGCTAAAATGCATCCTATTGCTTTCTTCTCCCGCAAAATGTCCAAAGCCGAGCGTAACTACAACATGGGGGATAGGGAGCTCCTTGCTGTCAAACTAGCCTTGGAGGAATGGAGGCATTGGCTGGAGGGCACCAAACACCCCTTTGTCATCTTCACCGACCACAAAAACCTAGAATACCTCAAGGCAGCTAAAAGACTCAATCCCCGTCAGGCCCGGTGGGCTATGTTTTTCACCCGCTTCAACTTTATTTATTTATGTCATACCACCCCGGGACCAAGAATGGTAAAGCAGACGCGCTATCCAGAATTTATAATAAGGTTTCTGATAATGTTGTGCAACCAATCATTTCTCCCACTAAGTTTGTTAGCAGGATCACCTGGGATCTGGATCACCTCATCCGCACCAGACAGCCCAGGAGAAACCCCTGTCAATGTCCTCCCAGCCTGTTATTCATCCCGAGGCAGTCGCCTTATCGCCTGCGCTCACCTTGCACCTGGAGTGGGCCATCCCGGAACCCGGAGGACCCTGGATCTCTTGGCAGGCAGGTACTGGTGGGAGAGTATGAGTAAGGACGTTAATGACTATGTCTCTTCTTGTTCCGTTTGTGCTATGGCTAAGGTTCCCAGGTCCCTGCCTGCCGGCAAGCTAGTGCCCCTGCCCATCCCAGAACGTCCGTGGTCGCACATTGTGATTGATTTTGTAACCGATCTGACTCCCTGTCAGAAGGTAAGATGGTCATGTTTGTTATTGTAGATCGGTTTTTGAAATCAATCCGATGTGTGGCCTTGCCTAGCTTGCCCTCCGCCCTAGAGACAGCAGAGATCCTATTTGACCATGTCTTCCATTACTTCGGGATCCCTGAGGACATCGCTAGCGACTGTGGCGCCCAATTCACATCTCGAGTCTGGAACAACTTCATGAAAAAGCTCGGGGTCATGGTGAGCCTCACCTCTGGTTACCATCCTCAGGCCAATGGGCAGACTGAAAGGTCAAACCAAGAGCTCTTGAAGTTCCTGAGGATGTTTTGTCATCGGCGTCCTCAGGACTGGGTGAGGTATTTGCCCTGGGCAGAGTATGCCCAAAACTCCCTCAAACATTCCGTGACTAACCTCACCCCCTTTCAGTGTGTCCTAGGGTACCAGCCTCCACTGTTCCCGTGGGACGCCACTGAGATGGACATGCCCGCTGTGGACTCTTGGTTCAGGAAGAGCAAGCGAGTTTGGGAGCTCACTAATCAAGCCATCAGTAAAGGCATAAAGCAGATGAAGAAGTTTGCTGACCGACCTTGGGGGGATACCCCCATTTTTCGCCCCGGGCGATAAAGTTTGGGTCGCAACCAAGACTCTCCCTCCGATGTTCAGCAAAAGGAAGCTCGCTCCACGTTACTTTGGCTGTTCCCCATAGTTAAGCGGATAAATGAAGTCACTTACCGCCTCAAGCTCCCCCGACATTGCAGGATCCATTGCCACTTTTCATGTCAGCCAGTTGAAGCCGGCCCGGGATGGACCTTTGGCTGAAGCAGGGGAGGGACCCCAAGCACCAAGGCCAGTGGAGGCTGAGGGTGAGGCCACCTTCACGGTTCGCGACATCCTTGACTCCAGGCGCAGAAGAGGACAGGTCGAGTATCTAGTGGCTTGGGAGGGGTACAGCGTGGAAGAGAACAGTTGGGTCGGGGCGAGGGACATTCTAGACCCTCTTCTCATCGCCGATTTTCACCAGCGGCACCCCAACAAGCCTGCCCCCCGCAGGCCCGGCAGGCCCAATAAGAAGAGGAAGGCTCCCGGAGGTAGCCCTTGGGGGGGGTTCTGTCAAGTCAGTGGCCCCTAGAGGCTGCCACCTGACCTTAGCCACAGACTCCCGTAGAGGCAGAGGAAGACGTACTTCCAGCATCACCCGCAGGTAGCTCGGCCAGATTACATCCACCTACACCTTATTGGGAAGGAGAGCCCACATTGGCTCTCCCTCCTTATTTAAGGCGCTTTCTGGCTGGGCTTCCTCGCGGGTCAAGGACTCTCTTCTGCTACGGCGTAGTTTGTGTTCAGATTTTTCCCCTTTTGTTTTGCTCCAGCTCTGTGCTGTACTTTAGTTTAAAGGACTGTTCAATAAACTCTGCATCTGCTTCCTATATACTGCCTTGGACTACTTCCTTACACCATCCGTGTAGTGAAACACACACATTTACACACACATAGGTGAAGTGAGCACATACCAGCCTGGGGCGGTGGGCAGTTGGGTGCCTTGCTCAAAGGCACTACAAAGTTTCTGAAGAAGGACTACAAAAAAAACACATATCACATACTTCACTTCTGTAATGTATTGTTTCATGTAGGCTACTTAAACAAGAAAACTCAGTTTACCAACCCATATTACTTCATTACCATGGTCAGAGAAGAAATATAACAGGAATCAATTTCTGTTACATTTATAGGCTACCAGTCACTTAAGTAAAATAAACTGATCGTCACATTGTGAATGCTTGCTCATGCTCACCCCCCTGTCTACTCATACTGTATTTATCAACACGAATCCTGATTAGTATGATTGTATGAAAATAAATATCACATTCATATATGAATATCAGCACAGCTGGGATTCAGTTATATAGCCGTGCTGATATTCAGTATCACAGCACAACCTCAAGTGTGATACTGCTTTTATATAACAGCTCTACAAGCACCATTTATTACTTAATAGTAGTTAATAAATGACAACACATTGTTTGTTTGTTCATTTAATCATTTTTGGCTCCATCAAAACACCAATACTTCTGCAACTGGACTGGGACTAGACTGTTGCCAAGCAACACAAGCATTTTCCTGCACACTAGCTTGCTACTTTGCACAGTAAAAATTTATCAGCTTCAACTCAAAAACTTAAGTTCAAAAGCTACCTTGATGTTTTAAGTTAAATCAAATTGGAATTACTATTTACTTCAATTCATGTCTTTATGTCTAATTTGGCTTTGAATTCCTTTCTGCAACTTGATTTGACTAGAAGATGAAAAAAGGAAATATTATTATTATTGCTGTTTTTGTTATTACTCTGTGCTTCCTGCTTATACCTGAAAATGTACATGTAGAAAGAATAAATAAATTCTAAATTTAAAGAGGTTCATGATCATATTACAACATAGAACAATCATGTATGCCACTTGGTAAGTGGATATAGTAAAATGTGAGCCTTTTACTTTGGATTATACCTTGGATTAGATCATGCTAGTATGTTGCCTGAGGTACCTGTCATTTGGGACCTGGTGAGCTGATGCACATTATTGACTTCAGTAATTCGTCTCAGGCCCTGCTAGCATTAGTGAAGCTGTGACAAGGTTTCTATGCAAAATCAATTCCAGCAACAGCTTGTCAGGCACATGTAATTAGCAAAAGTCTCATACTTTGCCATTTATTTTTGAAATAGCCATTCAATAGATGCTATTTTCCTTACATGGTATTGTATGCCAGTATAACCCAATAGCCATGATCATTCATATTTATACTGACAATGCATGAAACATCATGCATTTTGTGTCTTGATCCATACAAACAAATGATGGACACAGTCTCATCAACAAGTGGAGACCAAATTTAAATGGCTACTTATTAAAAAGTCTCATGACTATGATATTCAGCACAACAGTACATTTGGTTGTGCACTACTGCTTTTATTAAGTGTATACAAGTATATATATATATATGTTATGAAATGCGGTTGAAGGAAGCGGAGGAGACGCTGATGCGAGAACAATAAAACAGCTAATTGAAGGAATGTGGGCACAAGTTATTGAGGAGGAGGCAGAGCAGGGCAAATAACTCAAATGATGGTCTGAGGAGGAAAGGGGTCCCACGGCAGGACGGAGACAGGAGGGAAGGGCGAAACCTGGAACCTGGCAGGGGGAGACAAACTGGGACTATGTCAGACAGGCCTAGACCAAACAACGAGCAAAACGTGGGAAAGGGAGAAGAAGGGAGAATAAGAGGAGAGGAGAGTGAGGAGGCTACGTTTTGCGGGAAGAACAGCGAGAA
>JAOVYV010000048.1:4030939-4042899 GCA_025674545.1 Hassar affinis | reverse complement strand
AACTCGCGATCTCCGGATGATAGGGCGAACGCGTTGTTGTTGCGCCACTCGGGAGCAAATTCTTTAAACTTGCTGTTATAGTCTTTTGGTCTTTATAATAATGGTACTAACATTACAGTAGAGCAGGGCACAGTTTAGCACACGTTGTCATGTTTACACAGGGAGGTGGTGGTTTACAGTGAACAGTAGGACATGAGATGATTTTGTTTAGTTGTGTTGTCTGTATTGACGTTGTGTGGTTCTGGTACTAAGCAGCACGGTATTAAGCATGAAGAGTAAAAAGAAAGAATCCACTGAATAGGTACAGTATATGTTACTTTCAGTTGTCTGAGATGGTGTTTGAAATGTTTTCAGTAAAACTGCAACAGTATCATGGGTCTGACACATTACAGAGGCTACCCATATTTGTTTTATTCAAATGATTTATATTCACAAAGTGAAAAGTAACACTTGCCTACTTCCTGGTTCAGTTTCTCCTCCCTCTCTTTCTGCGCTTGTGTTTGTCTTTCCTGTTCTTCCAGCAGTCTGTCCTTCTCAGAGAGCTGCAGGTTAAGCTCTTTGACCAGCCGCTCATAATCTGCCATCTCCATGTCCAACAAAGTGCTCTGCTGGGCATCCTAAATAAGAAAACATTTGCACTGAGGCTTAAAATAAAATAAAATAAAAAACCTACATGATCTAAGCAAAGTACAATAGGCACAATGTAATCACTGGATAGGCACTGGGTGTAATATCACACCTGATAAAGAACACTAGTCTATTGTCTGTGTGGCAGAGTACAGTGTATTCTTCCAAGGCCAATGTGGTCTTTTTTATTTAATCTGAGCATCAGTTTGTTCAGGTCAAGTTGCTTAGTGACGCAAATACAGCAAATACATATACATTCATATAGGATCTGTAAGGGCAATTTGACCACATCAAGAAAAGTAGAAATTTATTGTACACTAACACACTTGTACACTTGCTCTCCTAACACCTCTAACAAACTAACCGCTCTAACCTCTTTTTCCCTCCTTCTAATCCCTTCCTACCCTAAACTACTCTTGGCCTCCCGCTGGCCCTAGTTATGTGTACCATAAATCTATGTGCTTCAATTACTCTTGTAAGTCGCTTTGGACAAAAGCGTCAGCTAAATGCTATGTAATGTAATGTAATGTAATGTAATGTAACACACAAGACAGGCCAAATCCAGCCTCATGGTTGTGATTTTAAGTTATTATATAAAATTTTGTCCATAATAAAAGAAAACAAGACACAAAGTCATGTTTTCAAATAACATGTATTCAAATAACATTAATGATCAACAAATTCTGAAGACTGCTGAACTAGAAATGAAAAGAGATCAAGCTCATAGTGTGTATTTGTGAACATGCCTTCCTAAGCTGTTCCAGCTCTTGCTCTGTCAGCTGCAAGTGTTGCTTCTGTTTCTGCAGCAAAATGTGGAGCTCCTCAGCTTCTTTCACAGCACATGAATGCTCCTTGAAAGACAAAAAACAAACAAATACACAAGTTGAAACTAAATGAATAAACATGGGTATAACTACAGGTTACTATAATTATGCAGTGAAATGCAAGCACCAATAAAAAAATCCAAAATAGACCCAATAAAAGAAGAGGACATCAATGCAGATGTGACATTAGTTTAAGGGTGTGCATATTCATTCAACCATGTTGCATGAATATGCACACCCTTAAACTAGTGCTTTGTCTCCTCCAGACAGCCCTCTTCAGGTCACCCCACTGATTTTCAATTGGATTCATGTCTGGACTCCAAGGCTTTGATCTTCTTATGGTGAACTCATTCTTTTGTTGATGTGGAGGTCTATTTTGGGTCTTTGTTAAGCTGAAAGGTGAAATTCCTTTTCATCTTAAGATTTTTGTGCCAAAATCGACTGAAATTTAGAGCTGTTCATAATTCCCTTCACCTTGCCTGAAGCCCCAGTTCAGCTGAACTTTATAAGGGGTTTATAAGGGGTTAATCAGAGTCACTTTAATTGGTGGCAGGTGTGTACTGACTACTGTTTAACAGGAGTTTGAATGTGATTGGTTAATTCTGAACACAGCTACATGCCCAATTATAACAGGGTGTTGTACATTTACACAACCACTTTTTGATTTCCATTAGTTTTTCCAAGTATAGGTGCACAGAATATAAGTCACATTAAAGGTGGAAAAAATCTGAAATGAATTACATCACAAAACTCCTGGCATTTTAACGGAGTGAGTAGACTTTTTATATCCACTGTATATTTAAGGCCACATTGACTTTACCTGCAGAAACATCTGAGGTAAAAAAGATAAATGCTCTACATCATAAAACCATATGACTACAGTGCATCCGGAAAGTATTCACAGTGCTTCACTTTCTCCCACATTTTGTTATGTTACAGCATAATGACAGAAGGAAAAAAAAGTCTGTCTGAAATTTTTGATAATTTATTAAAAAAAATCTATAAAAAAAAATCACATGTACATAAGTATTCTCAGCCTTTGCTGAAGCACATTTGGCAGCAATTACAGCCTCAGGTCTTCTTGAGTATGATACTACAAGCTTCTTTGTAGAACCTCTCAAGCTCCATCAGGTGGGATGGGGAGCGTCAGCACAGCCATTTCAGCACAGCCAGAGTTATCATCAAAGATATTGACCCTGACTAGTCTCCCAGATCCTGCTGCTGAAAAACATCCCCACAGCATGATGCTTCCACCACCATGCTTCACTGTAGGAATGGTGTTGGCCAAGTGATAAACAGTGCCTGGTTTCCTCCAGACATGACGCTTGGCATTCAGGCCAAAGAGTTCAATCTTTGTTTCATTAGACCAGAGAATTTTGTTTCTCATTAGTC
Source organism: Hassar affinis (assembly GCA_025674545.1). Lineage (NCBI taxonomy): Eukaryota > Metazoa > Chordata > Actinopteri > Siluriformes > Doradidae > Hassar > Hassar affinis. Next base: position 4,040,056 of record JAOVYV010000048.1, on the reverse strand, counting down.
TGAGTGTCCTTCAGGTGCCTTTTGGCAAACTCCAGACAGGCTGTCATGTGGCCTTTACTGAGGAATGTCCTCCTTCTGGCCACTCTATCATACAGGCCTGATTGTCCTCTCTCTACAGAGCAACTCTGGAGCTCTGTCATAGTGACCCTTAGGTTCTTGGTCACCTCCCTGACTAAGGCCCTTCTACCCCAATTGCTTAGATTGGCTGGGTGCCCAGATCTGGTGAATCCTGGAGGCCACTGTGCTCATTTGGACCTTCAGTGCTACAGAAATGTTTCTGTACCCTTCCCCAGATCTGTGCCTCAATACAATCCTGTCTCGGAGGTCTACAGACAATTCCTTGGACTTCATGGCTTGGGTTGTGCTCTGACATGTACTGTCAACTATGGGACCTCATATAGCCTGGTGTGTGTCTTTCCAAATCATGTCCAGTCAAGTTGTTAAAACACCTGAAGGATGATCAGTGGAAAGAGGATGCACCTGAGCCCATTTTTGAGTGTCATGGGGTTATGGGGTATTGTGTGTAGAAAAAATGAATGTAATCCATTTTGGAATAAGGCTGTAACATAACAAAATGTGGAAAAAATGAAGTGCTGTGAATACTTTCCAGATGCACTGTATATGCTAGAATATGTGCACACATTAGAGTTTGATATATAATATATAATATCTGTGTTCCATGGAAGGCTACCTTTGTTTTTTGTTCTTTCAAAAGCCGTTCTGCTTCCAGGTCTCTCTCCATTGAAGATTTGAGTTTGTGCATCTCAAGAGCCTGTGCCTCCAGCTGTCGCACATTACTCTGGAGAGTCTCGTTACGAGCCATTAGGTCTTCTCTCTCAGAAGAAAGCTGCTTATTCTGACAGGGGCACAGGATGCCAATAATGTTAGTGTGTTTTTTTAATGAAGTTACATTTTTGTTAACCTTTCCAAATAACCAAATGTGTCACCTAAAGGTCTTGGATACCAGCTAAAATGTACTGCAAGGTTTAGCTTAGAAAGGTCAGACTAACTAAATTTAAGCTGGCCCCAAAACATAGGATTCTCAAATCTTAACCAATTTTAAAACCGTGGGAGACCACAGACATAATGACTGATTTTTAATCTTTTAATTGTAAGAGCCCACAAACTAGCCGACTCAGTTGGGATGCATGATCACACACTTGGAGATTTTTCCAGAGTGAGAATCTCACAGAAACAGGTGTGTGCTATTGTATGTATTTCACAAAAAACAAAGTGCGAGGAGAAAAAACAAACTGTGGATGTCATGGGTGAGAAGAAGAGACATTCTGCAGCACAACAAGCTAACATTATTTAAAAATACACATCATATACTTTATTATGCGCTCTATCAGAACCTTGCAGGGTTTTTTTATGCCACTTTCCAATTACAAAAAAAACTGTTCTCATTATCTATTACTATATTTGCTTTCACACTACAGGATTTCATGTCGTAGAAATATCAAGGATTTCCTATATCTGCAATTGAAATTTCGGGAGGCTCTAATCCAGTCAGGGTCCAAAGATTATTTCTATAACCCCCTCAGCCCTGAAAATCCTGTAGCATGGGGCCAGCTTTACCTGAATAATAATGGGGAAAAGTCACATACACTCCTCTAGTTCCACCAATTACTGTTGTTTAAATTAATTACAGTATTTCTATATGAGCAATGTATTTCAAACATACAAATCCACATAATTGAATTACCTGTTCAACAGCTACATTCAGACGTTTGCTCAAGTCACCAACCAGTTTTTCTGATGCCTCCAGTTTCTCTTTTTCCTTATCCAATAGCTCGCTTTGCTTGTCATAATCAATCATAAGATTCTGCAAATTAAGTTTAGTTATAAATTATAAAAAAAAGTCCAAATTGTAAACAAAAATGAATAAATGAAAATAAATGGAGTGATAAATATATTAATGGAGAAGGGTTCAGTGCAGGTGAGTAAGAATAAATAAACAGCCAGTATAAGTAGATATAATCATTTAAATCCCCAATACATTATTCCCATCTGAGACTATAAAGAAGATTTTCACCCCAAAACTCCATTCTGTTTTAAATAGGAATTACAAGCATGATATCATTTTAATATTATGGGCAAAAGCATCATAGTACAGAATCAGTGCAGACTATAGCGGTCAGTGCCACGCAGCATGCATCAGATGTTTTCAGATTTTCATTACATTTTGATTATTATTATTATTAAACAGATTGATATTACTATTAATCACTTACTGAATAAATGCAAATAAGTATGTATTTAGTAACTCTAATTGTAACCAAAAAACAAACAAACAGAAAACCACACGAGTTATGGCTGTCTTATACTGCACCTTATAGGCCTCTGCACCATGGATGATGGCCTTCAGAGAGTCTGACATTTTGTCTCTTTCAGCTCTTAAAGCCTCCAATTCTTCCTTTAGTTTAGATGCCTATATTAAGACGGATGAGATACTTAACATCTACAATTTCCATAAGAATTAAAACTTTAGCATGTAAAGTGGCATGTACAAATCTATTCTAATATACACTAGTTACTTAAAAGAACACACAAAAAGCGTGTTAAATAACACGAGGTAACGTGCTCCCAAGACAAATGCAGAAACTTTACAAACCTCTTTTTTGCTGTTGTCTAGTTCCTTCCGCGCTTTCACAGCTACAGCTTTGAATTTATTCAAACGCTCATCTTTCTCTTTGCTTTCTTTTTCCAAGAATTCTACAGAATATAGAAGCAATGAGGCTAGTCATGACAAGACTGAGTATATAAATATAAAAATAAAAGTAAAATACTCCATTGTCAAAGAGAAAGAACAATTATCACATTATTATGAGAACAAAGGGATATATTATTGGGGTTATAAGGGATCTATTATCTAAACTGGGTGTGTAAATGTCTATTGGTAACATTCTAAAAGAAGAAAACTGTATTATGTAAGCATTACATTTTTTTAAACCAAACAACCAATAAGAAAGCAGCAAGGCTGAATTATCTCAAATGAACTAAACTAACTTTACTTTCATTTATAAGCCAAACAACATCCATCAATAAAACATGCCTACACAAATGTCAGGGAAGTGTCACAAGAACTCTGATAAGAGTGTCGGTGGAAAAAAGGTTAATGACCCTTAATTTACTGGTCCATATAACAGATGTTCTGTACAACTGTACAGAAGAAGAAGAACGTACCTATCTGCCTCATATTTTCATTGAGTGTAGACAGCTTGGATTCCTGAAAGTAAACACAGTCATAACATTCAAGCTTATAGACAAACCTGATACAATCTGTGTGTATGCCTACAGTATTTGCGCTGACACTGGGCATGTGCTCACATTAAATTATTAGTTTGCAATAACTGCCTACTCTGGTCTTACTGTACGAGATGAGAATTAAGAATGCAATACATACCTGTAAATGGGAAATTTCTTCCTTTAGCTGGGCTACCATGGACTCCTTTTCACTCAGCTTCTGCTGAAGCCTTTTCATGTCATCCGTTTCCTGAGCACCACCTTCATCTGCAGGTTCTTCGTGTTCTTGGCTCACCAGCCTCCCTGTTATTTCAACCTGCTCATTTTGGACTCCTTGCAAATTTTCAGTATCTGACACAACTTCATTTAAACTGGTCTTCTGTAGGTGCACACCATCACTGAGCTCAGCCTGCTGACTTTGCTGTGATAACTGTACTGCTTTTTCATCCAACTGCTGCGTTAATATCAGTTTTTCTTCTTGAACTCTGGACAGCAGCTGCATCAGCACTGCACAGATGTCTTCCTCTTCCTCTTCTTCTTCTACGTTCACAGAGTAGTTTTGCTTCAGCATTTCGCAGACATTCTTCCGTGCATCAGAAAGCTTTCTTTCATGGTTTTCAACACGCCTCTGTAGCTCATCCCTTTCTTCAGCCAGGGTCACCAGGTCTCTTTGTTGTTTAATCTTTTCCTCATTTAACGTATTGTACCTCTGTTTTTCCTCCTGAACACTAGACAGGAGATGGTTCAGCAGCACAGAAATGTCATCCTCCCTGACTAGTTTCACAGAGTAGTGCTGCTCCAGTATCTCACGGACATGCCTCTGTGTGTCAAAAAGTCTTCTTTCACTAGTTTCAATAACCTTCTTCAGATCACTCCTCTCTTCAGACACAGCTTTCAGGTCTTCTTCTAGTTTAACCTTTTCCTCCTTTGACACAATACAGATTGATTTATCTTCTTCAACTCTGGACAGAAGATGGTTCAGCAATACAGAGAGGTCGTCCTCTTCGTTTATTTCGGCTGAATAATTCTGTGCGAGTATGAAGCAGACTTGATTCCGAGCACTGCAAAGTTTTTCTTCACTATTCTCAAGATCCTTTCTTAGAGCATCCCGCTCTTGTAATGCAGTTCGGTGATCTTTCTGGAGTTCAGCCGTTTTCTCATTTGACACAGCCAAGTTCTCTAATGAAGTAGTGCAACGGTTGGCCAGTTGATCTTTTTCATGAGCTGAGACAGAGAGCTGACTCTCCAACTGTGCTACACAACTACTCAGACTTTTCTTCTCATCTAAAGCACCTTCCAAACTTATTGACAAGCCCTCCAACTTCTGAAGTGTGATCTGGGCAGTGTTCATACCCCCGTCCTTACATTCAGCTCGCATTTCTTCTACATATATTAACATTTCTTCAAGCGTCAGCTTGTTCTTGTTGTCCGATGCCGTACACATGTGCACTTCTTTGTCTTCAGGAACAGTGTCCTCCTTCTGACAGAGTTTTTGCTCTGAATGATCCTGTGTTTGCGCTAGACACTTTAGCTTCTCTATCATACTATCCTTCTCTCTGAGCTTTTCCTCTAACTGCTGAACTGAAACTGCTGCCTGCTCCTTCATGGTGTTGTATTTCTTCACAAACTCAGATGTTCTGTCTCCAAGCTCCATCTCAATGTTTCTCAGAATTTCTTTTGTGCACTCATATTCACTGACAATAGCGCTTTTCTCCTCAGAAAGCAACCGGCATGTCATTTGCAAATTTTGTACCTCTTGAATGATCACTTGTTTTTCACATTCTTTACTGGAAATAAAACTATCTTCTAGGTCTTTCATTTCTGCTTTGTGTAACTCTTTTAATTCTTGAAGCACCTGATTATGTTCTTCAAGGCTTATAGTCTCTACTGCACTCATGACCTCCTTTTCAGGACAAATCTCCCCTTCCTCTTTAGTCATTTGCAATTCATTAATCTTGAACTCCAGCTCTTCCCTTTCCATGCTGAACTCCGCCTTTAAATGTTTCAGATCACCCTCAAGCTCAGTCTTCACATTAGTGAGAAAGGTGAGCTCCTCTTTAAGCATTGTGTTTTGTGACTGTAAATCCTGCAGTACTAATTTCAATTTGTCCATTTCGTTCTCTGGGTCTTCCAATACTGAGGAACCCAACGCCTTAATCAGTTCTGATGGCTCTTGGGCCCTTCTGTTGAGGTCTTCTTCTTCTTCTTTAACATCCTGGAGGTAGCTCTCTTTAAGTGCTATTTGCTCTGACAGCTCTTCTTGGACCACCAACAGTCTCTCCCTCTCCATATCAAACTGTGCAGCATTCATTTCAAGCTGTTCTTCCAGATATCTCACCTCATCTTCATGCTGTTTGTTCAGACTTGAAATCATCTCCTGAAAACTGTCAATGTCTTCTTGGGCTTTTTGGAGCTCCATCCTGTGAGTCTCCTTTAGAGTTCCATTCTCAGTTATCCACTCTTTTTTAGCCAATTCCAGATTCTGCTCCAAGTCCGATATCTTACTCTCATACTCTCGCCGCACTGCTTCAATATTAGAATTAAAGGCTTCCTGAAGTCTGTGTCTCTGGATTTCTTCATTTTCACTTCCTAATTTTTTTAAAAACTCCAATTCTTCTCTGTACTTTGATTCTGAGGTTTCAAACTGCTCTTCTAGAAGTTTTATCTTTTCAGTGTGGTCCGTTTCAGCATGATTAAGTTTCTGCTGAAGAGCAGCCAACTTCTCCATTGACTCCTGATGAAAAAAGCAGTTTAAAAAACAAAATACGTGCAGGCTTTAGTCAGTAACAAATCATTTTTGTATATTTTTTTATAAGTGATGTATAACTTGTGCAGCATTGGGCATAACACAACAGCTATTTAGTGCTCCACTGTTGACTTAATGTTTCCGACTTCATTAAGAATGCACTGAAGCTGTGAGGAAAAAGCCCAGAGGCAGTACAGTAATCCCACACTGAAATCTGTCTGGGTGAAGGCAGTTTGTGGAACTTGCCATAGTAATGTAACCAGTAGTAACCAATGGAAGATGGAAAATGAAGTAACTTTAGCAAAGTTTTTTTTACATCACTACAGCCGGACAAGCAGGCAATTTATATACTCAAGCATGTGCTCAGTTTTACAAAATCACAACTTGCATATCATGAGGTAGTCTGAAATAACTTCTGATCTGAAGCTCTCAAAAAGGTGTGTGTTTGAGAATGTTCTGTAACATTTGTGTGGCTCTCACTGGGGAGCTCTGCCTGGACCTTCTCTAGATGTTCCAGGTCAGAGAGAGCTGTGGTAATGAGGCTCCTACTTCCCTGTGGGGAAGATGACAAAACCTTGGGGCATGCCTTTGCAGTCAGCTTGTGCAGGCAAGATCTGTCCTATCCTCACACTTTTTTTAATAATCAAAGATCGGTTGTATTGAGTGTATCACTGCTTTTCCAGGTGGCTCATCATAATCCAATGGCAAGGCAAAACACTGACCCATCTTATTGCCTGCTTCTATTGACAGCACATTCATGGTAACTCACATGTAGTGCATCATGCCACAAATATCAGTTAAATCAGTTTGACCAGTGTTTACCAGGACAGGCAGATGATCGGCTACAATGACTTAATCAAATTCATAGGAACACAATTCATATGTTTGTGCATCATGACACAAGGATAAATGCCTCAAGTTTATTTATCTTTTTCATGAGCTGAGACAGAGAGCTGACTCTCCAACTGTGCTACACAACTACTCAGACTTTCCTTCTCATCTAAAGCACCTTCCAAACTTATTGACAAGCCCTCCAACTTCTGAAGTGTGATCTGGGCAGTGTTCATACCCCCGTCCTTACATTCAGCTCGCATTTCTTCTACATATATTAACATTTCTTCAAGCGTCAGCTTGTTCTTGTTGTCCGATGCCGTACACATGTGCACTTCTTTGTCTTCAGGAACAGTGTCCTCCTTCTGACAGAGTTTTTGCTCTGAATGATCCTGTGTTTGCGCTAGACACTTTAGCTTCTCTATCATACTATCCTTCTCCCTGAGCTTTACCTCTAACTCCTGAACTGAAACTGCTGCCTGCTCCTTCATGGTGTTCTGTCTCCAAGCTCCATCTCAATGTTCCTCAGAATTTTAGTTTATTGTTTGTTATAATAGTTTATTGTTTAACAATGCCATGAAGGAGGTGTTGTCTGGGAAAATGAGTCAGTAATGCACCAAACAATAGGTGTGCCTGGCCATGAAGAAGGCATGCCTCACCTCCATTCTGCTGGGATGGGCCTTTACTCTGTGTGTACACAATGCCCCACTACAGGGAATAAAGGACACCAGTGCATGCACTACCCACTGGTACCTGGTGCCATTTAACATTATTATACATGTCATTTAAGTTCAAGGAGTTGACAGAGCAGTGGCACAGATCTCTCCTCTCACCAGTGGGAGTTGGCAGCAGGCAGTAGGGGTATGAGGCAGGAGAGTCAAGAGTGAGCAGGAAACACAGGTGTGTTTGCACCTCTGTTTGGTTAATGAAAACTGTTCATGTTGTGTTGTAGTGAGGGACAGACACATAAAGTGAGCAGCTGTAAACATCTCCAGCTCCAACTTACTTCTCTTTGGTTTCTCAGGGCTTCGTTCTCTTTGCGCAGTAACACAAGCATCTGTTGAGTTTCTGCTTTCTCAAGTAATACAGCATCCATTCTCTCAGTCAGCTCCTGTTTCAGAAGAGCATTTCTCAGAGCATTAATATGTGGTGCCATTGTCTACAGGGCAATTCATGTTAGTTTATACATTCATCCAAAAACCATCGTTATAATAATTTCTTACCAACACACTGGATGCTCACCTGTATTACAGAATCATTGGAAGTCCCCCCCTGAAGAGCTTTCAGTGCTTCAACTTTCTCCTCTAAATCTTAAAGTAAAACACAGGAGACATGAGAATGGGCAGAATCAGAGAGAACAGGAATCTAAGCAGCATGAGGATGAGACCTGGCCCACCTGCACACCTGGACTTTAACTTCTGCATTGCACCCATCTGCTTTCTGGAAAATTTAATGAGGTCATCTTTCGATAACGTGTCCAGCTGCACAGATACATTAGAAGGAAAATATACACTGTTAGCTGATACTGTCCGAGCAGCTTTCCCATGTAAAATATAAAATAAAAATGTTAAAAAAGGACCTTAGATTTGCCACCGGTCAGGCACGAGGCGGGGCTGCTGCCCTCCACATCCGGGTCCTTCTGTAACACCAACACAAAGATCAGCTCCACTGCTGCTAACCTCCTGCTTTACTCACCTAACTAACAGCTGCTCCAACAACGACGGGCTGCGGTTTACCGGATTGAGTTCATGTCACTTGTGTATTTTATCCGGTGATAAACTCTTCAATAACACTTTGTTCAGCCCGGTTTAACAGCTGGAGTTTTATACAGCAGTAGAATGGACGCATTGTACTAACATTCATACACAGAGAAATATACTCACCTCCATATCAACACCACGCGGTAATCTAATCACAGTCTAATAATTAATTCTGAAACACACATTCACTATCATATGGATACAGATATTTTTTGGCCAAGCTCTCAGCTTCACCGAAGTGCAAAACAGCAACCAGTGTGTCTGTATTTCCGCTTTCGTCAACGCACGCAGGGTGAAGACGGACACTCTGTATGGAAGGCCATCGGAGCCAAAATAAGTCAAAATTTATTGTCAGAACTGGTCACCTATGCAATACAACTAGTGATATACCTTATATGACATATCAGTCAGTCAGTCATTTTCTGTACCGCTTATTCCCAGTTACGGGGTCACGGGGCAGCCAGCAACTCTGAGCGCAAGGGCAGGAACCAACCCTAGACAGGGCGCTAATCCATCGTAGGGTTCATACACACA
>JAOVYV010000048.1:3548283-3558740 GCA_025674545.1 Hassar affinis | reverse complement strand
CAGAAATTTCCCAGGTCACCCCACCCGGGGATCGAACCTGGGTCCTTCTTGCTGTGAGGCGACAGCGCTATCCACTGTGCCACCGTGCCACCTGGCTAACACCTGGCTAACACCTGGCTAACACCTGTGGATTAATAATAATCTTATATTATTATCGTTTATAGTTATTGTTATTTTTAGCCTTATTATTACAATTTAGTTAATTATTAATAATAGTGGTATATTTTTATTTCTTGTTGTTAATTTGTTACTATTGTTAATTATCAATTGATAATAATTAATAATAAAATTATTTATTATTAGTAGTAGTAGTCGTATATAATTATACATTTTTAAACATTCTTCTTATAATTATTATTATTAATCGTTAATGGTTTTTAAATATAATCTTCATTGCTTATTCTTATTACTTCACTATTCTTCTTCTCCTTCTTCTCATCAGGGGGATGGAGGAGTATGTGGTTTTGGGTCAGGTTGGAGAGGGAGCGTTTGGGAAAGCACTGCTGGTCAGAGAGAAGGCCGGTTTGGGGCGTCGGTGTGTGGTGAAGCAGGTCAGCCTGTCCCGGGTGAGAACGTGGTTCCTCTTTGTGTCACAATTCTCTGTTTCTTTATTAACTTCACGCACTTTTGCAACTTCATTAATAAACCACCACGTGGAAATCATGATACCCTGTTTGCTTAATTTGTGTATTACATGTTTCACAACATGCAGTCATCAGACACTAACCACAGTAAAACCCACACACACACACACAACACATATCACTGACGCTGATGAAGCTGTTAAAAAAAGGAACTATAAGGACACAGTGTAGTGAACTGTAAGAACAAGTGTGGTTTATTATTGATGCTTAGTTTTAGCGCTCACTATAGAAAAGTACAATTTATACTACTTTTGGAGATCATTTAGTGGTGAGTATGCAGCTACATTAGATACCAAATCTCTATGGTATCTTTCAGTTACTGCTTCATGCTGGTCAAAGCGCAGACCTCTGTGTTTACTGAAAATCTGAGGCAGGACTTGAAAATGTTTCTGTTCACTTAAGGGCCAGTCTGACAGAGCCTGAATCATTGTGCTAAGATGAATGGCCAAAAATATCAGGATCCAGATGTGCAAAGCTAATTGTCATATCCATTTCCGTCAGGTCTTTGAACATAGCATTGATGTCGGCGAGCGAATCCTCTCGTTATTGCAGGGCAGCTGGGGAGCAGCTGACACCGGCCTCAAATCCCTGGCAGCTGAAAGTAGGTGGAACAAGGCAGCCCTAAAGGTCACGTTTTGGAGAGGGCTCAAAGTGGAGGTTCAACGAGGGCTAGCTTGCAGAGACATGGACATATCTCTGGAGACCCTCATCACCACAACCATCGCCCTGGACAACCTGTTGCGGAACCAGCCAGCCATCGTCACACCGGAAAGTCGGACATAGGAGGCAGAACCCATGGTCCTGGGACCATTGCGTCTGTCTGCTCAGGAGCAGAGGGGATGCAGAGACACATGGCATACCCACAGTAAAGACGAAGTCCCCATTTCAAATAAAGGCAGTCCTATTGGCAGTGGCACAGTCAGTCATCAGACAGTTCCCCTCAGACTCAGAGTAGGCATGTTCCATAAGGAGGACATCGACCTAATGTTAATTGACTCTTCCATGCACCCCATAATTCTAGGCATTGACTGGCTTATCTCCTTGAAAGAGGGGGAGATCCAGATATGGTCTCCCAGGTGGAGAGCCCAGACTCCCACATCGATGTTCACGTTCCCTCAGAGTACCACGACATCATGGAGGTTTTCGATAACCGACGGGCCGCACTGTCGCTATTATTGCACCATCGCCCTTCTACCAGAGAGCATGGCCTGCTATAAGGTCTATGCCTTGTCTCTCCCGGAACAGGTCGTCATGGAGGTGTACATTCAGGAGGTGCTCAAACAGGAGCATATTAGACAAACCTCGTCGCCGGCCTCCGCCGGATTTTTTTGTGTCGAGTAAAAGGGGGAAGGTCTCAGACCATGTATTGAGGCATAAACAAGGTTACAGTCCGTTATCCGTGACCCTTCCGCTCATTCCCTCAGCTCTGGAACAGCTCAAAGACACCAAGGTGTTTACCAAGCTGGTTCTTCTACAATCTCGCCTGCATCCAAGAAGGGGACAAGTGCAAGACCATGTTTAGCACAGCCTCGGGCCACTATGAATATCTGGTTATGCTCTATGGCCTAGCATCCACCCCTAGTGTCTTCCAGAACCTTGTCAATGAGCTATTCCGAGACTTATTGGGTAAAAATTTCATTATTTATATTGACAATATTCTTGTGTTCTCGCCCAATGTAGCTACTCATGTTCAGCAGGTCCGAGAGGTCCTCTTCCAACTCTTGAACAATGGGCTCTTTGCTAAATGAGAGAAATGCCAATTTCACCAGACGCAAATAGAGTTCCTGGGCTATTGCATTGGGCCAGAAGGAGTCTCCATGTACTGGAGGCCATTACCCAATGGAGCCCCCCTGAGAAAGTTAAGAAGGTTTCTTGGATTTGCAAACTTCTATTGTTGTTTCATCAGGAACCTTAGCATCCTAGCATCCCCACTAACAGACCTGCTAAAGGGGGCCTTCAAGGCCCTAAAATGGAATCCCAGTGCAGCCCAAGCCTTCCAGCTCCTCAAGGAGGAGTTCACATCAACACCCATTCTCAAACAACCTGACCCCAATCTGCCATTCATCGTGGAGGTGACCTCCAGCCAGGGAGTGGGTGCCGTCCTTTGTCAAAGACAGAGTCAGCTGGTCAAGCTTCCCCCTGTGGTGTTCTTCACAAGGAAGCTCTTCCCAACTGAACAGAAGGAGCCAAGAATCCAGTTTCTGTTTTCACAGACAATAAAAGCCTAGAATACAGTAGAGCGGCCAAGTGTCTCAATTCACGCCAGGTCACACATCTCCATTGACTTCCTAACTGATGTGCCTCAGTCCCAATATCAAACCACTATCCTGGTTGTTGTAGATCGTTTCTCAATGGGAGTAAGAGTTGTCCGTCTTCCAGGTCTCCCAATGGCCATGGAGATGGGGGAGGCTCTCTTCCAGCAGGTTTTCAGATTGTAGAGCCAACCAGAGGATATAGTCAGTGACCGAGGGCCCCAGTTCATTTCCAGAGTATGGGTCGCCTTCATGGAAAAGCTAGGCATCATGGTAAGCCTGACCTCAGGGTTCCACCCGCAAGCCAATGGCCAAGCTGAGCAGGTTAATCAAACTAACTAAAAGGACTTTATTGCCAGCATCAGCCACAGGAGTGGGTTTGCTACATCTCATGGGCTGAATATGCCCAAAACTCCATGCAACACACCTCCACAGGTCTCATTTGAGGTGATCCTGGGTGATCTTAGTTCACCAGCCTCCGCTATATCCCTGGAATGCTACACCCTGAGACAGCCCCGTCGTCGATGCCTGGTTTCATAGGAGTGAGTGGATCTGGGCCCTCATCCATCAGCAACTTTCCAAGGCTGTCGCACAGATGAAGAAGGCAGCAGACAAGAGATGAGACCCCACACCCAACCACCCACACCTGCCTCCCAAAACCAGAACCCCATGCCAGGAAGACATATACACAGTCTGAGAAATCCTTGATTCCAGGAGATGAGCGGCAGGACTGCAGCACCTAGTTTCATGGGAAGGATACAGCCCTGAGGAGAACTCCTGGGTCCCCGCCGACAACATACTGGACCCCATGTTAACACAAGATTACCCTCACAAGCCAGGCCCATGCAACCCCAGAAGACCAAAGAAGAGAGTAAGGGCTCCTGGAGTCAGGATGGCCGAGCGGTCTAAGGCACTGCATTCAGGTTGCAGTCTTCCCTGGAGACGTGGGTTCAAATCCCACTTCTGACCTTAGCTCTTCTCCAATTCCTGAAGACTGAGCTCTTCAAAGAGCACTTGCTCTCCTAACACCTCTAACAAATTAACCTCTTTTTCCCTCCTTCTAATCCCTTCCTACTCTAAAACTACTCTTGGCCTCCCTCTGGCCCTAGTTATGTGTACCATAAATATATGCTTCAATTACTCGTGTAAGTCGCTTTGGATAAAAGCGTCAGCTAAATGCTGTGTAATGTAATGTAATAATGGAGTTAGCCCCTTGGAGGGAGCTCTGTGATGTCCTCGGCCACCAGAGGGCACCTGAAAAACCCTGGGGGAGGACTACAATTCAGAACCCATTCAGCACTCCTCAGCACGGATTCTGCCTTCATGTCAGTCGTCTCAACGAGTTCAGCACTTATTCTTGTTCAAGTTAAGTATTTTGTAAATAGACATGTGGTTCACTCCTTGCCTGCACTCTCAGCCCACTTTGTTTGTGTTTCCTCCCCAGTTCGTCAAGCCAGAGCATGGTGTTTCCCTGCCTTTGTTACCGTCACCTCGTTTGGACTACTTCTGAGTGTTTGGACTGACTTTTGGTTTCGTTTTTGCCCTCCTGTTCCTTCCATCTCTCTTTCCCTCACCCCCCCACCCTCCTCATCTCTCCCTCTCTCCCCCTCTCTCTCTCCTCTGTAGATGTCCACTCGAGAAAAAGAAGCAGCCCAGAAGGAAGTGACATTGCTCTCTAAAATGAAACATCCCAACATTGTGGCTTTCTTCCAGTCATTTCATGGTTGGTGCACTAAGCGTTAATTAAACTAACTAAGCTGTTTAACTTGCTAACTGGCTGTGTTCAGGTAATCAGACAGATTGTACTGTGGGTTTACAGCCAGAAAGCACTACATTTTACTCTGTGCCCGTGTGTTTGTGTGTCCCAGTGGATGATGTAGTTGTGTTTCTTTGTTCGTGTGTGTCAGTGAGCTGAGGTTTAGGACCAGCCGGCTGAGCAGACTCTTCTCTCAGCTAGTTGTTTATCTATTGGCCCTCAAACCTCACTACCATACAGCAGAACTGGTTTAATTAACAAATCATATGATTTTTTGAATGTGAATATTTATTTATTTCTTTAATGGTGTAAAATGCCCTGCATGCTTTATCTCTCTCTCAGCTCATTCACTGCTGGACTGAGATTTCCACTAGAACTCATTTTCACAACTGCTGCAGCAGGCAGAATTCATTCATATATTTATTAAATAGTGTTGTGTTTAAGCTGTCTCACTCCACACTCCTGAGGGAAGAATTTAGTTCTTTTGTTGCCAATTTTAATTCCACATTTGTTGTTTGTGTACATGGATTTGATGATATCATATGTTTTACACCATTTTCAAGACTTTTATAAAAATATCCCTTTGTCCTCTCAGCGTCCTCTGACGTCTCTGCATCTCGATATTTTCTACATTGTGTCTGATTGTATGAATCATAGAAGAATGCATAAAGAACTGTTATTACCTCTCTGTGTGTGTCAGAAAGAAACACTCTCTACATAGTGATGGAGTACTGTGATGGTGGGGATCTCATGAAGGTAATCACGTTGCAGAGAGGACAGCCTTTCACAGAGGAACAGGTACACACACGCACACACACACACACATACACACACACACACTTCATACCTGTTCCTAATCAGAATGAACAAATTCTTCTTAAATCGTTAACAGATAATCGACTGGTTTGTGCAGATCTGTTTGGGTCTGAAGCACATTCATGACAGAAAAGTTCTGCACAGAGACATCAAAGCGCAGGTACACACTCTTACACTTCTGCTTGAAGTTGGGCAAAATACCACAATAATAAGGATCATGATATATTAGAAAGGGATATGCAGCAGAACCACAGAGTTCCACTGAAAATGTGTCATTTCGGAAAAATAATCAGTCCTGGTGACGTCTAATGCAGTGTGATACGGTGTGTCTGTAACCACCACGATAGTGACTGTTTTCCTGCAGCGGAACGTCCTGAAGTGATTTATTGTTCATTAATATTCATATTGTGTTTTTTTGTGAAACCTGATAGAACATCTTCCTGACTGAAGGAGGGACAAAAGTCAAACTGGGAGACTTTGGCATTGCTAGAATGTTAAACAAGTGAGTGTGTGTGTGTAATGGGTATTAGAGGTGTTGTTCAATCCCATGTTTAAAAAGTGATGAATGAATAAACAGCTTTGCATTCAGAGTAATAATAATTACAATTTTTTTTAATTCTTATAATAACTAATAATAATAATAATAATAATAATAATAAAGTGTTGAGACTAATAATAATTACTATTTTTTATTTTAATAATGACTACTACTACTAATAATAAACAGTGTTGCATTGAGACTAATAATAAAACATTTTTAATTTTACTACTACTACTACTAATAATTAACATGGCTTATAAATGTCATGCAGTGTGTTAGTGTTACACTATTAAGTACATTTAATGAATCCTATCTAGATCATGATTACATTTTCATTCATTTCATGTAATGGACTATGATGTTGGTGATGTGAGCTAAAGTCAGATTAAGGAGCAGACAACACATCTCTCAAACATTAACAGAGTTAGTTTTTAATTATTTAGTTATTTAATTATTCGGTTTTCGATCTCCCTCAGCCACAGATTAACTGTAACACATCAGTCAGTGTTGTTTAGAACTGCAAAGATTATATTAATAAATGATATTTATAATAATAAATGATATTTATTATTAATTCATGTTTCCTGCTCGGCGCTGAGTTCATACTGTATTTCCATATTTAATCTGTGACGCCCCCAGTGAGCTCCTGCGCCGCTCCCTTATATGTTGTACATGTGCCATTATTTCTGTCAGTATTTGTGATGCCTCATGTCTTTGCTGGTGCAGCACAACAGAGCTGGCAAGAACATGCGTCGGGACGCCGTACTATATTTCTCCTGAGATCTGTGAGAACAGACCTTATAACAACAAAACGTATGTAATGTGACTCATTGCAGTGTGTGTGTGTGTGTGTGTGTGTGTGTGTGTATAAGAGTGAATCTAAAAGCCTACTAGAAAACATGCCTGACTTGTTATATACACATCCCTGTATAATAAATGAGGAACAAAACACTTGGGGGCATGCTGATATAGGAAACTAATCAATGTTCAATATTTACAGTACAGCTGTTCTCTTGGCAAATTATCATTTATTCTGTTTTTATGTTAACAGCAAACACCTTCTAGCCAGATTCAGACTTGATAAACAGACTGTAAATGTTTAAACATGCAGTGTGTGTGTGTGTGTGTGTGTGTGTGTGTGTGTGTGTGTGTGTGTGTGTACTGTTTGTCCACAAGAAGATGCCACGTTGCGCTTAGGAAGGAAGTTGGCAAAGTTGTGAAGCCACTGAAATTTGTAGCAGCTAAGATGAAAGACTAGCTCTGTGGTTCATTCTCTCTCTCTCTCTCTCTCTCTCTCTCTCTCACTCTCTCATTTCCTCTCTCTCCCTCTCTCTCCCACTCTCTCATTCTCTCTCTCTCTGTCTCTCTCTCTCTCTGTATTTATATCTGGGTCTGTGTTTGCTCTACAGAGATATCTGGTCTCTCGGCTGTGTTCTCTATGAGCTCTGCACACTCAGACACCCAGTGAGTGCTACAGAACAAACCACGGTTCTCTTTCACACACATACACACACACACACACACACACACACACACACACACACATATGCACACCTACATTCATTTTGGCAGATGCTTTACACTCAAAGTACAATAATCCACAGTAGTATTAATAATAATAATGATAATCGATTTCCTGCATATTGTTATATTTCTGATTGGGTGTATTTCCAGGTGTGTGTGATTGTGTGTATGTGTGTTTGAGCAGTTTGAAGGCAGCAGTTTGAGGCAGCTGGTAGTGAGGATCTCTAGGGGGCGCTACACTCCAGTATCACAACGTTACAGCGCTGAACTCAGACTGCTGCTCTCACAGCTGTTTAAAGTCAGTCCCCGAGACCGGCCCTCGGTCAACTCGCTGCTGAAACGCCCGCTTCTGCACAAACGCATCAGCAAGCACCTGGACCCACAGGTAAAACACACACACACACACACCTAGACATAGTGCTGTGGTGTAAGATGAATGGTTATTTAAAGATGCTCTTTTATTAATTTTATTGGAGTAAAAGTGCATCGTCGCTGATAAATCCTGTTTGCAAAATAGACTTCTGGTCCTGAAAAACTGTGTTTGGAAACCCATCTCTTGTCAGTCACTTTATAGATGTGCTATTCTCGATCTCAAAACAGCAACATTACCATATGATGATGTTTAAAAGTACACAAATGTGTCCTTTATAGACCTGAGATGCTTTTTGGTAAATGTATCTAATGTTTTAAACTTTTACATTTTAAAAACCTTGAAAAATGTCATTTGACTGAGCTAACATTTGATAACTAGCATGGCTAAACTTATTTTTCTCAACACTGGCAATTCTTAATGAAGTCATTTTAGAAAAAAGGAAATTATAAATGAAGATGTGAAACGATCCCTGGTGTATATATCCGCTGTCGAGTCACAGAAAGTGGCTGTGTGGTCGGCATTAGCTGGCAATTACCTCATCAAAAAATGTATTTAATTTCTGTTAATTGTGAAGAAAAATATTAATGGGGATATTAATCTGGGTGGATCTTGTAGAATTGACTGAACACACACACACACACAAAATATTGGATGTGTAATATAAAACTAAACTGTCCTTTCAGCCCTGTTTATTTTAATGGGAGTGGGAGGAGATAAGAAGAGCAAGTGCAATCCATGGCAGCTCATTACTGACATCTGCTGGCAGATGATTGTCTTTAACACAGTGTGTGTGTGTTTGTGTGTGTGTGTGTGTGTGGTTTCCTGTCTCTGGCTGTGTTGCAGTTCTTAGAGGAGGAATTCAGTCACACGGTTCTGCACAGAGTCAAACCTGTAGCACAGCATGCGAACAAACACACTGCAGGTACCTAACACTGTTAGTTCCTCTACTCCAGGGGTGTCTGACCCAAATAATCCCCATTCTACATTCAAAATCATGTTATGATAGATAACCAGTTGGCAATAGATAATTGTTCATTATAATCTAGGTAGATTTGTACTATTTCATGTCAGCCTATACATTTTCTCGTAATTATATGGCAGCTTGAAAAGCATGAACTTCCCTGATACACTTTTTTTTATTACAGACTGACTCAAACAAGCATTAAATGCCTTGCTCCTTTTCTTTTTATTGTATTTCCTCTCCAGTTGAAAAAGAAGATGCTCCTGTGGTAGAAGAGTTCTTATAGTCTTTCATGTAGCAGTATTACTGCTCAGGCTTTTAAAACAAGGCTCTTAATTTGTTAATAACTTAATATGTACTACGTTACATTACATTACATCGCATTTAGCTGACGCTTTTATCCAAAGCAACTTACAAGAGTAATTGAAGCACATAGATTTATGGTACACATAACTAGGGCCAGAGGGAGGCCACTATGTAAAATGTAATGTGGAGTAACTGGTACAGAACCCTGAAATTGACATATGCTGAAATGTTTTATTTTTCTTATACTGATTATCATTTTACAATTATTAAAGAAGAGCACCGTTTTTTTATCTCTATTTAAGTTCTCATTTCCGCTATAGAGCTATAAACAGGCATTTTTCTCCTTACTGAATCTATCTCTCTGAATCTCTCTCTCTCTCTCTGAATCTCTCTCTGTCAAAATGTCTGAAGTTACACCTGGTCCAGCTGTAAAGCCTGAGTATCCCCCCAGCAAGCTGCCTCCCAGACCAGAGCGACGATGTGCCGTAGCCAAGCCTTGCATCACACGTAATAAAGTATGAAACTTCTTAAATATCTCATAGTGCAACATTAGGGAAAGACTACTCTAATCTTGTTCTAGATACTCTAGACATCTGGTGACCATGTGAAGTAGATCTTTTATTCATTTTCTGAACACACCACTGTCTCACATCCAGTATGCATCATTCTTTAGATTCATTGTTTGTTAAAATGGCCCAAGTCTGGTCCAATTCTCCCACTGTTTGCTAGCAGCAGCATCAGTGATGGATCTTTACTAGCTATGCTGTGGTATTGTGAATTCATCCAACCTCATCCAAACCCATTTAAAAAAATCAGATCCCATGTGTAACTACATGGCATAAGGCTAGGGCATGTTTTTATATTTTTGTCAATAATATACCAACATCACAAAATGACAGCGATCTGGGCATGGTTCATGATTTTACACATACGAACAGCTAGCTCAGACAGCTGCTCAACAGCTGCTCAAGACAGCATAACTAAAAGGGAGAGCCAGAAGGTAACACAGACATGGGGGAGCCCTGGGACAAAAAGCGCCAGCCACTCCACCGTCCACAAACCTGAATGATCCTGTGAGAGTGGGGGGCAACAGCATCCAAACATCCCAGTTTACTAGAAAACTCTATGCCTATGAACTCTCCAGATCTGCACCTTTACCTAAGAGAAGAGCTAATGACAAAAGGCTTGACTAAACAATTCAGCCTAGACACTGAGACTGTGTCTGAGTCCCAAACACTAATTGGAAGGCTGTTCCATAACTGTGGGGCTTTGTAAGAGAAAGCT
>JAOVYV010000048.1:2643723-2654597 GCA_025674545.1 Hassar affinis | reverse complement strand
GGAGGCCCTACACCATACTAATAAATTATTGTGGTCTAAAATGACAGGTGTTTCAGTTTCATTTTCTAACCCCTGTATATAATGCAAATTCCAAATATAAAAGCAAGTATTTAATGGGTTATGCTTCAGAGACTCACAGAAAGGTTTTCTGATCTAATTCTAAAACTCACTATGATTTTGCTTTCTTCATTATATCAGGCTGAGTACCAAACTATGCACTGCTAACTAAGTTTCCAACTGTTCTACAGGTGAAGAGGAAGCCGTGCCTGCTAAGAAAATCAAGACAGTTATTTCAGCCTCCCAGATTTCACAGGCCCGCCAAACCAGAGTGGAAAAGGTAATTAGTATGTCTTACTCTAAGCTGAGTTTACTGTCAACACCCTGTGCTACTCTGTTAATATCTGGCTTTCTTTTTCAATCCACAGAGAGCGGAAGCTCGCTTTGAAGCCATGTCCATGCAGATGCAAGTGGAAGGAGGTGTCCTGACTCAACAGATGGCCCACAAGACTCCACCACGTGTGCCACCCAAACCAACCTCCAAGTCCCCTCCATCGCTGGTGACTAAAATCTCAACTGCTCGTCACCAGTCACCTTCTCCTGTGAGGCATGTGAAGGCACCAACACCGACTCCTGTCAGGTAACGACTTCTTGAATTTTCAATATCCGTGATTTATGACAATGCAACATGATGGTGTAACAGGTTGCAATTGCAACATCACAGCTCCAGGGTCACAGGTTTTGTCCTTATCTATGGTGTCTTTTGGGATTGAGATATAAGTGAAGGGTTCTTCTGGGTTCTCTATTTTCCTCTGAAAAAATATGGTTCTTGGTGGACTGGCTATTCTTAATTGCCCCTAAGTTTGAAGATATGTGGTTGCCATGGTTGATCTTTGATGGATGAGTGTCCCATCTAGGGTGTAGGGACAAGATGTTACTGAAGAAGAGTGAATGTATCTTAGTTGGTTAGACCAGGGGGGTTAGATTAGGTGGAACTGAATTCTACAGAGCAGTAGATGCTGAGGAACAGGGTTGGTTGCTCTCCATTAGCAGGTCCTGAAACTTGTGTGGTGTGTTATATTCATTCATTGATTCATTCATTCATTCTGTAAGCCGCTTATCCTACTATTGGGTCTTGGGGTTTGCTGTAGCCTATCCCAGCACTCATTGGGCAGAAGGCAGGGAAACACCCTGGACAGGTCGCCAGTCCATCACAGAGCACTGTGTGTTATATTCCCACTGGCACCACTATCAGCAGGCAGTTTAATGATATTGTGGGTAATTTAGAAGCCATTGACCAAAGTTAAAATAGACTGACATGTTAATGGCAAAAAAGCCTAATCAGAATGCATATTCAAATCATTCAGTGTGGACTTTTAAGTTAGGAGGATATCAGGTGGATACAAATGATTAGGCATTAAGAATGAGGAAAAATCTTTTTTCTCAACAATTCTTCTTTTTTGTAGAACTGTATCCCCCTCCACAAGACTGTCCGTATCACCCATCAGACCTGTCAAGTCCCCAGTGATGACCCGCAAACAGATCGTACAGAGCACAGAAGTTCTGCCTCCATGGAAACAGGCGGGCTATGTGTCTGAGTCCAGCTATGTAGCCAGCATGGCAGCTAGAGCTACACAGGTTCAAACCACAACTCAGGTCCGCATGGAACAGCGCTGGGAAGGCTCCATCGCCATGCAGCAACAAGTCAGTGGCGTCGCCATCAAAGAGGTGAGCAAAATACTTTTGAGCTGAATTGGTTTGCATGAGTGTAAAGGAAGGGAAATTGGTCCTGCTATGGGTTGTTCAATATAAAAACTACATATTGACCAGGTATTAAATGTTCCCAGAATGAAAGGTGCCTTTGTCTTTATCATTTGTAGATATTAATGCAGGAGTGATGCATTAATATCTACCTGCAATGCTGAAGAATACATGAATAAAACTTATTTTGTCTTGCATACTAATTTTACCTGCATGTGTGAAAGGAACAGCAAAGCATGGATGGAAAATCTGTTGCTGTTGCCACTGTGGTGGCAGCAGTGGACCAGGCTCGTAGTCGCAAGCCTTTTACTAGCTCAGCAGAGCCTCACAGTGTAGAAAGCAGCACTGCTACTGTTCTTCCTGCACCTCCAACTGAGCAGGTAGTTTGGTTATTCAGTGACATCCAACCCTTTAATTCACCTCCATCTTGGTGACTTCCATAAACTCAAATTTCATCATGCCTTTCCAAGCAGTTATGTAAATTTTTTTCATTACCCTTTTTACTTTAATATTCCTTATCCCTTCTTTTCATATTTTTCCATTTTTTCTGATATCTCTGCAATCGCATAAACCCAAGAAGCCATAAACCCATTCCACTCCTCTTTGGAGTAACACATATCCACACATGATACTAACTACAAACCACAAACCACCCATTCACATCATCTGTGATAAAACTAAGACAATTATTATTTTCCTTGTTGGCAAAACAGATGAAGCACATTTCATCCATGACACTTCTTGAGCATACTAGTGAGAGAGAGGCCACTGGTTCTCTCCCAGAACATTCAACAACTATGGAAACAACCTCTAGCCATTACACATTTGCCTCTCAGGAGCAGGTACCTCAATTCGTCGTCCTTGTGTTCGGAGCACATTCACAAGGTTGTACTAAGAGCACTTTGTATGAAAAGTTGAAGTCTTTTCACATTTCAACTAACCTCACACTGAAAGGTTGCTTCATCTCTTCAAATATACCATATAGCGTATACTTGTATTTTAATGAGAGTAAACTCAGTGCAATTAATATCACCACAAAAAGAAGTCCAGAATGTGTACTAATTAAGGGCTTTGACGAGAACATCATTTCTGCCTATGCATTAGATTACAATTGATACTTATTATCACCAGGGTCATGAGAAAAAGGCTGGAGCGGTGGCCACGGTGCTTGCTGCGGTGGATCAAGCACGTGTCCGAAAACCTGTGCATGTTGACAGTGCTTTGGCTGAAGAGGAAATGGACATAAAACAGCAGGCAGTGCTAAGTGCTAAGCAACAGGCTGCAAGTAAAATGGAGGTGTTGCAAATTCCCAGTGATATACCGAGCATTTCCACCGAGCAGACCGTTCATGTCAGCCAGGTTAGAAGTCTTCTGTGACGGGCTACTTTTGTTCAGTGAAAGGTGGTGGTGTGTTTCCAATTCATCAACCTCATTTCTGTTGGTTTACATTAGATCCAAAGAACTTCTGAGGTTAAGGCCCATGTGGATACTGGCCTTGCCCCATCCCCAGTTCCTCATTTCACAGTTTCTAAAGTTACTGTTCCTAAACCTGATCATAGCTATGAGGTAAGAGAAAGTAATATCAGGCAAGCAGAGAATAACCTTATAGACAAATCCTAAACCTTTATTCTCAAGATACTCAATCAGATTTTATTTTGCGCTAAGACATAAAAATTGGGTAAATTAATAAACAATTTTCAGTCATTTCTATATGACAAAACATCAATTTTTCCTGCTTGCCTGACATGAAACTGAAAGGAAATTACTGCTGATGACAATAGTCAAAAGCGCAACTTGTATTAGCCCTAACTCTGACATTGTACAATCTAATACTAAGCCATAGAGTTGTTCATTCTAAATATAAAACGTAATCCATTATTACAAAATAACCTCAGATAAAAATGATTGAATCCTAAAAATTAACCACATCATTATAATTATGCTTCTTTCTTTGTTTGTTGCTAACTTCTCGTTCCCCATAATCCATTCCATCCTATAATCCTAAAGGAATCACCCCTTTAATTCACGAATCCCATTTTGAAGTGGCTAATTAAAGAAACAGTAACCCGTGTTGTTTTAAAGTATGCCCTTTGATTCATGCTGCTCTCCTTGGCTTGGTCAGGTCTCAATAGCTGGCTCTGCTATTGCCACGCTGCAGAAAGAGTTGTCTACTTCTCATACTGCTCAAAAGATCATCAAGCCTGTCAAGCCTCCGTCTTATAAGATTGTGGAGACAAGAGTGACTCCAGAACCCACCCCTCCTCCGTTTAGAGATGCCGCTGAGAAATATCAGTTGCATTTTGATACAGAGTTACAGAGACAGATAGGTGCTTCATATACAGGGGAATGGGAGACACAGGTTTGTAAAATTTGGGTTGATGCTTGCCAGATGAGCTAATGTTTGTCATTAATCTCACAAGTAGCTTGTCACAGTTGTTTTGGTAAATATCACTTGTTGTGTGGTCACATATAAGTTCAGGGTTCACCTCCTTAAGTGTGTACTTTACCTGCCTCATCTGCCTGCCTCATCTACCTGCCTCTTCTAATCACAGTTCTCTCAGAATATTTTATGCACCTTTCCTTTCCCTTTTTCGATCCCATAATCCTAAAGGAATCACCTCTTTTCACCTATTTTCTCTTTTTCAGAATTTTTATACACTATTCCTTTCTATTTTCATCCCTCCGTTATTTTTTTAACCCTTTAACTCACTGCACAACTGCTAACTCAGGTTCTAACACATGGCCTTGTTGGCAAAAGTGTTGAAAATCATGTTTTGTATCACCTAGGTTCTTGAAACGGCTGCAGTTCCGTCACCTGCCAAGGAGCCAAGTATTCCTCCAACTGTTGTTGCTGTAAGTATTTATATGTGCAATATCCAGTGGCTTTATTGGCTTTTGGTTAATGCAATATTAGATCAGTAGAAGACAGTACATTCTTTCAAAAAAGAGAAAAACTAAAATACAATAAAAACATATTCTAGCACTAGGGGTTGCAGACTATTGATTTTAGTAGTAGCCTTGTAATTAGAACAAATAGGTTTCTAGTTATATCTGAAGTTATAGCAAAGCTGATTTAGTTTGAGAGCATTACTGTTTGTAGGCTATTTTATTAGTGTGTTTAAATGCAGATAACCAACAGCAAATAAGGCATCAAACTTAATTAACAGCCATGTACAGGCTACAAATAGCATTTCCATCTTTAATGATTTTTAGGCTGCACACTGTTTACAAAAAAAATGAAGGCCAGTTCAAGAAATGTGCAAAAAAATAAATAAATCCATGTATTATATTACAATATTTAATGACATACAGTTACATTTTACATTTAAACCCTATGCATTTGTCATTTATACAATTGAGCAGTTGAAGTTTAAGGGCTTTGCTCAAGGGTCCAGCAACAGCAGAGCTCACATTTGAACTCATGACGTTCTGATCAGTAGTCCAACGTTTTAACCAGTGAGCTACTGCTAAAACTAAGACAGCGCATCATGAAAGCTCATGTCTGTCAGTGGATCCATCCTTATGACTCAGTGACTGGTCTTCTTAGGATGGAGGATCTTAAGTCTATAGCAGTATCTGGGACGTTTTCCCAGGCTGAGAATGACCTAGGAGTTGAATCTCCATGTTGAGGCCAACTCTGGCTCTAGTAAAATCTAGTCTGGATTGGCATGTACCGGTGATCTGACTCCAAACTAGGAACGATATGCAACCCTGCAAGACACTGGTTCTCAAGGTTACTGGCTTACACTGGTTACATTCCTAGGAATGCCGTAGAATTGGTAGAATTCTATTTTAAAGCGATCTACTTCTTTATTTGCCTCCATTTCTTTCCCTTTTGTCTCATGTTTTAGCCATTGCAACTCTTATCAACCACAAGTATGCAATAAATTGCACAATACACACAGGAAACACATTTTAATAGACATTTAATTATCCAATGGTAGTTATTTGATTTTGATTCTGTTTTTCTCCTGGAGGAGATAGCAATAGCAAGTATATCTATAGGCAGTATCTACTTATTGGTACATATTGATGTTAATCTTTAGGAGAGCTGGTTAAGCAGATTTTCTTTGTGTTACATTACTCAGGGCTTGAAGAACTTGACTGTTACTGAGGGAGAGTCTGTGACTCTGGAGTGCCAGATCTCAGGCCAGCCTACGCCAAGCATTATATGGTTCCGAGAGGACTACAGGATTGAAAGCTCCATTGACTTCCAGATCACATATGAGCATGGATATGCCCGTTTAGTGATCCGTGAGGCTTTTGCTGAGGATAGTGGACGTTTCACTTGTACTGCAACAAATGAGGCTGGAACTATCAGCACCTCCTGCTACCTGCTTGTCAAAGGTTTCCTTTATTATCTTTTAAATGTCACTTTAGGATTAAAAAAAATCTTAATCAGTGTAATATACAATATGTAGACATTAGGATCCTAAATAAATGTAGATCTTTTAGATCAATTATTTTAGATCTCATTATCTACAATTTCCAATTTCAGTGTCTGAGGAGATTGAGACCCGAGCAGAGATTACTATGGAGCAACAGTAAGTAACAAAATCCTGATACACTTCATACAACGATTAACATAAACACTTCATGAACATTTAAAGCCGATAATAATAATCATATTATATTAGGGCCGTTATTGAGACTAAAGAAGTGACTACAGCCGAAGTCAGAACTGTCTCCGAGACCGTGGAAGCTGGACCAGCTGCCGCTCCATTCTTTGTGAGGAAGCCGGTTTCACAGAAACTTGTGGAAGGTGGCAGCATTGTGTTTGTTTGCCAGATCGGAGGCAGCCCCAAACCTCATATCTACTGGAAAAAGAATGGTATCCTGCTCACATCAGGATACAGGTATTTGCAAGTCATGCCATCAAAAACAATTAGTATATATACTGTAGAATAGAAATGCTAATTTATAAATAACTTTCTTATCTTTAGATATCGAATAAGTTACAAAAAGGACACAGGAGAATGCAAACTGGAAATCTCAATGACATTTGCTGATGATGCTGGAGAGTACACTGTCTCTGCCAAGAACCAGCATGGAGAGGTATCTACCGCCATCAGACTTCTTGAGGAAGGTCAGTAATTAATATAAATGCATTGTTATAAATAACGCACTGTTATAGAAAACTTATCCAGAACAGGGAAGTGGGATGCATTGATTATTTTACAATGATAGCACATCCCACAGCCCTTATATACCACAGCACATTTTTTAAATCCGTTTACAGAATGTCCATGAGCTAATTCCAGTTACATTATAGCTGCCATAAATAGTCACTCCCTCGCCAGTCTCTCTTTGCTTCCTCTCTCATAAAGTTAATAAAAACCTTTTTGCTGAGAAAGCAACTGCAAAGCTCTCTATCCTGAAGCTTTAGCCGTATTGGAAAACCTAAACCATGACTCTGAGGTTCCTTCCAACTTCTGACATAAACATCTCCTTACAGAACACATCACCATACCAACAATTACACAGTTTTTTTTTATTATTTATTTTTATCTACTTATGTGGAATATCTGCCCTAAATGTCCCAGTGTAAGTTGCAGCTATACAAATGATAATGTATGAGAATGAGCACATATACGTAAACCTTGTCGGCTCCATTCTGTTATAGAACATTCTGACCAATTACGTGTTCGCAAGTGCTGTGGTATAATTAATAATGTGTATTAATATTGTATCTCTTTGAAAAAGATGAATACATTCTTATGCTAATGTGTCATTTTACAGAGGAATATGAAGCTTATATGAAATCAATGGATGTGACATACAAAACCGAAGTGACCACCACAGTGGTGCAGGAGCCCAAGGTGGCAGACGTGCCCCCTGTGGTCACAAGTGAATACGAAATGCAGAGAAGAATGATGACGTTCATAACAGAGAGGGTAAAGATGATCAAACTAATGATTCGTCTATACCTATAACAGCACCGACAAAAACTAATTAGTTGTTTTATTATCAGGAATTCCAAATCTCTGCTATTGAGCAGAGAATCATTCAAGAGATTGAGGTCAGGATCCTGAAGATTACGTATCGTGAACTGGTGATTGAGGATGGAGAAGAAATGCTATTGAGTGCAGCTGAGCATGAGTCAATAGCATCCTCTTTCAGCACAGCTGTCAAAAGCTACAGAATCATGGATGGAATGGGTGTGACATTCCACTGCAAAATGGAAGGAAATCCCTTGCCAAAGGTACTGAATAATAAAAGAATACACAATCAGTCAAGCTTGCTTAAAATCTTTGTCAGCCATAGCAGCTTTGTGTGTTTAAGACATCACCTTAAAGACTGTATATGCTAAACAATGACATCTACAACCCTCTCTAATAGATTGCATGGTACAAAGACGGTAAGCGCATCAGACACGGGGGCCGTTATCAGATGGAGGTTCTCCAGGATGGTAGAGCCACTCTACGTCTTCCTGTGGTGCTGCCTGAAGATGAGGGAGTCTACACAGCATTAGCTTGTAACATGAAGGGTAATGCCGTCAGCTCCGGAAAACTGTATGTGGAGTCCACAGCTGTCGCTCAGCCTTTCTATCCTCAGCCAGAAGCAATGAAGAGAGTACAGTAAGTTTTTCTTCTTGTGACCTGGAACTTAAGGAAACAGCTGATAATTGCATATCACAGGTTTATATAAATGATCTCATTACAATAGGTTACTGTTTCTATAGTAATGAATTGAAAAAAATGTCAAACTTTGGTATGGTCATATTTTCCACACGTAAGTTCCATTGAACATTCATGGAATCTCCAGTAACAATATTTGTGCCAATAAGTGATAACAAGAGCTAACTTCTCTTGTGGACATTCCAAAATATTAAATGCAACTATAAACAGTATAAACAGATAAAACATATAATAAAAGAATAATAAAAATCTATTGTATATCAACTTTGTGTTTCAACAGTAAGTCATGTCATGCTTCATGTATGGCCACATCATACTAACCATTTATTGGTTATTTTCCTATAACAGAATGCCCCGTTGTTATATACCTTACTTACACTGGCTGCCACATGAATTTAAATGAAATAATATGTAATGTAATAATGTAATATAATGAAATATTAGTGTAATATGCATTTGTCTGACATTTGTTCATTCATATTTCAGGTCAGAATCCCCTATATCTGCACGCTCTATTAGCCTCTCCCCTGGACGTTCCCCTGCACGTTCTGTTAGTCGTTCTCCTGCTCGCAGACTGGATGAGACAGATGAGACTCAGCTGGAAAGGCTTTACAAACCTGTGTTCGTCATGAAACCATCATCCTTCAGGTGTGCCGAAGGACAGACTGCAAGATTTGATTTGAAAGTTGTTGGAAGACCAATGCCTGACACTTTCTGGTTCCATAATGGTAAGTGAAGTGGTATATGATACATACATACACACTATATGGTTAAAAGTTTAGGGACACCTGACCATCACAACGATATGTTCTTCTTCCCCAAACTGTTGCCACAAAGTTTAAGCACACAATTGTATAGAATGTCTTTGTGTGCTGTAGCATTACAATCTCCCTTCATTGGAATTCTGAAGAGGCCCAAACCTGTTCCAGCATCACAATGCTCCTGTGTACAAACTGAGCTCCATGAAGACATGGTTTCCATGTCCACTCATGGTTGGAGTGGAAGAACTTGAGTGTCTGGCACAGAGCCCGACCTCAACCCCACTGAACACCTTTGGGATGAACTGGAACACTGACTGCATGGAAGCCACTGTCTTCATTTTAAACATGGCATTTTGGAGGTAGAAGCAAAGTTTGGATTTTCACATATGATCATTTCAAGGGTATACTGTGACTACAAGAATTCCAGCAAAACCTGCAGTGTGGCCGTAAAAAGACTCCGGGTGGATGTGACCTGAGTCGGCTGGCATGAATAATTTCATGAGATAGGTGTGCAACACTGCCTCAAGCAAACAACAGCATGAGGACTGTGCAACATTCCCTCAAAGATCCCATGGGGGACCTACCAAGTATTTATGGGTATACTAGTTTTTCTGGTACTTCAGTGTAGAGTGTAGAAAAGCATATATTGGTGTGATGGTCAGGTGCCCAGAAACTATACGCATAGATATATACACACATATACACACACATTAAAATATGTCATTATAAGGAGCAGGGACAATATGAAACAAATACAATAATGTGGACCTTTTATGCTTCATTAATATTTTTAATAAAGGGCAACAAGTGGTGAATGACTACACCCACAAGATTGTGGTGAAGGAAGATGGAACGCAATCAATGATTGTGGTCCCTGCTATGCCTCATGACTCTGGAGAATGGACAGTTGTTGCTCAGAACAGGGCTGGAAAAACTACTGTTTCTATGACTCTAACTGTAGAAGGTAATTTCCATCTTTTTTTTTTCCAATGCTAGCCTATACCACTAAAACATTATGCAAACTAATATCCGTCTGTATTTTACAGCTAAGGAAAACTTGATTAGACCACAGTTCATCGAAAAGCTCAAGAATGTCAGTGTCAAGGAAGGAACCTTGGTTGAGTTGGCTGTCAAAGCCATTGGAAACCCACTCCCTGACATTGTCTGGCTGAAAAACAGTGACATAGTTTCTCCTCATAAGTACCCAAACATTAAGTAAGTATTCTGCATTAAAATACAGTATTGATTATTAATATCTTTCAGTTTAAAAAAAGAATGGAGATGCTGAAATGTTATGTTGTTTCAGGATTGAGGGAACCAAGGGGGAAGCACGTTTCAAAATCCCCCAAACGGCTGGTTCTGACAGTGCATGGTACACAGCTACAGCAATTAATAAAGCCGGGCGGGATACTACACGTTGCCGTGTCAATGTCGAAGTGGAGTTTGTTGAACCTGAACCAGAAAGAAGACTCATTATTCCTAAAGGAACTTACAAAGCTAAGGAAATTGCTGCACCAGAGTTGGAGCCACTGCATCTCCGCTATGGTCAGGAACAATGGGAGGAGGGTGACCTTTATGACAAGGAGAAGCAGCAGAAGCCTCACTTCAAAAAGAAACTGACCTCAGTAAGACTTAAGCGTTTTGGTCCTGTACATTTTGAATGCAGACTCACCCCTATTGGTGATCCTACAATGATTGTTGAGTGGCTACATGATGG
>JAOVYV010000048.1:2617426-2643323 GCA_025674545.1 Hassar affinis | reverse complement strand
CTGAATGGACAGCTTATTCGCAAGAGCAAAAGATTCAGGCTACAGTTTGATGGCATTCACTATCTTGAGATTGTGGATTGCAAGTCTTATGATTCAGGAGATATCAAAGTCCTGGCAGAGAACCCTGAGGGGACTGCAGAAAACACTGTCAGGCTAGAAATCAAACAGAAAGAGGATTTCAGGTCAATCCTGCGGCGTGCTCCTGAGATTAAGGCTCCAGAAGGTCCTGGCCCTGAGCATGGCAGAGTATCATTTGATGTTGTTATGATGGATAAACCTGTTGAGACCACACAAGCCAAAGAGGTTGTCAAGCTAAGAAGGGCTGAGAGAGTTATTCATGAGAAGTCTACAGAAGAGACAGAGGAACTAAGAAGCAAATTCAAACGCAGAACTGAAGAAGGCTACTATGAGGCCATTTCCTCAGTAGAGTTTAAATCTCGCAAGAAGGATGAGTCCTATGAAGAGATGCTGAAGAAGAGAAAGGAGGAGCTTCTGCACTGGACTAAGGAGATACCTGAATTTGAGAAGAAGAGACTAGAAGAGGAAGGCAAACTTACTATTCCTACCTTCAAGCCTGAGAAAATAACTCTTTCCCCAAGCATGGAGGCACCAAAGATCATAGAACGCATTCAGAGCCAGACTGTCTCCCTGGGTGATGAAGTACACTTCCGTTGCAGAGTTGTTGGTAAACCAGATCCAGAGTGCCAATGGTTCAAGAACGGAATCTTGTTGGAAAAATCAGACAGAGTTTATTGGTACTGGCCTGAGGACCATGTCTGTGAACTGGTTGTCAGAGATGTCGCAGCTGAGGACTCTGCTAGCATTATGGTAAAAGCCATCAACATTGCAGGAGAGACTTCAAGCCATGCTTTCTTGCTGGTACAATGTATGTATGATTATTGAGATTTCTGCATTATACGCTACTATTATGAATCTTTATGTCTGCAAAATAAAATAAAATAATCTATTTTACTGTCTTTGTTTCTTAGCCAAACAAGTTATAACCTTTACACAGCAAATAGAGGACTTATATGCCAAAGAAAAGGACAACATGGTCACCTTTGAATGTGAAACAAATGAGCCATTTATCAAAGTTAAATGGTTGAAGAACAATGCTGAGATTTTCTCTGGGGAGAAATACAGGATGCACTCTGACAGAAAAGTGCATTTCCTATCTGTTCTGATGATCGGCATGAATGATGATGCTGAATACACGTGTGCTGTTGTGGAAGACGACCAGATAAGAACATCAGCCAAGCTTCATGTTGAAGGTTTGCATTATGACTATGTATTTGTTCCACTCTTTTGTTGCACTATTACATCCTTATTAACATTCACAGAAGGTGCAATGGCAAGTGGAATACATTCTGTTTTGAAAAGAAAAACAATTTGCTGACTTAACTGTGGTGTCTTGTGTAGGTGCACCCCTTGAAATTGTGAAGAATTTGGAGAGTATTGAAGTACCAGAGTCATACGCAGGGGAGTTTGAGTGTGAACTGTCCCGTGAGGATGCTGAAGGCTCCTGGTACTTTGAGAACAAAAAGATCACACCAAGCACGAAGTATGTTGTGTTCTCTCGCCGTGGAAGACACAGCCTCTCTATCAAGGATGTGAAGAAAGAAGACCAAGGCAAATACACTTTCAAAGTGGGTGATCTAAGCACAACTGCGTCCCTGAAGATGAAATGTAAGTTAATGTATATTATATACCTTATAATTTTGTCTGTGCATACTCTTCATGCCTGTTACCTGGGAGAAATGTGATATCTCATATCTCTTCTTCCTACAGTACGCCCAGTTACACTGATGCAAGGCCTTTCTGACTTAACCGTCTGTGAAGGTGATATTGCTCAGCTAGAGGTGCGATTCTCCCAAGAGAATGTGGAGGGAACTTGGAAGAAGAATGATCAGGCCATCTCAGCTACTGATAGGATTCACATTGTTATTGACAAACTGGTACACAAGCTCCTTATTGAAAACGTCACCAAAGAAGATGCTGGAATGTATTCCTTCTATGTTCCTACTCATCTCATTTCCACTTCAGGAAAACTAACTGTTCAAAGTAAGGATCTGAAAAGCGCACTTTTCATTTTTTTTTCAAACTGAATTTTATTTTCCTCACTGGGTGCTTCTCATTTTTTATTGCACCCCCTTGCTTCTTAGCTCCTTTCTTTAAGGAAGAATGCAATATATCGAAATAAGGACAGTAGGGCTGGAGAACAAACATATTTGTCAATTGAGAAATCCACATTTATTGCTTTAGAGTAATCCCCATTCAATGAAGCATCACTTTAACCCATGTGTCATCTTAAGGGTTTTGTTTGCCAGTAGATAAAACCCCTTAAATGATCTTTTGTCAACTTGAAACTTGATGACTTTTCCTAAAGTGACCCCAACATTAGAAAAAGTGAAATACTGCCTTTTGAAATAGTTAAAAGCTGTGCACCACTACGGTACAAAGATTGCCTTAGGGTGCCTTAGTTATCAAAATCAGTTAGTCACCACTTTATGTGCTACTGACTGAAATTTCTTGTGCATGTGCACCACCTCCCCCCTCCCAAGACCCCACAAATGCCTGAAAGCCCAGACAAAATAAAAAAATCCAGACAAAATCAACATTACTTGAAAGCATTGTTTACTAACAGGGAATGCATTCAGAGCCTATAAAGGTGCTGCTATGTGTCCAATGATTAAAGGCAATCTTTCTGCACAGTTACAGAGGAAAAGCCCAGATATTCACAAAGCTTATAATGAGAAACAAATTGTTTCTTCATGAAAAATAGATTTGGGATTTAAAATTCAATTTAGCTGCTTAATTTTAGGGGTTTAGTGTGGGCTGGTCATTAGAATGAGACTACACAAGGGTTAAAGTAGCCATCACGTATTGATGAATTTATCGAATGTACGATTTATGAAACAAGGGAGCATCGGTTAGAGTTTGAGAAGCACCCATGATTAAGAGTTCAATTTCCAGGTTAATTTCACATTATTAATGCTTAATCTCCTTTATCAATTTCAGCAATTGGCATCGTGACACCTCTAAAGGATGTTAGCACAATTGAAGGCACAAAGGCTGTCCTAGAAGCCAAAATTTCAGCTGCTGATGTGAGCTCAGTAAAATGGTACCATAATGACAAGCTACTGACTGCTAGTGACAGAGTCCAGGTTGTGGCTAAGGGCTCCAAACAGCGACTAGTACTGAACAGGACATATGCTTCTGATGAAGGACAATACAAACTTGTTGTTGGCAGAGTTGAAACATCATGTATGCTAACTGTTGAGAGTAAGTATTTTTTTGTCTTTTTTTTTTATAATGGATATGGTCATTAAAAACCTAGCACAGAACAATGCTTTCTAAGCACCAGTGCTTAGGAGATGACTGTAGTAAAACCAGTAAAGAAATGGTGCTGTGGATTAAACTCTGCTTTTTTCTTCTTTCAGAGATCAGTATCTTAAAGCACATGGAGGACCGTGTGTGCACTGAGACGCAGACTGTCACCTTTGAGGTTGAGCTGTCTCACACTGGCATTGATGCTCTCTGGACTTTTAAGAACCAACCTCTGAAGGCTGGTCCCAAGTACAAAATTGTTTCTAAGGACAAAAAGTATAGTCTCACTATTCTCAATGCCATGAAAGATGAAGAGGGCGTTTACGCATTTGCAGCTGGTGAAAAGACTTCAAGCGCCAAACTTACAGTATCAGGTACAACATTGATTACTTCAGTTCAATCTGACCAACATCTATTTACTCTAAAACCTGGAATTGTATATAGAGCTTTGCTCATTCAATAGTCATGCTTTATTCCTTTCCACTAGGTGGTGCCATAAACAGACCACTGCAGGATGTAACTGTTGCAGAGTCCCAGACTGCCGTGTTAGAGTGTGAAGTTGCCAGTGCATCTGCTGAGGGAAAGTGGCTTAAAGACGGACAACCTGTTGAGTTCACTGATAACGTAAGGAGTGAACAGATCGGTTCTGTAAGACGCCTTGTCATTGCCATCTCAAGACCACAGGATATTGGAGAGTACACATACCAGGTGGCAAACTCTAAGACCTCAGCTAACCTAAGAGTTGAAGGTACATTCATTTTATTTTATGCAGCACCGACTTACAACATGATCATATGTATATTAAATGTTACATACTAATTGCATTCCTGCACTATAACAGCTGTAAAGGTCAAGAAGACACTAAAGAACCAAACTGTCATTGAGACACAAGACGCCGTGTTCAGTATTGAACTGACTCATTTGGACGTGAAAGGGTCGCAGTGGATCAAGAATGGAATTGAAATCCTTCCGAGTGATAAATACGAAATCACAGTAGATGGCATGGTTCATACCCTGAAGATTAAAAACTGTAACACCCAGGATGAATCAGTTTATGGATTCAAGCTCGGAAAACTCACTGCTAATGCAAGACTCAACGTTGACAGTAAGTTCTAAAATAAATTTTACTTCATTATGTTTGCTATGGATAAGAACCTGTCTTTTTGATCACTGTTTAATTATTTTTCAGCAATTAAAATTTTGAAGAAGCCAAAAGATGTGACTTCCCTGCTGAACTCCACTGCTTCCTTTGAGTTAAGTGTATCCCATGATAATGTCCCTGTTAAATGGATGTTCAAGAACCAAGAGCTTCAGCCAAGTGCAAATATCCAGATCCTTTCAGAGAGGAAAGCTCACAAGCTGGTAATTTCCAATGTTGAAGAAAACATGAAGGGAGAATACACAGCTATAGCAGGGCATGCACAGTGCAGTGCCGTTTTACATGTTGAGTGTAAGTATACTATCTACGTGTGGTTTGAATACCATCATTGAGTCTAAGTATGTGGCTAATTTGTTGCTTTTTTCAGCTTTAAGAGTCACAAAGACCATGAAGAATATTGAGATTCCAGAGACCCAGGTGGCCACATTCGAATGTGAAGTTTCTCATTTTAATGTGCCATCCACATGGCTGAAAAATGGAGTTGAGATTGAAATGAGTGAGAAGTTCAGAATTGTGGTACAGGGCAAGCTTCACCAGCTGAAGATCATGAACACCAGCAGAGATGATTCTGCTGAGTACACATTTGTCTGTGGAAATGACAGAGTCTCAGCCACCCTGACTGTTAGCCGTAAGTTTTCCCATCTTCAAGTATTTTTTAATAATCTACTATATTAAACACAGCCTAATACTAAATACTATTTGAATGAGTGCCACTGTGGTGTAGCATTCTTTGATTTGACCTTGAGCTCAGCTTACTATCTGTCTAGAGGTTTGCATGTTCTCCCATGCTTCATAAATAAAACTTAAAAATTCTAAAATTAAAAAAATGAGAACAATCTCAGTGTAAACTGTTCCAGGATGAATCAAGAGAGAACCATGAAACCCATAGAAGACAGAAGCACAGTAAAAGTTATGATTTCTGTTTCCTTTTAAAGCTATACTCATCACCTCCATGCTCAAAGACCTCAATGCTCAAGAGAAGGACACCATTACATTTGAAGTGACTGTTAATTATGAGGGCATCACCTACAAATGGCTGAAGAACGGTGTAGAGATTAGATCCACTGACAGATGCCAGACCCGCTCCAAACAGTTTACTCACTCTCTCACCATCCGCAATGTGCACTTTGGGGATAGTGCAGAGTACAAATTTGTGGCCGGATCTGCTGAGACATCAGCAAAGCTGTTCGTTGAGGGTATGTTCTTACTTAATCTTTCCAGTGATTTATACGTAAATCCACATTGTAGGCGCCTAACTCGTCATCTTGTTTCTGT
Source organism: Hassar affinis (assembly GCA_025674545.1). Lineage (NCBI taxonomy): Eukaryota > Metazoa > Chordata > Actinopteri > Siluriformes > Doradidae > Hassar > Hassar affinis. The sequence goes on along the minus strand of JAOVYV010000048.1, from coordinate 2,637,562 downwards.
TCTCTAGCTCGTGTCATTGAGTTTACAAAACACATCAAAGATATCAAGGTCACTGAGAAGAAAAAGGCCATCTTTGAATGTGAGCTCTCAGAGCCCAATGTTCAAGTCACATGGATGAAAAATGGGCAGGAACTTGAGATAACCGAAAGGTACCATTATAATAGCTTTTACTAAGCACTGAGTAATTTGTTCTTACTATTTATTGTATTGAGTCTAGTGTTCTGATTCAATTTTGTTATAAACCCAACAGATTCAAGGTTTCCACAGACAAATACATTCAGCGCTTAATGATACAGACTGTTCGCATGTCCGATGCTGGCGAATACTCAGTGGTTGCTGGGTCAAGCATATCCAAGGCTCACCTCACAGTTGAGGGCAAAGATGTCCGCATTACTGAACCTGTTGAGAAAGAAATAACGGTAATTATTAATAAAACTATACAAATATTTTATGATATTTGTTGTTGCATTGTGTTGTTGAATTGTGATGTTGCCAAAAGAAGTTGACTCACTGTTATAACTGTTAGCTCACTAGACATGTCTTTTTTTTCAGGTGCTTGAGAAGCAGAGAGCTACGCTGGAATTCGAAGTAAACGAGGATGATATTGAAGGACGCTGGCTCAGAAATGGTGTTGAAATTCAATTCACACTTGATAAGCGGTATAACTATGTGACCATTAGGAAAATTCATCGCTTGACAATCACTGAAACCTGGAGGAGTGATGCTGGAGAATATACTTTCATTGCTGGGAAGAACAGGAGTGTGGTGACACTACATGTCAACAGTAAGTGTTTGTAGAACCCACACACACACAACCACTCCCTCACTGTCAGTGTTGTTTCTGTGTTCCAACATTTAATTCCATGGGTATTATTTAATCAGGTAAACATAGCTATCTAGTAAATATTTATATGGAACCCATTTGTATGATAGTAGTTCCCTATCTCTGCATTAAGGGAAGATTAAATACAAATTAAATGCAAATTGAATAACTAATCCATTCAACCTGTTTAATGTGTCTGCTTGCAATCCAGCTGTATTTGCTGTCATTTATGGAGTTTACCACTTCAACATTATGGGTTATTTTGTGTAGATATAGACATATACTAACTCCATTTCCCACATCCCCATTTAAAACAAATTGGGACGTTTCTAAAAATGCAATAAAAACTGAAAGCACTGCTTTGAGCAAATAGAGTGTAGGTTTGACTAGCCTGCCTACAGTCCAGGTCTGGGTCCTATTTAAAATGTATGGCTCAACATAAATAGGAGAATCAGACAACAGCAGTCTTGTGTACAGCAGGAATGGGCAAAAATTTTACTCGCAAAACTACAGTTAGTATCTTTAATTCCCAAACAATTAAAATGTATAATTAAAAGAAAACATGATGTGGCCCAGTGGTAAACATGCCTCTGTCCCAACTTATTTCTGTGTGTTTTGCAGGCATCAATTTCTAAATTTGTTTATATTTAACAAAGTTCATCATTGAAAACACTGAAAATCTTTTCTTTGTCTTTTTATCTGCTAAATAAAGGTTCAAGTGAATTAACAGATTACAGATTTCAGGTTTTATTGCATTTATAGAAAGTGTCCCAACTTGGGAATGGGGTTTGTATTTATAATTAAGTCAATTTGTAGAGAATTTCAAATATCATTTCTATTGCATTTGATTTAAATTTTAAACATGATCTTTTTGACATTATTTGACTAAACCTCTGAATATTGGTCAGAGTGTAACTGGACATGATAGTCTATACATGCATATAAGATGGACAATGTGGTTATGTTTTACGTTATGTGAGTTTGTTCCTTTTCATTAAACTTTGTTCTCTTTTTCAGTTCCTGAGCCTCCTCAGATCATCAGGCATATGGAGCCTTTGTCTGTTGAGGCTGGCAAACCTGCACGTTTCTCTGTGGAAGTGACCGGCATCCCTCAGCCCCAGGTCTCCTGGTATAAGAACTCTCAGGCATTATCTGCTGGATTCAAGTGCAAGTTCCTGAGAGAGGGAAATGAACACACTCTGCTGCTCATTGAAGTCTTCCCAGAGGATGCAGCTCTGTACAACTGTGAGGCTAGAAATGACTATGGGGAGGCTACCAGCTCTGCCTCCCTGAATGTAGAAGGTAAATATTGAAACAATTTTAATTAAGATGTGCACCAAATGAATACTAAATGGAAAGCCACAAAAAACTGAAGTGGTTCTTTTTTCTTTGATTAATATTAATGCATTTCCATGTTCTCACATAGTTCCAGAGGTTGTTTCACCTGACACTGGTGCACCTTTAACCCCGCCTGTGATAATATCGCCAATACAACACACCTCTGCCACTGAAGGAGGATCTGCCAGATTTCAGTGCCGGGTATCCGGAGAAGGTAATTATGTTTAATATGCCAACAGACTGTTAAACTACATGTACCTCAGCTCATGTACAACACAAAATATATCAGTACAGCTGTTGTTGGATATTTTGCTGATTTTTTCCCATTTTGCTGATGTTTGCTTCAGATCTGACAATAAGCTGGTTCTGCAAAGACAAAGAGATCAAACAATCAAACGTCTTCAGAATGTCTCAGTTTGATGACAGCTGCCAGCTGGAGATCGCCAGAGTTTATGCCGAGGATGAGGGAGAGTACACCTGTGTGGCTCGGAATTCTGCTGGAATGGTTTCTTGCTCTGCTGTACTGAAACTGGATGGTGAGTTTATCATTTTTCTTAATAGCATGTCTATGTGATTGCAGGCATGCATCTGCTACTGAATGTGATGGAAATTCTATGCAAATGTTACTAGTGCATCATTTTACATTATTTTACATATTGTACCTGTACTGGACACACTTCTTAAGACTGGAGAAGTTTTCAATTGTAAGATGTTTGCTGTGTATAATGGCTGAAGACAAATCAATGCCTCCTCACAGGGAAAACACAACTTATTGACACAACATCTCAGGAATCTCAGTGGCATGCCTTGTCCAGTCTCTCTACAAGTATTAAGAGTGTAAAGAAGGACACACTTGGTCAGAAGCCCGTTTTTATTCAGCCTCTTGTAAGCTGCACTGTGCCTCATGGAGAAGTGGCCAGGTTTTATGCTTGTATCTCTGGCATCCCAAAACCAGAAATAAGTTGGTTTCATGGTCAGGAACCTGTAAAGTCTAACAAAAATATCGTCTTTCATTTTGATGAAATGACAAGCACTGCTACATTAATCATAGTTGATGCTTTCTCTGAGCATGCTGGACAGTACACTTGCAAAGCAACCAATTCTGCTGGAGAGGCTGTTTGTACAGCAACCCTTACAGTATCCGCGGAAGGTAATACACATAAGATTTGATTGTTATCTTCAAATAACGCACCATGATTAACTCTAAGTGCACATTTTTCCTCAATTGAAGCCTGTCACTGATTGTCCACGGTGAAACTTTTCAGTCACTCTTACTAACTGCACAAAATTAAACATTGTTTATAGGGTAAAGGTTGTGGTTGTCATTAGTAAAGACTACTCAGAAAAGTGATGTTTGTTAGGTGTGAGCCACTCTTCCAATTTAGTATTCTTGCACACTTTACTGTAGTTCCACCAGTTGGCATTACTATCTGCCTAACATATTCCTTTGTATTGATCAGATGAGACCCTTAAGGATCATGCTAATGAGAGTATATCAAGGTCTGAAAAAACTCTTGCAAAACCTGTGGATATCCAACAAGCTCAGGTTCTTCCAGGTGAAAGTTTGATTTTTGCTAAAACCATATCTGAGAGGATAACAAGGAAGAAATCACAAGATTTGGAAGACCATGAAAAGCTATCAAGTAATTACCTTCTTTCTGAAACCATACTTGAGAAATCTTTGATACGGTCAGAAGAAAAATGTATTGAGCAACCACCTTTTGGAATGCCAAGTAAGAATAAGGGGATATCATTACCAAAAAGTAGCGATGACCCCACATTAAAAGGAAGCATCAACACTCAATTGGCCAAAGCTGAAATAGAAGGAGAGCATGAAGACACTATCATAAGTTCTAAGAAATCTTCTATGAAGTCATTCACCCTTAAAGGGAAGGGTGAGATTTGTAATGAATCCTTAGAAAATGTTGTTACAAAAAAGAGTAGTCCAAAAGCTCTAAGCCTTGATGACAATAAACCCTTGCCACATCAAGTGTCACTAGCTCAACAAGATCAAGAACTACCAAGCAACACTTTGCCTGAGAGAGTGACAAAAGCAATTGTAAGTGGGGTTGATATTCAGCAAAAATTAATCTCTTCCCAAATGCCAGGTGAGAGAATTCCTGACCCTCTTCAAATGACTTTACCTGACCCTACTTTATATACTAAGGACAAAGGCATACTTTTAACAAAAGACCAACTTCAACAGCTGGAGGTCCAGCAAAATCAACAGCTGCAAAGTGATTCTTTAATCTTTGAAACAAAACTCGAGAACTCTTCCATTGTCAAAGGTGTTGACATTCAGAAACCATTAACTCTGTCTCACAGGTCAAGTAAGAGCGTTGCTATTAGCACTCATGAAGATGTCAGTTTACCAAATGTCACTGCTCTTACTCATGTCTCAAGCATGCTTTCAGCACAAGACCAAACACAACTAGCTGTGGAGGCTAAACAAAAACAAAAAGATGAATTCTTATCAAGAAACCTAAACCAAGAACAAACAGAGAGTCTTGCCATGAGCTTCTCTACAAGGTTTATAGACACTACTGATGTCAACGTGGAAAGAGAAAGTACCACATCTCCATTGAAAGAAGCTCGAGGAAATGCAGAGGATGTTGACACTACTAAATCTTCTTTGAAACAAGTCAGCATTGAAAGAGCAGGTGTAATGTCTGAGGGCTCAGGATTTGCAAAAAGGCCCAGTCTGCAAACTCAAGGGTCTGATTACCATAAACACATGAGGGAAGGCTATCCACTAAAGAATGAACAAGATCAGCAACTTCCCTGTACTGTTCCTGTTCCTGAACTCACAGATGAGATACGTTCAGACACACGGTCAAAATCAGTTGAAGCCCATCATCCATCAGTCCTCTTTGAAAAGTCTAGCTCTCATAAAGAAGCCACTTTACCTGATTCCACAATACCTCAGAACCCAAAGGAAAGTATGGAATGTACTATTCTTTATCAAGATACCCAAGCCACGTACCCATATCCTTCAGTTACTCTTTATCCTGGTACCTCACCAGACCACTCCGAACAATCTTCAAAGCATTTAATAGCCACAGCAGAAGCTCCATCAATGCCTCTTTCATCACCAAGTGCTGAAGATGAAAAAACTGCTTTTGAGGAATCCTCTGTGAGACAATGTCAGTGTGTGAGCCAGAAATTAAATATATTAAATATTAAGATAAATGAAGTGGCCAAATTTGTCTGCTGCATTAATCCTCAGTCACTTTCCAGTGCTGTGTGGTATCATAATGATAAAAGACTGGCCAATACAGAAAGAATCAAATGTGAACAAACTGGAAATATTTTATCACTCTTGATATACGATATCCAACCAGAGGACCAGGGGATTTACAGCTGTGTGGTAAAATATAAAGGAGGCAAGACCCAGACAACATCTGCACAGCTCAACATTGAAGGTGGATATTTTCTGTGTAATTACCTCATCCCAAACCACCACTCCAGAAATATTCACATCATTCCATGCCATTTTGTAATTATGTGCATTCCAGATGATCTTTCTCAGACACCTCTGTGTATGCATATTTACTTTTATTCTAGATTCAGATGTCAAGATTCATCAAAATCAGCTGGCGTCTTTCTTGTATTAGCTTGATTACTTCATTTCAACCTCCACCCATTCTCCACTCTTCATTCTTTTGCTATCCAAAGTCAAAGAAACAAGCCCAAGTCATTACACTGTCTTCATGTGTATCAAAGATGCTGAACATGCTACAGTCCCACTTTGTTGAAACCATTAATATTCTGAAATGATCATAATTGTACTGGCACAAGGTGGTTTTCTGGGTTGGTTAAACCCAGAAAATGTTTATGCACCACAAGTGATTTTTTATTCCTGCAAATTAGCAGGATGAATCTGTGTGCAGTACTTACGTCTTAGTGTCAGCTTGGCAGATGCATGCTCTTTGTCTTGCACATTTTATTCTCATTTTTCACCTCTTTGTTACAGTTTTACCAAACAGTTATAAACTGTATTTTAATGTTGAGAATCTGCAGTGGAATATCCTTTTCCAGATTCTCACATCTTGATATTCTTAGTTTCTAACATTTCTTTCCCCTAAATTACTGTTTTACAGTTACCAAACGTGAGGAAATCGATACAAGAATTGAAGAAGTCATCAAAGGTAAGATATCTCTACATAATCATGATTTAATTGTTTTTTTCTAATTATTTGGGAAAAGTCAGTGTTGAATGTAGCATATTCAACATTACTATTTGGTGATGTCTGCAAACTGCATGGATCTTTTTTATGAGAACACTTTGATATCTTATTTTTCTCTCTCTCTATGTCTGACCTCTTGATATTTTTAAATAGCAAGCAGTTTGATTAAGTAAATGCCTGCTGTACGGCATTTTGGGAAATGTAGGGCTCTGCATCTGTTGATGATTCTTAAACAGCATGAAGGAAAAAATTATATGTGGTATATGTATCTTGTAAGTCTTCCAGACTACAGGAAATATTACTTTAAAAGATATGGAAGTAGCCACATCTTTTAATAGCCTCTTATGTTTCCTGCATCTGGAATTTTCTACTGCAAATATTTCTTAGACTGGCTTGCAGATAGCGGTATGTGATTAATGTTGTTTGCTTCTTAAATAACATGGTTATACCTCTAAACTATATTAGTTCGAATAAACGCCTTCTAATACAAATATAGACATGCCTTACCAATTTATTATCTTTTTATATAATAGAAAACAATTTTTCTCAAAATGTTTTCAACCGTCAATCTAAGGATTAGAAAGGGCGTTTATTCATCTTTCTGCAAGTCAGGTAAGGAATATTTTAGGATATATACTTATAGGTCCATTCATGAAATAAGCTTATTAAAAAAAGTCAGATATATTTGGATATTTTAATGCTTTGAAAAGAAATTTATGCCTTGAAGAAGGACACAGAAGAAGGAACAAAACACCAGGCCATTTTCGAGTCAGAATCTTTATTAAAGAATCGAGTCTTGCGTTTATTCGAACAAATATGGTGAGTGAATTTGTTTTTTATGGCTTTGTGTTCTTGATGCATGTGTTTAATATATCTATTAATATTATACTATGTTTAAAATACATTTCACTCATTTCAGCATGCTAGGCTTTTTTTTGCTGAAATTTGTCTCCCTTCTCTTACAGAATCATTTTATAATGAAGGAACCGAATGCTCCGAAAAAGGAAGACAGCCACATGGTGCTGTATCAGAGCCTGAAGATGTTTTAGATGTTGATTTAGGAACAGAAAATGAGACTGAAAATATTAAGCCCTCTATCATTAAAAAGCTAAAATATCGATCTGTTTCGGAGGGGGACGCAACTACTTTTAGATGCAAACTAGTTGCTAGACCACCTCCCACAATATTATGGTTTCATAATAACAAGCAAATCCAAAAGGAGCACCGTCGTAAAATACAAACAATGAGTAAAATGCATGTGCATGTAACAATTTTAACCATCGGTAACATTAAAGAAAAAGATTCAGGGAGCTACAAACTAATGGCCTTTAACTCAGAGGGGTCTGCAGAGTCCACAGCATCGCTGCTTGTGTCTTTAAGGGAGGAGCAAGAGGCAAATACTTTTAGTCTCTCAAGACGTTCAGACAGGTCCTGTTCAAGCTTAGATTCTCTTGTTGATCAAGCAAAAGAAAGAAAAATTAGAGTAGATCTAAGATGTGTTGGATCACCATTTGATAAAACTACTAAAGAACAATCAAGGGGGCATCACAGACATAAGGGTTCTTTATTCCGCACTATGTATTTTAGGACATCTTCTCCATCAAGAGCCCCTGAAAAAGACAGCAAGTTTGAAACTGCTTCAGAACGTGCCCGTTCTCCACCCCCAATGTTTGAAAGACCTGAGCGATTTAGCGATCGGTACAGTGACATTTACTGTGACAGATTTAGTGGTCGTGACAGGTACAGCGATAGACTGAGTGATCGACACAGTGATCGACACAGTGATCGACACAGTGATCGACACAGTGATCGACACAGTGATCGACACAGTGATAGATTTAGTGACACAGAGAGTCTTCATGCAGAGGTTAGAGCAAAGCTTAATCTTTTACAAAAAGCTGTAAAAAAGAAGAAGAGGCTTTCAGTTTCAACAATGTCCTCAACTGAGTTTGACTTGGAATCAGTCACAAGTGAGACCAGTTACACAGAATTTGCAGAAAGGCATAAGGTAAAGCCATCGTCTATGTCGACAGACTTCCAGCATGTTCATCAAAGTGACCAGGTTGAGGGTGCCCTGAGTAGACATTCAGCAGATTTTCAAAGTAGGTTGGACAGAATTACTGGACTCGGGTCACAGTCAGTAGAGCCCACACAATCAAGGGTAAAGCACTCTTTTGAACCCCAGTCCAAGTCCAGAGCAATACAAATGCTGAGAGGTGAGCTCCCTCTAGAAGATATCACAACTAAGGAAACTAACATGACTGACAAATCTGAAAGAAAAATGGATGAGATCGCTATTTCAAAAGAAGAGACAACAAAGGAGGTGGAATATAACATTTCAGTTGGAACAGACAGTATCCTTGGACAATGGGAAGATGAAGCCAAGGCAAAGGATCCATTTGTGCTGCAATGGCTTGAGGCAGGTGAAGCCTCTCAAAACGTTCCTAAAGAGACAAAAACTTTACATGAGAAGTACACATTTAAAGAACCATCCAGTAGCAAACCCCTGCCATCAGTGACAGAAACATTTCTTAGTGATAATGTTCTACAAAAGGACAGTAAACTTGTTCCGATCCAGCAGTTACAACCAAGAGCAATGTCTGTAGAGAATGTTCTTGAGAAAAACTTAGAAAGTGAGTGCTTGGAGACTGAAGAGCAGTTGGCTGAGCGCATTCGAAAATGGCAAGAGGGTGTCCAGTCAGATGAAACAGTTGCAGGTACATCTGAAAGGTCAGAAGCAAAAGGCTCCAGTGTTCATAAGCTTGAAGATACAATGCGTAACAAACCACTAGCAGTAACCAAAAAATTCACTATGGCTTCTCCTAAAGGTGAGGATCTAATAGAAAGTGTAGCCCAACAGAAAGTGGGTGTGTATAGTGAAAGCAAGGTCCTAATGAGTGAGGACGTGATCTTGGGTCACCAACCTGCATGGCAACAGGGCTATGCAGAGGTTCCTACTTCTGAGGGGTCTAAAGAAAGCACTTATTTGCATCAACTAGATGAGAAAGTCAATCAAAAACACCCTGTATCACACAGGGATTTGTCTTTCAAAAATGCTTCAAGATCTGTGGCCAAAGAACAACCCTTAGACGAGCAACACAGTCAGTTGATTTCAGATTCTTCATTCATAAACACTGCAAGATCCTCAGTCAAAGAAAGGCCCAAACCTGGGCAAGGAGCTCAAAGTGAAAACCATTCATCACCACCTGAAATGTCTGATATAAAAAGTAGAAGTGTGTTCTTGGTGGGTGAGGGAGAGACTTTAACCCATGAAGTAATAAAAGGGCAGCATGGTCAGGCAGAATGTGTTACACAACAGTGGTCTAAAGACAAAGAACCTTGTGTTCAGAAATCTTCCACTTTAACTGAGAGAGCGCCATCATTTTTAGGGCCTTCAGTCAAAGAAAAGCCTTCGAGCGAGTATGAAACACACAGTGAGCGGTTTTTGCAAGACCAAATAAAAAGTAAGAGTGACCTTGTGTTGAGCGGAGAGGAGACCACAGTTCAATTAGTAAGGAAATCAAATCAGAGTCAGGCAGACCCTGAAAAAGCATCTCATTTTTACAGATCTGAAGGAGAAACATACAAAAAAAGGTCTCCAGTGCTTCCTCAGAGAGATTCTTCATTCATAAAAAATTTGAGATCAGATAAAGAAAAGCAAATGCATGAACACGGTCTACGAAGAGAGTCACATTTATCACGTGAGAGGATTAATGAGTTAAAAAAGAAGAGCGAGTCCTGTGTTAGTGAGGAGGAGGCTTTGACTCAAAGGATAATGAAATGGCAACATGATGTTTTGAGTGAGCAAGAGCATGCAGTTCCCTTGGAGCCTGATTGGGTACCTTTTGTGGGGACTGCTGAGGATACTGCTTCAAAAAAAGATGTTGAGCTACTCAAAAGCAGTCAGTCATTGCCAAAAAGAACAAAGGAAATCTTGAATACTGATGATTCCACTGAAGGCGGTAGGCTGGACACATCTAAAACGCACATGCAATTTCAGAGTACTTCTCATGAGGATAGTGAAAAATTACAAACTGAAAGTGACTATCTTGTCAGTGAAGAGGAGGCTCTAGCTACACGCATAAAAAAATGGCAGCAAGACATTCTAACTGAGCAGGAGCAGGAGGAAAATGTTGAGTTAGAATCTAACTGGACTATCACTGAGCATCTGCAACCTTTTACTCAAAAAACCCATGAGGGTTTACATTCCACTAGTGTGCATCTTGTAGATCCTGCTCACTCTGGAATGACATCAAAAACTGTGATTGAAGAGGACAAAACCCGCATTCGTGGTTATCATAAACATCTGCCCCAGGATAAAAGTGAGACGTGGACTGAAAACCAGAAAGATTCTCATGAGAAAGTTATAGGATATCAAGTTCCTGCAAAAGATGTGGAGGTCTCTAGCATGACAGAGCATGAAAAGTTGCTTTCAAAGCAAAAACCTACCACTATTCTAGAGGAAAAAGTAAAATCTGGTGCACCAGTCTTTCTTAAAGCTTTCCTGCCAAATATGAAAGTAAGAAGAGGAGAAATGACTGATCTACAATGCCAGTTTCATGGATACCCAAAGCCAGTGGTTTGTTGGCTTAAAAATGGACAGGCTATAATAAGAGATCCAGACTTTGATGTGCGAACAAGGGAAGAATCATCAACATTGACAATTTACTATCCAACAAAAGACCATGAAGGCACATTTACTTGTAATATTTCAAACAAATATGGAAATTCCAGTATCTCTTGCATGCTTGAAGTAACTGATGATAAACCGAAGGACTGGCATGAAACTCCTCATGAAGTTAAGGTGACAGAACAATTAGTTTCGTCTGAAGAAAAAATAATAGATGAAGAACTTGAGTCATTTATGAACCATGGTGTAGACAAAAAATTCTCTTTGCAAGTACCTCACCCAGTCATCCATGTTCCTTGCCCCTCGGATTCATATACACACTCTTCTCCTGTAGAAATCAGGATAACTGCCCCAACACCAGTACTAGATACATGTGAGGATATTTTTGAGCCCATTGCTAAGACCAGTGAGGCTCTACCAGATGAGGGCACTTCTCCAACTATGAAGCACAAGTTCACATTTTCTTTTGATGATGTTGGTATGGCACCCCAGATTTTTAAAGAGTTAGAGGGCATTAGCTGTTCTGAGGGCGAGTGTGCCATGCTGGAATGCATAATATCTGGTGAACCAGCACCTGACGTCACATGGTTACATGATGATCTTTCTCTTGACCTCAGCACAAGCAAATACAAGTTTGATGAGCATGACAAGGTTTATAGGCTTTACATTCATAATTGTACATATCTTGATGCAGGAACATATAGATGTATTGCCACTAACAAGTTTGGCCAAGTCCAAAGTGTAGGTGATGTGGTTTTTGACTCCAAAACATTGGACAGCTTTGGATCTATTTCTAGATTGGAAATGACAGAGCAGACAAGATCTGCTGGATTCTCAAGTAACATTGTTCCTGCAGTAAGGCCAAAAACATTAATAGGCACCTCCATAGCATCCAAAGAATTGCCTGCTTATGAGGCTAATGAACCTGTGACAGCCGAAGACAATACACAGTCTCCCATTAACCAGTTTATACCAGTGACTGATGCACCTTCTGTACTACAGAAGGGTACGGCAAAGGTTAAACAAGCTGCTCAGTCACGTGGACCTGTTATAACTGGTTGTGGTTTGCAGTCATCAGGGTCAGAAGTAAGTGTGTCAAAATTAAAAGAAGCATTTGAGACACCAAAAGCTCTCGTAGTAGAGCAGGATGATATGACAGTAGAATCACATGTAGAGTCATATTACCCTGTGGAGGACATTCCAGAATTTGCACTTCAGCCCCAACAGCTTGGAGAAGAACCAACCTCTAGTGATTTGCATCATTTTGTCTCCCTTGCACACGTCACTGAGGTCCAGCAGTCTCCCACTTTAATCAGACCCCAGGCACTATTACCTGACAAAATGAGAAACGTAACAGGTACACTTGGTAGTCCTGAAATAAAAAACAATCAAGTAGAGAATGTGATTAAAAAGGGAACCGTAGGGGCCTTTATTAGACCAAGTGGTGGTCATTCAGATGTAGATAGAAGTGCTTTTTCTACTCAAGAAATGACTCGGTTAATCGAGCCAAATGAATTTGAGCTGTCTGTAGAATCAAAAACTGATCTGATTAGTGAGGGTGGCACACAGGAAGGTGCAGGCACCCGGATAAATGTACAAGAAACAGAGAAATCAGTTAGGGTAAAGCAGAAATCTGAGGGTGCCAAAAAAGTAGCTGTTCAAGACATTGCAACAGAAAGTCCACAGCAGCGACAACAAAAACCTGGTGCTGCTGGCATTAAAGTTGAAGAGGAAGAGGTAACCTTTAGTGCTGTTTATGACTTTTATAACCCACCATCTGACTGGGAAAGACCCTTGTCACCAGAGTCAGAGATGTCCATTGAAGTGGGCAGCACATTCAGTGAGGAGAGGGCAGAAATTGAGCGCTTCTACACACCTGCATCATCAACCGAAATTTCTCAATTTCCAAAATCACCTGAATCTTTCCACACCTCCACTGAGACTCCCAGTGGTGCCATGACACCTCCTGAATATCCATTTTCTCTAGCGGAACATAAAAGACCACCAAGTAGCTCCACTGATGGACTGTTCTCTCCAGCTAAGTTTCTTAACTCCCCAGACGATGAGGGCATTGAAACAACTCCCCCGGTATTCACCATTGCGGAGAACCTGATTCTTCCAGACGGTCGTGATTTGTTAAGCTTAGGGAGCCTTCAGGAGAAGGTACAAGGAATTCCTCCAGCATTTCTTAAACCTCTTACCAAAAAAAGAGTTTTTGAAGGTGAATCATTGCGATTCTGTGCAGAAGTATTTGGACTACCATCTCCAGAGGTGAAATGGTTCAGAAACAAAACTAGGCTTGTCCCAGATGTCAGAACTAGAATTGAAAGAGATGGTGATAACGTATCATTGGAAATTCATAACATCGCAAAAACTGATCAAGGCGAATATATCTGTGAGGCAGTTAATTATGTTGGTGAAGCAAAAAGTGTTGCTCTGGTTGTTGTGAGATCTCAAGAGACAAAGATAATGCTAGCACCCCCTGCTGTAACCCATCAACATGTAATTGAATTTGATGTTGAAGAAGATGAGGATCCATCAAGGTCTCCCTCCCCACAAGAAATTTTATTAGAGGTTGAACTGGATGAGAATGAAGTGAAAGATTTTGAGAAACAGGTCAAAATCGTCACTATACCAGAATACACATCTGACAACAAAAGTATGATAATATCTCTTGATGTTCTGCCAAGCACATACGATGAGGGTGCTTTGGATTTTATAGCGCAAGAAAATGATGACTACAAAATAGCATTTGAGGTCACTGAGATGCCGCCACGTTTTATCAACCCAATATGTGACATAGAGACACCTGAAAATACAACTGTAATGTTTGAATGCTCTTTGATGGGAATCCCTTCCCCTATAGTGTCATGGTTCAAAGGAAATCTAAAGATCCCTCATGACAAGAAAAAGTATATCCATAGCTCTGATGGGGACAATCACTTCCTCAAGATCCTAAAAGTCAACACTCAGGACAGGGGCATTTACACATGTCGAGCCATTAATGTTGTTGGCGAGACGCTTTGTAGGGCATCGCTTACGGTCTTAAACCCACAAGCCGGTTCAGGAAAGACTAGGGGAAGAGAGCTCACTGCTGTTTCTCTAGGCAGTGCCATAGTTCAGCCCCAGAAATTTGACTTGGTTGTTGGAAATTCATCATTTGATGGTGAACAACCATCAGAGATTGAGCTTGAGTTTGAGTTTCCACAGGAAGCTGATGAGTCTCAGAAAGCTGTAAGACTGGTCGCTATGACAGATAATGAAGTCAGTGAGCAGGGAGAGAAATATGTTAGCATAAATTTTGATGTTTTTGCCGAACCATCAAAAGATGACAAAATAGAATTCAAAGGCAAATCAAGCAACATATGTAGTTTTCATTTCCAGGTTATAGAAACACCCCCCAAATGTATAATACCACTGCAAAATATCACTGCAGCTGCAGGAACACCTGTGATGCTTCAGTGTTTAGTGAGCGGAAAACCAAACCCTACCGCCGAATGGTTCAAAGACGGTGCTCCAGTGACAAATCCTAGATATATCATTCAGGAGAAAGCCTCAGGGCACTTCAGTTTACTTATAACAAATGCAGTTCAAAGTGATGCAGGTGAATTCAAATGCATTATCCTAAATAAAGCAGGTAGCACTGAAACAATGGCCTCACTCAAGGTAATTTAAATCATTTTCTTCTTTATAATTTTTTATGGAAGCAGCTGTCACTATGTTTCAAATAATGTACATTACTGTGCCTATTCAAAAAGCTTATTTTTCACAATATGTATTTAAGCGTATTCTGTAACTGTAGACTTAGCTCCTAATTAAACAACTTTATTTTTTCAACTAATTCTAGATACAAATATTTATTTTCAAAATCATGCAAAATAGAGCAAATGTACTATAATATTGTGCATGTACTAGCATTAGGAAGGTAGAAATGCTGAATGTGTCCTTACATTGAATCCAACTTTATTTCAAGAAAGCCGATCAAAACATTACATTGCATTGTATGTATACGTACAGCTCAGTATTAGATCAAAGCACAAACGATAGCACATTTGCAGATTGATATCAGAATAGTTCAATGTTCGAACATTAAAATGAAAAATGTGAATAATATCTAAACTTACTTAATATTTATTACTCTATATCCTACAAAACATGCAATGCTAATTTAAAAAAATATGACATTTATCATGCAAAAACGTTTCAATGTATATTTATTTGTGTTGTATAGGTTGACCTTTTATAAATGTTAAAGACACATTCAAGCAATTGTAAATAACAAAAAATATATATATATATATATATATTAATTGCGTCATATAATTAATAGTCACTAGAGTGAAGAAAGTAATTCAGGAATAAAGTGATTTGGAGTGTAAATTAATGAAATGTAAAGTTATTGCTCGATTATATATCTTGGTGTGTGTACCTTGGGTTAGATGAAAATAAAAGTATGACAAAAAAAACATTTGTGTGACATTTCTTTAAATCTTTTTTACGTCCACTTTTTTGCAATGAAATACTTTTTAAATTTGTGGATACTTTGGTGAATCTTTGCCTCCGTTATTTTTATACAGAGTATTCTAGTTTGACTTGGAAGACTGAGGAAGAAGAAGAAGAAGAATCCTTCAGCACTTCTCTACAATTACCTGAAACTTCTAAAACACTTGAGCTCATGCCAGAACAAAAACATTACTCAAGTTCTTTGGAGAAGAAAATGAAAACGCCAACTTTCGTAACCAAGTTAACACCATCTGTAGTCACAGTTGGTAATTCAGCTAGGTTTACTGTCACTGTATCTGGTTTTCCGAAACCTAAAGTTCAGTGGTTTCACAATGGAAAATCCATTAGTTCTTCATCTGTGTACAAGTTTGTGGAGGAAAAAAATGAATACAGTCTAATGATCACTAAGGTTAAAAAAGAATTTGAGGGTGAATATTCTTGCACTGCCAGTAACAGATATGGCCAAACTACATGTACGACAACACTGAAAGTAGAAGTTAGTGATTTATCTCCGGCAGAGAAGTGGGTTGAGCAAATGTTTAAAATTCCTGGAGAGCCTCCGTGTTTTAGTACACCAATCCAGCCAGTGCAGTGTGCTGAGGGATATGAGGCTAAGTTTCAGTACAAAGTGACAGGAACTCCTCCCCCAGAGGTTCAGTGGTTAAAGGGTAGTTATCAAATTAAACCTAGTCCAAACTGCTGTATTGTCACAGACCATGATGGCACTGGTTTTCTTATAATAATTGATGCACAGCAGAAGGATAGTGGTCTGTACACATGCAGGGCTTCCAATTGCTTTGGAGAGGCAACTTGCAGTGCTGAATTGGTTGTGTTTCGCAAAAGTTTCTCAGTATCTCATCAACAGCAGCTAGTTGGGGGGAAAAAGGCTTATAAGGTGTCCACGACTGAAGAAGCAACTGAATCTCGATTGTACAGTGTAAGTCTTCCTATGCAAGCCAGGACGCAAGTGCAGGAAGGTCACCAGATGATTTATACCATTGGCACTGAAGATAAGCACACTGTAGAAAGTGAGCAAGTAGATAGTTTCAGTGAAATAGATATTTCAGCTGCAACCATGCACAAGGAGTGGGTAACTCAACAAGCTGCAGTTCTGCAGTCTCACAAGATTCAGGAAAGAGTAACTGTAACTCCCACCCAGCCACAATCTGTAGCTGTGGCAACACCTCTGAAACAGGTTCACATGGCTGCAATGACCTCTGCTGTTCAAGAAAACCAAGGTTTCACAGAGCAGCATTTTGACTCTATTAAAAGCCCGGAAATTACAGAGCTTGAAATTTCAATGGAGCAGCCTTCAAAGTGTATGGCTCCTATAACAGAGTCTGTGACCCCTCTAACAATAGTTAAAGTCGAGCCCCTAGCTAGGCAAGAAGAAAAGCACTTAAAAGCTACTCCTGAGCCCAAGCTCCCAATGTTAAGTCACCAGGTAGAAACAACCCTCCAAGTTGTTAAAGAGCAATCGCAGATTATACCACAAACAGAGGCAGAAAAGAGCTACCAAGTTAAAGAGGGTATTAAAATATTGTATTCAGCAGTTTCCACAGAAAAACAGCAACTTACTGAAGGACATGCAACAGATATCTCAGTTTTAGATTCAGCCATTCAGTCATCAGTAAAGAAAGAATCCTCAAAACCAGCAATTCTTTCAATAAGTGAGACCAAGCAAATGCTATCAAAAGAGGAGAAATTATCCATGCAACGGCCAAATGAAGAGGTTGCATCTCTTGCTAAGGATAGGGTATTGAGGTCAGCTCTTGTTGCTGAGGAAAGAAATGAACTTACAGCTGACAAAACAAGTTTAATTCCAGGTTTGGACAGTGCTGTTTCAGTTCAGTCACAGAGTGAAGAGGAACAGTTACTTAACTTACAGATATTTACAGATCAGACAGTTCTTCCATCTGAGGGTAGATTTAGTAGTGAGAGGCCAAGTCCTGAGCAAGCAGAAGTTAGAAAATCTCCTACTCTTATGCACACAGTGTCAACTGATGAGCAGGGAACTGTTACATGTGAACAGTCAACTCAGTTTTCTGTTCAAGAGACACCAATTTCCATAGTCCCTCATAAAGAGATACCTGCCCCTTTGCATCTACAAGCAATTAACCCAGACAATATGCTATCAAAAGAGGGGATACTTTCTGTAGAGCAGCAAGAACAGCAGATGGCAGTTTTGAGACAGGAAAAGGCTCGCAAACATGCAGTTAGTACAGAGGAGAAAAGGGAGCTGACAGCAGACTACTCCAGAGCTCTTAATGTTTCGGTGGCAGGATTTCAATCTGAAATCAGGAAAGAACCAAAACCTCAAAACATATTGCAAGTGGTCACAGAACCAATGTCACTACCAAAAGAGACCCCATTTGATAGTGACATTAAACAACAGCGTGCATTAGTGCAAAAAGAGGATCACTGGAATGTTTCACATGCCGCGTCTGTAACAGAGAGACAAGATCTGGAGGAAGGACATACAGAGAATTTAGGTGTAGTTGAGCAACACACATGCTTGACTAAGATGGAGCCAAAAATGTCATCAGAATTTGTTCATGTTGAGGAGAAGGCAATCTCTACTGAAAGTACTATTTCTCTTGAGGCTGCAGAACAAGACACTGCCGTTCAGATTCAAGAGGGACAGTCCATCCGACAGTCAATATTAATGGAAGAGAAGCGTGTTATAAGTGGTGAAGTATCTCAGGATATTACAAAATCAGAATCTACCACTGCAGTTTTTAGTCAGCAGCAAATGGGTGCTCTACTAGTGTCAGAGTTCAGAGAAAGCCAAGTTCTTCCAAAGGAACTTACTTTTGTTATCTCAGCTCCAAAAGCACATAGCTTAGACATAAAGTGCCAGTTGAAAAACATGCTTGCATCTGCTGTAGCTAAAGATCAGCCATTAATCCTAGCAGATGTGGTTGAGCATTTAGACGTTGTTGAAGTGCAGGAAGTGAAAGTGCAAAAGGAGCCCAAGTATGTTACATTCACATATCTTATTACAACTGCAGGTGCTCCTATTGAGATTACAATTGCTTTTGAAGGAGAGTATCCTCAGACTGCTGATCTCAAGAGTGAGCTTCAGGCTGCATTTTATTCCATTGTATTTCGGGAGCATCAGGTTCTTACCTCTGAACAGCCAGGAACAATGCAAATTGACAGGCCTCAGAGATTACAAGTTAGCAGGGCTACCTCCAAAGAAAGGCTCTCACCAATGGTAGAGACTGTGCAATTAACTGAAAATGCAGAAGGTTTTTTTCCACCTAAAACTCAGTCAGCTGCTCTGAAAACTGAAGCCACAGCCACTTTCCAGTCCATTAGCTTTGAGAAAGAAACTGTTGTGGAAGACTCTAGGAGTAAAATGATGCAGATATCCACAGAGTCAAAAATGGAAATGAAGCAATCTGTTCATATTGAAAAACAGGAAATCAGATCAGTGACAGTAACAAGCCAAGCAAAAGATAAAGACGCAGGAGATATCACAACTAGTGAACAACCTGCTGACGTTTTCATTAAGAGTGAAGAAATGCAGAAATATCTAATTGAAGAGACGATCCAATTACAAGAAGAAACAGTTAGCGGTGATTATTTAGGTTTTGAAAGTACTTTAGAGGACATTACACTTGATGAACATTCTAAAGCCACCTTTTCTGTAACTATAAGGCATGTTTCAAAGGTGAATTGGCTTTGTAATGGAAAACCAATTAAGTCTGGCAAAGAGTTCAAGTGTTCAAAAGACAGGGACACCTATACACTAGTAATAGAGAATGTTATCAAGAAAAAACATGAAGGCGAATACACATGTGAGGCTGTGAGTGAAGCTGGCACAACAAGGACATCATCAAGGCTCACAGTAGTCACAAGAGGTTGGATTATGGGGATTATTTTGCCATGTCATATCACCCATGACTAACTCTTACCATTCATTTTGAATTCTTTAGATTACCTTTAAAGATATATTAATCTGCTCAACTTATAGAACAGGGCACAGTATTCATTGTGAATACATCACCTTGATACTTCCTCTTTCCAAATCCACGCTCGACAAGTCTGATGTGATCACATTATTCACAAACGTGCGCATGACTTCGCTTTCTAGTCTTCATCACTTCTTAACAGTTGGATCCCTTTCAACATCATCCCATGCTTATCATCTTTACATGGTGAGGTCTATCTTACCCATGGCTGCAACACCCAGGAAATGTGCACAATATCTTCCCCATGGTCCATTCTTCACCTTCTTCACTGCGCACTTCTCTTTGCATGCTCTCCAGGACTAAAAGTCTTGGTTCTCTTCTTCATTATTCAGTTTTTTTCACGTAACCTGTTCACGAATTTCCTTCCACAGTCACTTCTGGATTTCTTTTTTTTTCGCATCTAATCATTCATGTCATTTTTAATTGTCTTTGAAGTGAATTGAGTTCTGTTTTGCTTGCATTTTTGGAGTATGATGACTCTTCATATAAGGAGAATAATATCTGCAGAACTACAGGGGTTAGACAATGAAACTGAAACACCTGTCATTTTAGTGTGGGAGGTTTCATAGCTATATTGGACCAGCCTGGTGGCCAATCTTCATTAATTGCACATTGCACTAGTAAGAGCAGAGTGTGAAGGTTCAATTAGCAGGGTAAGAGCACAGTTTTGCTCAAAAT